>OX104117.1:41417215-41962332 GCA_944474755.1 Limnoperna fortunei | reverse complement strand
TTTTTTTTTACAATTATAACCTTAGTAAAATTATGATTTTTTGTCTTTTTATTTGCAATGAAAAAAAAATTTCACAGAAAAAATTCAGTTGTAGCATGCCAAAAAAATTTTAATTTAAAAAAATATGTTATTTTTAGTTTGGCTACAAACTGCATTTTTTATAAATAATTAAGTTTCGTCCCTACACTTAAAGACATATAATTACATTAATTAATTATTAATTCGTAATTATGTGTCCATGCCTTAGATGCAAAATCCAAAGCTATACATCTTTGTTAAACTCAATAGGACTTATTTTAATAAAAGGGGGTGGGTATATTACATACAACGTACGATACAAGCTTAGTAAACTTAAGTTATACTAAAGAATTCTTAAAGGCTATCACTAAAAATGCTTTATTTAGCTTAGCGAGGCGAATTTTAAGAGGTCAAAATATTTTAAAAATATATATATGCGAAATGAGTTTCTTACTAAACCTGAGTTCTCGTGTGAGTTAATACTCACTGAATTTTATATATATTTTCCCGATGTTTAATTATGAACGGAACAATAGACGATAATTGCTTTTTTTGTGTGTTAAATGCAAGTACGATACATGCAGGAATAGGCAGTTTGCCTTGCGTCTACCGCGTTGCCTAATTTACTGGTTTTGGGTTTGCTTACTGGGCAATCGAAGAATCGAGTGATGAATAGATAAATGCCTTCCCGCAGTGTGCAGTCGAGTAAAGGTCCAAAACTTTCTGTGTCATTACAAAAAATATAAGCTTATTTTTTATGTAAAATGTTTTTATTATTTTAATTTTAAATCATTTTGGGGCCTTATTTGCTGAGTAGATAAGGTAGTAATCCAACTATTGATCAAATGTAAACGTCTTTTGGGGAAGGTGTGTCATTGTGTAAATCTTCAAATTGAAAACATATTTAACTGTTTTGTATTTGACATTTCATTATAAAATTATTCAAATGCCACGACACATGCCAAATTTGTTAAGACGAGCATAGTACATATCTAATTTGATGAACTATATAGATTTCATTTAGAAAGCTCGACAAAAATAATTGGCAATCAAAATTCTATAGTTCATATTTTTCATACAACTATCTGGGGTGTGTAGTGCAACCTGTAGTTACTACTGTCGCCAATTGAATGTCGGACAAATATACAGATTGACGGCTATTGTAATAAACTGCTATGTAGAATCCTGCGCCCACACTTATTTGCAGTAGAATAATTATTTTGAAAAAAGGACATTTGTATTTAGAACCACCTATTTACTAGAGTTAATCAGGGTTCAATTTTCCCATTTGTTGTTCACAATACAATGACGGAAATGTGACTTGGGTTTCAAAACTAATATGAGCAATTGACATCCAGCTAAGGTTGTTTGTTTGTTTGAATGTCAACCCAAAAACAAAAACATTAGCCAGCTACACAAACTCTCAAGAAAATGAGAGTGAACTCGGGTGGTTTTTTTCCCGCCAAAATTGCAGTTGGTTTTGTACTATACAGATATTCATCAGCCGTTCATAAAATTTAGGATTAAGCATTAAAATTTACGAAAACAGTTTTGATCTATATAATAAATAGGATAATCAATTGGGCATCGTGAATATCCAAAATATGATCACTCGTGCCGCATAAAGCATCAGATTAAACTCGTGCGCGGAACAAGTTCCGCGCACTCGTTTAATCAGATGCGTTATGCGGCACTCGTGATCATATTTTGGATATTCACTCCGCCCAATTAATTATCCTATAAATCCTCAACTAAAAAATTCCTAGAAGACGTTATTTCTGGAATAAGTGTGTTTACATTGTATAACATTTCGTGTTAAAAAGTATAATGACGGTATGCATAACTATCTCGTTATCTTATATCATAAATAAGAAAATGGTGCTGTTGCCATCTCGGCAAGTTTAAAACTGACTATAAGTCTAAAATATATATAAAACATAAGTCCAGGTAAAATAAAGTAAAAACAAGTTACAAGCAATATTAATAGTATATGTTTTAATAATAAAGTCTCAAGCCTTGTGATTTGATATCGCTATGGTAAGACATAAAATTATAGATTGCAATGTTTCCTTTTTTATAGTTGATACTCGCATAGTCCTTATAAAGGTTTCAAAATGCGAATTATGTATTTTACCAGGTGTAATGAAATAGTTAATTTCATCATTGATTTTTACAGGTAAGTTTTCAACTTTAAAGGTCTGTTCATTTGTAAATACATTGTACATACTTGGTACTAACTTAAACGTGACCGGCAATATTCTTATCTTTCATAAACCAATCTTCAAATAAAACCATTTTAGTGTATATCTATATTTGTTACTGTATAATCTTTATTCAAAATGCATTTACCGTAACCTAAGCTTATATTTCAAAAACGTTAGAGACTATGAAAATAAAATCGATTTATTCAAAATTCACCAATTTAATATAGTAACGCTCTTTATTCCATTATATTTAATTGATTTGATAGTGTAGAGATTGTTTAAATGCTAAAATTTCTAACTCTTTCGAGCTATCATTACAGTTATGTTAGAACAAAGTTGGCAACCTTAAACGAGTTTTAAATTGTCATATTTTTTAAATAGTTATAACATTGTACCTGCGTGAACTGAACAGACTGAACAGATCGATAAATACCTTTTGACGTAAGCAATACAAATCTTATTTATAGATTTACTGATATACTTAAATGTGAGCGGTATCTTGAATGGATATTTGTTGTTTTTGAATGGCCAATAACATAAAGTGTGCTAACTGTCAACCGGGTAAGCATTTACTATCAATTATATGCATAGACACATAGATGGTTAGCTGTTTACAGCAATGGAGAAACCATTACGCTCTACATATAATTTAAAAGTTGTATCATTTTCATAAACATTGTTCATTTATAATATTAATTTCGTTTTAAAGTATAAGAAATTATATCTAAATGGTACAGAACGCACTTTTGTTTTCCTTGGGTAAGTGGTCAGACAATTTCTATGTAATTACTTTCGATGGGTTGGTGCTTCCGCGTCATATTTACTTTCGTTTTCGTGTCGTAAAGGATATTGTGCATTTTTGCTCTTAAATTTGTGTAGGTGTTTTTGTCGAAAAGCAATCATTAGAGTTCAAATTTATATTAAGTAACGAAAAACAGCTTCAAAATCATAAAACATTCACATATATTTCAAAGATGTAAGATGAATTTGTACTTTTAGTCTATTTGGGTATACAATATTTGATGAGTTGGGAATGGTTGATGATGGGGGTAAAAATGGTAAAAAAAATGTCTTGAAGAAGAAAAGAAAAGCGATTTTTGTTGCTTGCTGTTATATTAGGGATTATTTAAAAATATAAAGCGGTACATAGCATGGGTCTTAAGAATTTGTCATAATATTGTCAGAGAAAGTAATGAAATTAACACAGCAGTTTATATATAATAATCAACTTATTACAAATATGATGAATACACAAAACATAAAAAGTTAGATATAAATGGATCACTACAAAACGCTGAATTTAAAAGATGTAATTGCGTTTTCTTCTAAACAGAGGAATACTTTCTTATTGAACAGCTAGAGCATATTATTTTGTTCTAAATATATACAAATATATCCTTATCATTTATATAGCACAGAGACCAATTTATAAAAGAGAGATTCCTATTATGTCAGGAACTGCATACAGAGTTAATGTCTACGTGGTTTACTTGTGTTGAACAAGGTATTAAATTAAACTTATTTTATTGTCAAAAACACAAACACAAGGATCGGACACAAGTTATAGTCTTTTCCTTACATAATGCATACAAAACATATCAAGACAAGGTATTTTATCAAACAAACTAAGTTTAAAATATATACTGACTAGTACACAAAATTATAATTGATTCCATTATCATATAAAACAATTATTGCACACTTCCATAACAATTGGTTATAAAAAAAATTCCAAAAACGATCTGCTTAGAAATAAAATCTCTATGAATTGTACATTCTTCCGTAAATGGCCGATTTCTGGTACAGATGACCCAGTACAGACGAGCTCACGCGCACACATCTGTACTTGCTCGCACACATCTGTACTTGCTGAGTCATCCAATCCAATGGTCAGAAACAAGAACGTGTTATGGAAGCATAACAACGTTCTTCTATGACGTTCATTATTTCCGTGTGAACTTCCACTCGCGAAAAGACATAAAATTTCTATCACTCGTGAAAGATCAACCGGTCTTTCCCAAAAACGTATGAAAGAACCTATAAATCTTAACCAAGAATTTTATCATAACAGTCGATAATATCAAAATCAAAATATTGACCTTAATGATGCATCTCAGTCAAATCATGTGTATCGGTCACCTTATCCACATTTAATCAACTATAAATAGATGGTTTTTGGAATAGAAATACAATGCTGTTTTGCTGTTAATGACATCCTGTTTTTTTAATAACTATCAAACAAAAACGGAAATATACTTTTTTACTTAATTTGAAAATTTAACCAACAATTTCTTATTAGTTCTCGACTTCAATCCTAATTGACAAGGAAAGCAAGTTTTCCTACCGAAGTTCAGGGTTTCTTCGGAACTTAGGCTTCCCTGCCCCCCCCCCCCCCCCCCCAAAAAAAAAATAAAAATGGACGTCATGATATAGCTGCAATATTGCAAAACGTGGCGTTAAACACCAAACAAACAAACAATCCTGGAAAAAATAGTTGTCATTGAACCTCGTCAAATATTCACATATTCAAATATTCAAATGTCATGCTACACAACACATATATTGTTGGTATTCATATCTATTCTGTTTCTTTGATCAATATAAGACAACTATTGATGCTGTTGGATGCCTCAGACTAAAATTGTGTCATCATATAAGTCAATGTATCTCAAGTCAATGTGCAGAAAAATACAATTAGATAACAAAAACAGATAATTCATGTAAATAATTATACACGTCCCGTACATATCTAAAGGAAAACACAAACATATTTGTTATACCCAACTTGGAAAGTATTCATAAAGTAATCATAGTTGTGAAGAATATAAATCCCATTTAGAAAACAATAAAACACACTGAAATATACTTAAAATGTTTATTGTTTCATGCTTAAACGATTTAAGTAGATGCAAGGTGTAATATCTTTGAGTAAGTGGTCATACATTGAATTTCTTCGTTTTCGTTGTTTACTATAGTAATTTATATGCATGCTTAATTGTACCCAATTAAAGATGGTAATATTATTTGCCACTTGGCATACAAACAGTCTGTACATAATGAAGACAGCGGATAATTTAAGTTTCTACACATCCCAAATACATAATATTGTGTAGCTGCAAAGTAAGTCATTTGTTTTTGCATGAGAGATGATTATTGTTTATGGCTGGATATTTTGTATCTGTATATGGAGTATACATCCATCAATTGATTTGGTACTCGAGAGTCGTTATTTCCCATCCAGATTTTCTTGCTTACAGAAATGCTACTTGACCACAGGTGGGTTGACAGTGGCACGATTTAACGAAGAAAATTTACGATCGCCATCATCACTTATTTGACCGTTGCGGAATATCTGTGTCACAAATGACCATGCGTTTGTTCCTTTTGTCCTAACCACTTTCCTCCTACTTACAGTATTATGACTATGCCACCAACCCCCGGGTATTAACCTGACTGATACGACAATACCACGCCTCTTTTCTGTCGTGTGTCTGTTTTGTTGTTGATTCCTCTTTTGTTTAATCATGGTTTTGTTGCCTGTGAATGACTAATAGTATATTGTATACTCCTCAAGTGGTCTCTTTTAACTCAAACGCCAATATTGTTGTGTTAAATTAAATTATTTCTTACTCTGGGGGTACTTTACACGCCTTAAGTTTCTTTCCTGTTTTCAACTTGTGTTTTTTGAATGTATGCCGTTTGTTGTATTTCCTTTATTTTCATATTAAGGTTATGATCTATTGTAAATTTTTCAGAACTGTAGACAACTTTGTCAAATATTATCATAATAAAGTGTGCAATGTCCAGTAACGTTGGAGTATCACACAAAACCCATTATGCTCGCCTTGGTCATGCATCACAACATTTGATTCCTAAAATATTACAAGAACTTTTGTTACACTATGAAGATCCTAAAAAAATTTACCAAAAATGTATGAACAACAGCCGGCTTAAAGAAAACTTGAATTCAGAAGAGAAGCAGAAAATATATAAAGCACCAGTAAATAAGTATATTGATTTTGATATTCCTCTAGTGTATACAATATTACGAAATGTAACTTTAGCTATCGGAAAACCAACAAAAGACTGGAATCATCCGATTGACCCTTCACCTAACGAGACGTCTGTCGCTGATGATTTGGAGAGATGTCGGCGAACAAGAAATCATATAATACATAGGGGTAACACAACTGTAAGCGACAAGGAACTAGACGAATACTTTGAGCAGTTCATACTAATGGCCGGAAGATTTGAGAAATTGCTGCATAAAACGCCGGGTGAATTTGTACAAGATTTTATAGGTTTGAAAAATTGTTGTATGGATGAAGCTAAAGAGAAGGAGTATTTGGAAATGTTTGGTGCTTTATTAGCGGAAGCAAAAGAAAAAGAACAATTGTATCTAAAAACTATGCATGAATTAGAAGAAAAAACCAGAGAACATGATGAACGTATTTCTACATTAGAAAAAGACACCAAAACACGTATTTTGCAGCTAGAAGGTAACACTTTATACAATTATAAGCTAGATAACAGTTCCGTTATGCGGTATTGTTTAACGTCAGATAATGATGTGATCACATTTTTGCATAAAATAGTACAGTAATAACAGATTATGTTTTTTTTTTGTTATTGCCAAATTGAATATGCCAAACTCTGTCAATAGATAAATACAATTCCAGTGTTTATATTAAATTTCAAAATCTACATATTTTTCAATATTTTCATCTCCGGTAAACTGATGACGTACATTGTCTTCATCCTACTTAAAGAAGACTCAAGAACAACACGCTAGCTGTATTTTTAATGTGTAGACCTACTTTGAAACATTGTTCTGACTAGTTATTAACCTGGCCTTGCTATGTTAGCCTTGATGCTGCCAATCTCTCATATTCCTGGTCGGTATTCTCCAAATTGTTTAACGTAAGGTTACATAAAATGACATACACACTATTTCAAGATTTCTGTAGACTATTGTTAACATAGAAAGTTAGTAATAAACTGACACGCGTTTGCCTAGAGTATGTTATGGTATGTGTAACTAGATAACTCGCAAAGAAAGTAATGTCTGATTATAGAATTATGGTTCTAAAAAATATTGCGAAAAAAAACCTTTTATATTAATGTCACAAAACGTTATTAAAACAAAACTGTTCGCTGCGTGAATAGTGGATTGTTTTGTTTTTATATAGTAATGTCATTGTGGGATGCGAGTTTTCTCGACAACAGTTGGACCATAATTAATAAGACGTTTGTTTGTTTTATTTTGTAGAAACTATCAAGTCTTTAAAGAATGCAGTTGACGCAAAAAGCAAGTGTCTTAAAGTAAACAATGTGGTTATCATTAAATTGTATCGTTCATTGTGATTTTCTAAAACTATCACTAATTTATGTTATATAGCAATATAATTTTATAACAATTTAATAAATAAGTTCATTTTTGATGTAGGACAGACGGTAATTTTTATTTTAACTTTATCAAATCATTAATCATCGTCGTTCTTTTTTGTAGCCGATTCCTTGCTTATGGTAAACATTTGATTTCAAAATCTATAATATATTTCAAGTTAATACTGGAGATTTAATATTTATGTAGTTTATATTAAATTATGTTTATAAGCATGTCTATCTCTATGATTCAACTCGGTAAATAAAGCTATATTTTTATATAGCGGATTTGGACGAGTGGTCTAGAGCGCTGGGCATAATGCAGGTGAATGGGTGCCATTGTCACAACTGTATACTGTTTCTATCTCTACGATTCACCTCGGTAAATTTGTTGACTTTATAAAAAAGGTTCAGAATTAAAGGCTAGATTTTAGGGAAGAAAGCTGTTTGAAACATATTACAATTTGATCCATTTTTATTAAATGTTAAAAACTTTTAGAAAACTCATTATAATCCTGATCACAATACAAAACTTTAGCCTGGATATTTTGACGTTTTTCCATACTTTTTTGCAGCTGAATTAATTAAACCGCTTACCAATTTAGAAAACGAAGCAGCACATGTGAAGTTGCGCAATTATCAATTCGAATTAGCTGAAATAGCTTTGAAGGGAGAAAACACAATTGTTTGTGCGGGTACAAATGCAGGAAAAACGTATGTGGCATTGCATGTGATAGAGAATCATTTACTAAAAACTCCGGAAGGTAAGACGCTTAATATTTATTTAATCTTCAGTTCGTTAGCACTAAAGTGTTAACAATAAGCGTGTATATTTTATGATTATATGTTTTTATATTTTTATATTCGTTTAGATTTTATTAAAGGTAAAGATTTATTTTGACTTATAAAATATGACTTTCTTGATATGCTACATAGAATTTTTGATGTGTTTTACGGTAAAAAGAAAAAAATCATTGTATTTCAGCTTGATGAGTATGCAACTTAGAACTTATTTACAAAAACGAGAATAAAGCTTTGGTATAACATTATATATTATTGCAGCTAAAGTTTTGTTCATCAATAAAACCAACGTCTTATTAGAACAACAATACACAAGAGCTTGTGATATATTTACAACCCTGCACTTACAGGTAAAATTCATATAAGTGCCATTGATTATTTTTTATGACTAGATATTATCGTATAGAAAAACGACACAGTATGCAAAGATATCGTTATACAAAATATCTCACTGTTGGTTTCAATTTATTGTTATGTATTTTAAGAAAACAATACTTTAACATTACAACCAGTTCCACATACTTTTGAAAGACAAATGGTCCCACACTTAATAAACAGGTACCAATAGATTAGACGAAGAAAACTGGTTGTCTGAAGGTAGGGATGAAATCTGTAAAATCCAGTTCAAACTATAACTGGATTTTGTGGCCGAAATTTAGATACACCTTGGCAAAATCAAGACCTTTGAGAGATTACTAAAGAAATAACTTAATTGAATGAAAGTAATAACAAAATACCGAACTCTGTTGATGGAACTGTCAAAAAAGATAAGCCACAAATCAAAGTCCGAGAAACTCCAAAACCAACAACAACAAAAAATACAGTAAACGTGGTCACATAGCTTTACTTATGCGTAAAAACTGTGGAAAATAAATTTCTTGTCTAAAAATATTTTGGTTGCAGAAAGAGATCTATAAATGGGAAGCTGGTGTTGATGTAGACACTGAATTTATAAATGTGCTCAACAAGACACGAATACTATTTTCGACTCCACAGTCCATAATTAACCATCTTCAAGATAATTCAAGAACACACATTTCTTTAGAAGAGTTTACTTTGATTGTTCTTGATGAATGCCATCACACACAAGATAAGGACCCCTATAACGAGCTAATGGCGTGTTACAGAATATTAAAATATTGCAACAAATCTATCAAACTGCCTCAGGTACGAATGAATTTTTTATTGTTATTTTTAACAAAATATTATAGCGTTCACTTAAAACTACTATGGTACACCTAAAGCTGAAAGCATTGTTTTACTACTATAGTTTTTCGCTGGGTTTAAAAAAAATGAAATTCAAGGTTGATGTTTGTTATTTCGCAAGTTTTTGTTTCATTTTTCTTCTCATTGCGAATATGATATAATAACTGTAGCATTCCTATTTTGCTTTAGAATATAAAAATATCTAAAATAAAATATTCGTACACTGTGAGACGATATGAAGGTTATATTATAAGCCTATAGCAAAATGTTGAAATGTGAGGCCGTGCTCAACTATTCTAATCTGTTTCCGGAAGGCGCACAAACAAGAGGAGATTTTCTAACCAACTGTGGATATTAATTGTTTCGGCAACTATACAAATGCATTTGAAGAAATCATAAGTATATATTTATCAAGTAAATTCCTATTGATAATATGACGTCACAAACATACGTCGAATTCCGCAAAATATTGCTTGTTGGAAGTGAGAATTAGGATACCAGACTACTTTTTCCTATACTAGAAAACTGTTCTGTACATCTTTATTGTGCAATAATTATAATGATTGCAGGCTAAAATCATTTACATGTCAGGATTATTTGTTTTATGTACCAGTATTCAATTTTTACAAAGGAATGCGGTTATTTTAAAAAAAGTGCGCACAGGCTTGCCATGTACATTTTAGATAAAATATCTAAAACGTACATGGCAAGCCTGTGCGCACTTTTTTCTTGTACAGACATGCGATAATAAAACATGTATGATTTAATAATTTATAATTATGACTGTTTTCTTAATAAGATTTTAGGCCTAACAGCTTCCCCCGGAACAAACAAAGCGAAAGACATGCGATCTGCTAAAGATCATTTGCAGAAAGTGATGGTAAACCTAGGTGTTTCAAAATTATCGGTAGTTCGCAAAAACAAGGAGGAGCTTTCAAAGTATTCAGAAACACCTACTAAAGGTATTTTACATGGATGGTTACTGAAGGCGTAATACGATTTTTCCAAAACAACTAATTATATTATTGTCATCATTAACGTGACTTCAGATTTTTCACTTAGTTAGCATTGAAGTGTCTTCAATTTAATTTTACTATGTATCCGAGAGACTTAGAAATCAAATAAAAAGATAAAAACACTTTAAACATATTACATTCAAATATTGAACAGACGCATGAACAAAACAGAAAATTGCAAAGAAAACCGACCGAACAACAAGAGCCAAAAGTCAAGGGACAGTTACAAATCCGGATATAGACAAAACGCAACACAAAAACCAAAAACACAAAAAACAGAAAGAGAGTAACCCGAACCCAATAAAAACCATGGGTGCACTCAGGTGCTCCGGACGAGTAAGCAGTGCCTGCCTCTAATTAGACACCAGTCGAGTTACTCATTGTCATGTCTAGGGAAAAGTCAAATTCAGGAATAGGAATCACTACCTTTGACTCAGCAAACATGTCAGATCGTATTTGAGACACTGATTTCCCATAACTATCAATTAAGTCATGGTGACGACCATAGAACTTCTGGAGAGATAACATCAACCTAGGTGCAACAAACCCTTGTTTGAAACATATATCAAAATACTAACAATATGATTCGGAAACCAGCTCCTTAGAGCAAACATATTGACGAAAGCCTAACTTGAGGAATGAATATTCACATATGATATATCATCCTACGTGAACGCTATATATCTAATATAACATAAGGGAAAATACATGAACTTTGGAAAAAAAGAAATAAGTAAAGAAATTTGAACACAAATTAGGATGAAATAAAGGTGTTTGAAGTGCATAACATCATATTACTTGATGTTGTTGCAGAATCCTTCTTTTGTTTCATTGACACATTTATCTTTTTCTTGAGAGTGAGCCCTCGAAGCCGAATTATAATATATTTAAAGTAATTGGCATAGGACAAATTGTTCCATTTGTTAAATGAGTATATAATAAACAGTGTTACGCAAAAAGATGCTAGTTTAATGAACTGCTGTTCGTTAAACGCAGACTTGCTTGAAAATGTTTTAGTCTTCATAATAAAGAAAACTACATGCTTTATTTGACTTCGTATGTTGTTAAAAAGTACTTCAGGATTTAGAGTTTAAAAATGGTCTGGACTACTTTTTCTCGAAAGCTATCCAAAAAGTGCAGAATAGAAGTTTGTTTTTCCGGATAATTTCAAACACTTCATTTTTGCCGTTTTAAAATTATCATAAAGTTTCTTTTTCGATGATAATTGTGTCCTACCAGTCACTCTACACCTAGCTTTTATCAGATGTCTGTCTTCGTTGTCCCATAGCTTTTTTAAGTGGTGATCAAATTTAAGTATATTTTGCAGAAATGATACAGTCAATTACAAGACAATATGATCCTGTGAAAACCATAATAATAAAAGCGATGGAATATGTTGAACATAAATTTAGTTCTGAAAACGGTAAGAAGGCGTTATATTGATGTCAAAATTCAATGTTGAATTGACGCAATAATTCAAACTAATTGAAAGTGAAAACTAAAATTTGTATCGTCAAATAACGTGTATTTCTGATATTGTTCGGCTAATAGAACTGTTACAATCTATGTAAAAACCTTATCTGACTTGCTGTTGGAATTCATTAATATTCAGTCTGTGATAACAGATTTAATTTATCTTTTTTTTTATTCTTAACGAGAAATTGATTTCCACTTTTCGACACAAAATTCATCATCAGAAGCGGTCTGTAACTGATTCGATTCAGTTTAAGTCCACTTACATACTTGCATGATACAGTCTGCTTTAAATAAGAAACAATTGTATGCTCTTTAACTATACCTCCGAACAGTTAGAATACCAGTGACTACTATCACATACTGATCGTTTACTAAGAATTCATATCAGTATGGTTCTTATCTATGAATATGTTAAAATGATATGACGTACTAACGTCTTAAAAAGTAATCCAATTTCATTCGCAGCATTATGAAGTAAATACTGCAATTTTAAAAACAACTTTAAGTAGCTCTATGCTTCGTGAATTACTTACACGTTTTTATTTATAGTTGAATTATATAACATTTCTGTCCCTGTGTATTGATATTTTTTAGTTACAACTTTTCTTCTTAACAACTTTCACGAGACCAAAGATCTGTTAGAGGCACTTCGATCGCCACCAACTGAAAAAACGGAGCTTCGATATATACAGTGGATTGTAGAAACAAAAGATAAAGTAGAAAAAATTATACATAAAGACGATAAAATACCTAGACTTTTACATGCGTGTCTAAGACATTTAGAAGTGAGTATTTTCACTTAAAATAATACATATTTTAAAAATATTGTTTGTTGAGAAACATAGCCTGGAAACACAGTAGATTTAACTAGGAGTCTCGTATACTTTGTTATAAATGACTGCTAAAAAGATACACACACTTTTTTGTTTGAAATTTACTCTCAGAGAGTTTAAGATAAACAAGTGGTGTTTGTTCTTTATTTCAAGATTATTAAACGTTTAACACATTCGCTGCATTTGTGCAAACCATTAATATGCGTACGAAAGAAACTGCGACTACGTCAATTTATTTTATGCAACCGTATTCTAATGATATATACATAATAAGCAAAGCGAACACTGTTTGACCCCAAAACATTATTCACTCCAGGCTGTTATTATAATGCTGTATGTTTTTAATTCTCATTGTATGCTTTTGTGTTCACACTGTATGTTTCTACATGTTTTTCGCCTATGTCATCTATGTACTTTCCATGTGATAGATAATCTTATATTCTTTACTTTTGTCAATTTACCATATTTTAGTTGTACGCCGAATGCGTTGAAATTAATTCCCTTCTTGAAATAGATCAAGTCCGAAATGTAATCACAGATGGTTATGGATCACTGAGTTATGACAGCCAAAAGGCAAATACACAGGAGGAAAGAGACCTCATTGCCAAACTTAAGGGTAAATTTTTTGTTTTCTTATAGATTGCATGTATATCTAAGGTATTCTGGAGTATTTAAGAAATAATTCATTGGGGGCACGAATATATATTGATTTTACCACGGCTTGGCCCTTTATGCCCACATTTTACCCCTTGCTGTATTTATACTGATTTTACCACCGGTTGGCCCTTTCTGCTAAATATTTTACCCCGATCGTTAGCGAGGTGTAAAATGTTGTCATTAAGGGCTAACGCGTGGTAAAATCCGTAGATATTTGTGCCACCAACTAATTATTTCGATTGTAACAGGATTTAACATTTATACAATTACGTTGTTAGGTTTTAATTAGATTAACTAAATCTTGTATATAATTCTATAAAACTTACACTTTCAGACTTCTTTTTAACTAATATTCTTAATGTAAGTACATCACATATTGGTTACTTTGGTGACAGTTAGTTTAATGTTACATACATACAATTTTTTCAGAACTACACGGATTTTTCCATATCTACCGGTAGTCGTTTTCGTTACCGCCGCATTTTTTAAAAACTTTTTCATTTGACTTTAAGCGATGCTTTAACAAAAGTAGTTAAATGAAAATATTAGAACTATAGCTGCTAAGCAAAATATTATTTGAATACAATGTGTGAATACAATGGTTATTTATTGTGCACATAGACGCACAAACCCTAGAGACAATGACCCTCTTTTAAAGCTAAAATGACGTTACGTTTAGAGCCCCTTATAACCTGCGATACGTCGCTATTATGCTGAAGGTAGGAAATAACTGTTTACACGCAAATTAAGCAAAGTTATAAGATCCTCAAATTTTCTCTCCGTCGCTTTAAAAGCAATATGACTTTACATAAGGTGTTCGTGTCTGATTGAGTAACACGACGTCGCTTTAGACAGGCAACTTTAGCAAATTACTGGGTCGTTTTCGTGATAAACTGTTGATATTTTTTAACCTTTAGAAAAATAACATTTTATACCCCGCGTTTCATTGCAGTAATTTAATGTCAAAGGGTAATTGCGGTTAAATTTGTGTGTCTGCTTTCTTTTTCGAAAAAGTGTTATATTTTTTCACCCTTAGTCACAGTGGTTTTATTTCGTAAAATTAGACTTTGCGAGCATGAAACTCCATTAACTCAATCGAAGAGAATATAACATTTTCGGGACATATTATTTTCGTACCAGCTGCCAATTTCAGCTATTTCCTATGCATTGAATTGCTTCATTAGTATTAAAACCTGGTGCATGCATGGGACTAACAGACTATCTGAACTTCCGCAGGCAAAATTGCCAATAATGACGTCCTAGTTTCGACAAATCTGGTTACACGGGAAAACTAATTGCCAATGGACCTCAAACATAGCAGGTTTTAAGGAATTTAAATATAAAAGCTGCAACGCATTCAAAAACTTTGTTTTCGCCACATAATTGTAAACCGGGACATTACAACCCGCTAAATCTGGGTTTTGAATAATAACTAAATGTATATAATTTTTAAATATATTTTATATATGTCAACAGTTTTGGCGACTTATTGTTTTTGCACCGTTTCTTATTAAGTCTCCCAAACGAAGTTTGGAGACATATTGTTTTTACTCTGTTTCTTATTATTATATTTTTCTTCTTTCTCCGCCTCATGAACTTGTCCCAGTACTTTTCTCGGAAACGCCTTAACGGATTAGTACGAAACTTTGTCTTATGGTAGATAGGTTATTGAAGGTGTGCACAAGCTATTCGGAAATTTCAAGATGGCCGCCATTTTCAAAATGGCCGCCATCACATTAGGGTACCCCAAAATTATCTCGGGAACTACTGGACCGATATCGACGAAATTTGGACTTATTTTGACAAAATCAGAGTGGACTTGATAGGTAAAAAAAAATGTTCAAGATATCCGTCATTTTCAAAATGACCGCCACCGAAAATTGGAAAAATTTGAAAAAGTTAATTGATTTGCACGAAACTTGGTATGTATATAGAATAGTATAAGGCGACCTCAAATCTGTGTTCGTTTGGGAGACATTTTGTGTTGGGCTTCCCCATCAGATTTTTTAAAATGGCCGCCACTTGACGATACCCACCCAAAAATGGCAAAAATTTTCTTGTGGTCCGATTTCAACGAAATTTGGCGTGGAGGTAGGTTTCATTATTTCGAGTGAAACGCTAACATTTTCGGACGTTGCGTTTCAAAATGGTAGCAAAAAACGTGTATAATTTTCAACGTTATCAAATCTCGATGAAATTTAACGTGCTCCGATTGCAACAAAATTTGGTGTGGAGGTAGATTTAAGTGTCCCGAGTAGAACTCTACATTTTAAATGTTTTTCGACCTTGCGTTTCAAATTTTCAACGTTGTCCGATTTTAGTGAAATTTGATAGGTAGGTACATTTTAATGTCCTGAGTGGAACACAATACTATCCATGGGGATTTTGGGTGACTTCTGTGTTGGCATCCCAACACATTATTTTTAATTATGGTTTCATGTTAGACCCCAAAATATTTTTATTCGATACGTATTCTTTGGGTATTGGCCGCAATATGTGTTTTTGGTGACCAGTACGAACACATTACGTTACTTCTATAGTTAGTTCTAATTTTGAAGAAATGTACTTTTAATTATTTACTGTGTTATAGACGTAGGAACATTCTATATACTCGACAAAAACAGCTTGTGAGCGGGGTTCATCATTAAGTTGGCGTTTTTTATTTGTTCTTAAAGCAAGATAGATATAGAACTAAAGTTTTAGTTTTGACATCATCATATTTCGTTGATATATATTTACCATTTTAATTATAACTGTAAGCGTCTACAAATTCGCATGTATAACTTTTTCTTTGCAGAATACAATTGTTGTTTTACTTACTTCAAAAAACAACAAAAGAACTTGCTATATATGTTGCACATAATTTTAAATTTAGAATAACGTGAATTCATAAATGACACACATAAAACTTGATATAATACATCTATCTGGTTTATATTTTACACAGATGTCTTCTCTTCCATTCTACAACTGGGCAAAAGTGTTGAAGGCAATCCAGATTTAATAGCAGTTATTGAAAAGATAGAAAATGAATACACTGAATTGTTATCCGAATCACGGTTTCTTATATTTGTCAAAACTAGAGCTACTGCAAAGGCTCTTGCAGAAAGACTGCCAGATTACCTGCGATGTACACACCTTACTGGTTCACATAAACCAAAAGATCAAGGAGGTATTGCTATTGGTTTCTTTATTGATTATTGGATAGGTGTTCAAACTATGACTGCCTAATTCATGTAGAAATTAAATTTAATCGATAATTCAGTATCAAAATGGGGTTGGACATAAATAAGCGGTGTGTGATTGTTACTACGGACAACAAAGGATACATGGCAAAATTTAGAAATACACAAGGGTCCCATATAAAAATTTTTTAACCAGCATGCTGCTATAGTTGCATGTTTCCAACCACGAGCGTCTAATCAAGAGGAGTTGAGAGGGTTGATTGTAGAAATTATGTATTACCGATGACGGCTCATTTTAATATGATACTAAATACTAAATTTTTAAATCGCCTTCTAACACAAATGAATATGTGAAATGAATTTTCTGTTGTACAATATTACGAAAAATCGTGTAATAAATCACACTATCGAAACATTTTAAATTCAACAAAAAGATGTGGTAAAATGAAGATGCTGTACTTTCAGGGCTTCAAATTAAGGAGCAGCTCGATGTTGTAGAAAAGTTTAAAAATGGTAGCCACTTATGTATCGTTGCAACATCCGTTGCTTGTGAAGGTCTTGACATAGAACAGTGCAATTTAGTAATACGATACCGATTCAGAGCAAATGAAATAAGCAGCCTTCAGATGAGAGGTAATTATAATGAAAGCATGTACGTTAACAATTCATCTCGTTGGTACAACTATGGTAATGGATTGAATTAATGGTTACCCTTTGTAATTGACACAGGAAAATTGGAGCATTATAAATAAAGTATGAGCTGACAATGTACATGGTCAAATCTTAATTAGTTATACATCGAATCTGTTACTTTTAGAATACGTAGCACACCCAACATAAGATTTTACGTCGATGTTTGTGTTTTTGTACTTCCCACTATACAACTTTTGTCGCTGTAAACAAGAGAAGAGGGAGTTAGTTATCATTCATAAAAAGAGCCCTTATGCTATTTTTCACTGCCTACCACGTAAATTAGACACGAATTCACAATCCAAATAACATAAAAATAATAAGAAAAAAACATAAGACAGATGTTAAAACGGTAAACAGCTGCTGCAATGCTAACTCCACCTGACATGTTTTCTCATGTCAAAATAAAGGAGTAAGTCAATTTTGGAACAAAACAAAGACATAAAGAAGAGATCAACCGTGTGAAACAGAAGCCATCAACACGCTCATGTAATTCGACCATAAGGTGTTCTTTATGATAGGTTTGTTTTTCTGAAGCGTAAACTTTCTGCAGTAATTTGAGTCATCCAATTACATCTTTTCGCGAAGTCCATGTAATTGCAGAAATATCGTATCAGTTGAAATATAATAAGTTCTCACTTCAGTTTTGGGAACGACCAGAGGACAGAAACTTTATGACTTGTTGCGAGTGGAACGTGGCTGAGCTAAAAACAAAACTTGCAATTAGATGTGAAACATCACACAGGCTTTTCCAAAGCGGCTCATAAATGTACCTATTTCTTCCGTAACGCAGCGAGTAGAGATGAGTGTGAACTTATCTAAACTGTCTGTCATATCAATCCAAAATAGGCCATTTAACGAAGAAAATAAACTTTATATGCTGGCAAAGATAGAATACTTCTATAATAAGTTTCGAAGCGGTCATATAGCGGTTTTTTGGCTGACAAATAAAAACTGCTTACCGCGTTTGGTCCAGCTTATGCTCCTTTTGTAGATTACAGAATGTGTAAACTGACAACAACAATTATATCCAAGTGATAGTCGGCGGTTTGAAATGCGGCAGATTTTTTCACTTTGATAGAGCACTTTTCTATAGTAAAGTTTGACCTAAATTACCACGAAAGTGTATGTTTGGAAGAGTCAATTGTTATCTATTCAAAAAAACTTCGTGTCATGTCGTCTGCAGTTAAGGCGGGAAAAGTCTCGCGGTTTGTCCGAATACCATTGAACGTTACGAAAGCAGACGATCTTTTTGAAAACAACGCTAGGTCCATTTAGAAACTCAAATGATTGACTTCCTATGTAAAATTCCCGTAGCAAATGTCAAGGACGATTTCGGATATTTCAACAACAAAGGCATAATATAAAATATGGACGTGTTATCGTGTAGATTTTTTTCAAATTGGATTTTAGCACTATAAAGGTACAGTATGGAATAATCAAAATGCAAGCAAAACGCTGAGCGCATGGGGGGTGTTACATTTAATATAATTAAGAAAGTCTGGTTCACACAGAAAACTAAAAATCATTTCCTCGTCAGATATACTTATTCCTAACTCTTTTTTGTCCAATAACACTCGTAATAAGATTGTATGGCATAACTGGACATAAAGAACACGTGGCACATTTCTAATTACTTTAGATAAATGTATTACATCAGAATATCAAGGCATGAATTACCTAATAATAAGTACGATCGAAGTCTAATATCAGATTCCCGCTTACTTTAACAAACGTATTTATAATTTTATTATTACTTTGTAGGCAGAATTCGTAAAAGTGGTGGGAAGGAAGTATTAATTGGTTCCCAACAAGAAATAGAACATGAAAAAGGAAATATTGAACGACAGTATTTGATGATGACGACAATTGAGATTGTGTCTCAAATGGATCTTGAAAGAGATATTTCCATGGCAGAAAGAAAAGTGTTCGAATCGGAACAAGTCGAGCGAGAACTGGCCAAATCAAAATTAAGTAAAAAAAGAACAGATCCATTTTCGATTATCTGCAGACTTTGTGGTACAGAAATCGCGGACGGAAGCTTACTAAGACATTTCAAAATGAAATGGTTTATTGTATACAGCAAGGCGTTTATTGACAAGATAAAACGTATACCACATAACAGTAAAAAGCCTAGACCAATTGACGGGTGTCAGCAGCTTGATAAAATTGAAGGATCGTGTGGACATTCTTGGGGATCAATATGGAAGTACCAGGAATGTGAATTTGCGGCGTTGTCTCAAACACAAATCAAATTTGTTGACCTGTTGACAAATTCAACTTTGGATTGCAAAAAATGGGCAGACCTTCCGTTCCACATTACTCAATTATCAGATGACGAATTCTTCAAATACAATATGTAACACAAATATTAAAGTTTTTGTTTACTTAATTGGAGAGTTGTGTTTTTGTGTTGTGTGTCTGTTTGTTTTGTTAAACCATGGTTTTGTCTGTCCCTGAATTATTGTTTCTAAATGCTCCTCAGTGCCTTCGATTATTATTACTTATTACAAAATTTAATTCAAGCTTGTTGTATGAATACGTACTTTATCATTACTTATCATTTCTATAAATGCTAATTTCAGTTCTTTCAAATCACACAGAAAGTACTGGGAAAACAGAGGTTTAAATCTTGGCCTAAGTCAAGCGCAATTTAAGTTTACAAGAGTATTGTTTTGAAAAAAAACATTCAGATATGTAAATGTTTTTATTATTTTAACTACAAACTCTTCAAACTGAGAATTAAACAACATACTATATATTTTACTGCAGTTTACTTTTTCTGAAAAACAGTGTAACCTTCAAATTAACTATAACAGAAACGTGTCATATTGTTGTACTCTACGTTGACGGTGGTCGTATGAGATATTACTAATAACTGGTTTTCTTTGCATCCGTCGAAAAATGTTTATTTTGGGCTTTTGTTTTTTGCAATTACCAGGTTAAAGCGTGTAACTTTACAGGATTGAATTATTCGAACAAAACTTGGTCGCCATTAACAATTTTAAATATTGCTGACTGGTAAATTTTGATTTTATCATGCATGAAATGTTCCTATGTAGAATATCAGGTACACGAAACGGGCCAATTCCCACTTAGCCGCTGGTTATTAGTGTCAGAACGTCATGAATGAAATTGACTAAGATAGGCTACATAATACAAGCCTACTATGTTAAGAGATGCCTCATGTATCTCCATACAGAGATACATGGAGCATCTCTTAACATAGTAGGCTATAAAAAACATAAAACAGTTCTTCTCAGAAACTGTCCTTTTAGTTGTTTTATGTTGGTTGCTGGTTCTGGCGTTTGCCGGCTTCTCGGAATTTGACTTGTGGATTGTCTTTTTTGACAGTTTCATCGGTGTTCGGCATTTTGTTATTACCTTCACTACAAATTGCTGCTTATTGGAAATTCAACATGACAGCATTCATCTTGTATTTTGGATCAAGACAAAAAACTCAAAATTAGTAGAGGATCATTTGAGGTACATTTCTACAATATCACAATTCCTTCTGCTAAGCAGTTTGTGATGAAACGAACTTTGAAACCTCAGCCAATCAGAACGCATTTGCATCCATGTTGAATTTCCTATCGACTAAAATAACTAAAAATAATAAATATCTATCCACGATTCACTTCTGCATTATTTGGTTTAATTTGTGGAACAGTTTCAGAGAAGAAACTGTTTGTATGGTTTTCCCATAGGGTCCTATGTTGAGCTGTGTTCCATAGTGGCGGTCATATTGGATTTTGGATCGGCACCAAAAACTCACATTTTGTAGAGGAGCATCTAAAGTACATTGCTGCAATATTTAAAATAAATCTGCCAAGCGGTTGCTGAGAAGAAATTTTTATAAATTCTGTTAATCAGAATACACTTGTAGCCCTAGCAGCCATGTTGAAGTTAAAAATCTCAAAATAATTAGATAACTATCTAAGTTTCATTTGTGCATAATTTGCTGTAATTGTGTGGAACTGTTTTGTAGAAGAAGCTATTTGTGTGTTTTTCCCATATGATCCTATGTTAAGCTGTGTTCCATGGGGGCAGCCATCTTGGATTTTGGATCGTCACCAAATACTGAAACTTTGTACAGGACCACCTAAGGTACATTTCTGCAGTATTACAAATCAATCTGCAAAGTGGTTTGTCAGATTGTTTTAATTTCAGCCAATAAAAACGCATTAGTTGCCCTGGAAACCATGTTGAATTTGCGATTTGCTTGAAAAACTTAAAATAATAAAATAACTATACAACCTTCATTTCTTCATTATTTGTCTTCATTGAATGGAACAGTTTAGGAGAAGAAGTTGTTTGTAAGTTTTTCCTTAGGGTCCTATGTAAAGCTGTATTCCATGGTGGTGGCCATCTTGGATAGTAGATCAGAACAAAAAACTAGAACCATCTAAGGTACATTTCTGCCAAGCGGTTTATGAGAAGATTCAAATTAAAGTGAAATGTACCTGAAAGAACAACCAATTTAATCGTGTTACCTTTATTAGAAGCATTTGAAGCAGAGATACATAAACGATCACTCTGTCTTCTCTACTCCATACTCTCAAGTGACAATACAAAGATGCAACAAATAATGGGAAGGCCAATTACTACAAATTTGACAATCACAGAAGCTTCTCAGCAGAGTAGTACACATCCTCCAACTATATGAACTACTAAGTCTTCAACAACTTCAACAAAAGCTACCCATGAAAGAAGAGTGGATATCAATTGTTTAAAAAAATGAAAAATACTGGAATGAAGTACTAATAAAGGAAACAGTAAACAAAAGCAGTCTCAAATATATGAATACTATTGATTTTGATACTGGAAAGGTACATCTGGTTTGGGAAATAAGTAACCTACCAAAACTTGAGCTCAAGAAATCAATTGTAAAAGTAAGAATAATGACTGGAACATATATCTTGCAAATCAACAAATTTACCCCATTATACAACTGATAATACATGTTAATAATGTGAAGATGAGGATGAGGATCGCATTCATATTCTTACTACATGTTCTATGATTAGACCTACTAGAGAATCAGAGCTTAAGAAGATGAAACAAATGGTGGTCGAATATCAAAAGAGAAATGGTCTCATAATTTTAACAACAAAACCTCAATTAAATATCAACGGACAATAAGTTATATTTTAATAATGACTAAAGTTAACCCAACTAGCTTTGTGGTATAACTGCTAAAACCAATATATTTTTAGATTTTAGTAATTTCTTTTACTTGTTTTTTCAAAAGCTATAAAATTATCATATTCCACTCTCTGATCAACGATTAAAACTATTGCTATTATAAAACCAATGACCACTGTATATATGTCCTATAATATATAATGTGTTGTACATAGATACAAAAAAAATACAAATATATTAAGAAATTAAAGTGATCACAGCACGGAGGTGCTCCTAACTATAGAGGCTTATACTATGGAGAAGAATATCGGAAAGATGGAGTTGTGATGAAAACGAGCTTAATAAAGGAGTAAAATTATTTTAAAAAATGATTTAAGTTAAGATGGTAATTTCCATAGAGAAAAATATCTAGAGAAGCGATTTAGATATAGTTGAACCACACGAACATATATAACATCGGGAGATTGTGAAATGTGCCGACTCAGACCCGTGTCGCAAAATCCGCTGTTTTTTGTATGGAGAGATGTGGTAAAATTCGCTGTTTTGTCTGGGGAGAGTTCTCTCTGACGTCTAACAAAGCGTTGGACAGCAGATGATTATCGGACTATAGTATGGGCTAGAATTAGCCTAGTCTTACTTTATAATTCTGCATCTAAAGCCTTAAATCTTACAGGGAACTTGAAAGGATCCGCGGCCAGGCTAAACGTATTATAACCTGACAACCTATATGAGGGCCTCATCTATTCGCGCTGGTTAATTCTGGTCCACTGTGAACAGTTCCAGTCCGTAGTACGTGATTTTTAAATCCGAACCTGGCTTATTATGGATAGCACATATCTATAATTATAGGTATCCGATGCCTCCAAGACACATGACGATCTTTACTTTAACCTTTGAAATTAAAAAATAACCAATAAATATCCACTTTATATCTGTTTTACATTCAACTTTGAACTTCGTATTTAATGTTCAATCCCCATCTTGACCTTTCCATCATCCTCATTATGCATCCTAGCTTCATTATGTAATCGCACACACGATTGGTTATTCGGAGCCATGTGATTGAGAATTCCTTGCAAGAAGAAAGGCAGAGTTTTTCCATTCCTTCTAGTGTTTCGTTTCGGGAATATAATGCGGTTTACCTTGACAAGCATATGGATATTTTTTGGAGGGGAGGGGTGTAAATTTCTATCTATGGACTAAATTTTAGTTAATTTGAACGATTGCGCTTCATTAAAATATCAATCATTTGCATTCAAACTGCTTTAAACAATTCGCAAATTTTTAATAGATAATTCAGACTAATTTTATTTGCTTTGTAAGCTGAAATCTGCATTCTGAATGGCTTATTCAAATGAAGAAATTCCGATGATGTGTACGATATAACTTGCGTTCGTTCCATGACCAATTCTTACTAAGTTCAAATAGTCCAATGACGTGCCATCGGCGTTTAAATTGTAGAATTGTAAAGATTCATAGTTAGAATTAAATTATAAGGATAATTTCAAATTTCTGAACGGGTAATTTACACCATTCATAATAGGCTTCACGGTTTATCAGGCATAATAAACAGACCCAAACCATGTTATATCGTATAATCTGTTCAGAAATATTCCTCTAATAAATAAAAATACGAAGCATGTGTGACAGTGTAAATCTTTAAAGGTAAATGCGCTATATTCATACAGTTGACCTGGGACTAGTATTGACGATTTCGAAATCCCAAACTTAGGCGCACGAGATTCGGTGAGAACCAAGCGCTTAAGGGGGGGGGGGGGGTAAGAGATTTTTCTGTGATGTAATTGTATATTAAATGTGCCTTGTTTATTCGTTATTTGCTTATTTATTACCTGACACTTTACTTCGATGAAAGGTAAAAATGAAATAAAAGAACGACATAATAAGCCACGAAAATGTATATTTAGATTAAGATTTTTATACGAAAATTAGATTTTAAAAACAGATATGTTATCAAAAAATCAAAAAAGACGTCTAAATCAGTAAAAACTATTTAAAAATGCAAGTTATATTTAGAAACTTATAGAATGAAATTAAAAATACCAAGAATCGTATATGAAGTCCTTAAAACTAACATAAATTTAAAGAAAAGCTAAATGAAATTTTGAAAATTTAATAATAATACATTTAAACAAAAATTTAGTTAAGTTAAAAAATGTCATCAACAGTTTATATAGTTTAAGAAAAAAAATCGCAAAATTATTTCTTAAATTGATTAGCAAAAACACGGCTCTTCTTCTAATCCTTTTGTTTTTCTTCATTTTAAATTCTGAAAATATTAAGTTCTCCACAATGTTTACGCACACGAATGTTAGTTTTCCGTTTGGAATATAAGTAATTGGAAATCTTTTGAAACAATTTATTTTAATTGCTGTAAAAATAATTCATTGGAAGTTGTAATTTGTCGGTATTTTACTGTGATCTTCCGACGATGCCCGACGGAAAGACACGATAACTGTCGATCTTACCCCCTCCGCCCCCCACAGAACCAGATGACTATGGGATTTCAAAAAGGTCAATAACTAATAGATTGGTTGATTTATAAGGTTCCCGAGTTGACATCAATAACCGAACTAGAGGCTCCTAGGACCCTGTATCGCTCACCTGAACCTGAAACCAAACAACCCTTTTTTATCCAGCTTTTCTTTGCTATAAGGAATTGATTTTAAAAAAGTGCAAGGAGAATAATTCCTAAACGGTTCATCAGACAATCTTGACCCTAAGTCATTTTTGTAGCCCTCATAGAGCAGAACAATTAAGCAATGCTAACTTTTTCTCTAGTTCTAATAATTTTCAAGATTTTGAGGCAAAAATGTCAAAAATAATCAATTTTGAAAATTAAAGGGCAATAACTCCTATAAGGAGTCCTCATACAACTTCAACCCAAAAGGAGTGTTTCGTAGAGCTTTTGATGCAGATGAAGGCATGTCTCTTTGGTTTTCCTTTATCTGTTACACTTTTTTAAATACTAGCCAAAAACTGTATTTTACCCCCCTCCATTCTATTTTTAGCCATGGCGGCCATGTTGGTTAATCTGCAGCCATGGTTGGTGCAAACTTGGTTGAGGACATTTGACGGATGATGTGTACAAAGTTTCAAAGCAGTACTTTCAGTTGTTTCAGAGGAGAATATTTTAAAAAAAATCAATTAAAACTGATTAAAAAAAACAGTTCAAGGGGAATAACTCTTAAACGGTTCATCAAACAATCTTGACCTCCAAGTCATTTTTGTAGCCCTCATAGAGCAGAACAATTAACCAATGCTAACTTTTTCTCTAGTTCTAATAATTTTCAAGATTTTGAGGCAAAAATGTCAAAAATAATCAATTTCGACAATTAAAGGGCAATAACTCCTATAAGGGGTCATCATACAACTTTGACCCAATGGAGTGTTTCGTAGAGCTTTTGATGCCGATTAAGGCATGTCTCTTCGGTTTTCCTGTATCTGTTATACTTTTTGAACTATAAGCCAAAAATTGCATTTTGACCCCCATTTTCTATTTTTAGCTATGGCGGCCATGTTGGTCTGAGGCCATGATTTGTGCAAACTTGGCAGAGGACATTTTACTGATGATGTGTGCAAAGTTTCAAAGCAATCCCTTCAGTGGTTTTGGAGGAGAAGATTTTTAAAGAAAAGTTATCGACGACGACGACGACGACGGACGCCAAGTGTAGTAATAGCTCACATGACCCTTCGGGTCAGGTGAGCTAAAAATAAGATTTGCTGAAATGTTTAAGATGATCTATATATTTATACAACAAGACTATCAAATAAAACACCAATATATATTTTAGCCGAAATTTATGTGACAACGTATGGTAATGCGCTTAAAAATGACTAGTATTCGGTCAAATTTCCCGCAATTTTTAACCGGAACTTGAACACTTGAAGCAATCCATCAGAAATGGAAAGTATAATACAAAATGACCCACAATCCATTTACTTTTGGACAAAAAAGTGTAGAATCAACTTGAGCATAGATTTAACAGAATATTGTTCTCGAGAGGTGGTTTCTCAGACAAAGACATAAAAATAACTTTAAATGAAAGGAATCTTAACTACAACAGAAATCCAAACATACTTGGATTAACACTAGATGAAAATCTTAATTTTTCAGCACACATCAGCAACATTGAACAAAAAGCTTCTAGATCTTTAGGCATTCTAAGACAAATTAAAGGCATAGCTTAAGTACCTACCAAAGTACGAAAATCTTATTGGTCCATCATGAATTATGCATGTAACATATAGCAAAATGGAAGTGAAAATCATCTTGCTCAACTGGATGCTGTCCAAAGAAAGGGACTCAGTCTTTGTCTCGATATGCCAAGTACAGCAAGCCTTAAAATCTTGGAACTAGCATCAGGAGTACTACCTCTTAAACTGAGAATGGAAGAAATGGCGATAAGGGACCTAGCTAAAATCATCAGCTACCAATCAACCATCCCTGTTAAACAACTGTATGACACCTGGAGTAGAAAAGAAACACCGGACACATAACATCACCTTTTAGTAAAATGTTCGATGAAGCTATAGATATGAAAGCATTAACAGATGTAGATGTCAAACTTTCTGAATTATTCTTCACCTTTACTGGTCTACTTCCATGAAAATCACCACCTGAATATTGGCGTCACCAAGTCTCATCTTAAAACAGAACTGATGAACAATCGAATGTAGGCAAACAACTAATCCAAAGAAAAATAAAAGAACTTCCACCAAATTTAGCACAAGCTTTCGCAGATGGCTCCTGCCTAAACAATCCTGGCCCATGTGGACCAGGAGGGGTGCTGTTCATTAACAACAAAACAATTGAGCCGAAACAGCCGGTATCACCTAAAGCATAAATCCTTCTATGACAGTTAGTAGCAATTAATTTAGTATTAGATTATATAGATTAGCCAGATTTAAACATATTAGTCTCCTAAATTTTTTTCAGATAGTCAGCAGACAATAAGACTTCTTACACTGAATTGGAAACCACAGTTATTACAGTGTCATCAATGAACTTAAAGGGAAACTACAAAAACTTATACAATCGGGTCTCATTGTATCTCTGGAATGGACACCTGGTCATGCTGAATTAATGGGTAATGAAATTGCAGACAGGTTATTATTAGCTAAGAACGGAGCAAAAGAAGCTCAAAATTAATCTTCGTCAACAACAACAGTGGTAACAAAGCCAGATGTAAAGACAGCATCCAGGACTTCAGTTAATGACAAGTGGCAAAAACTAAGAACAAACCTTTACCTTTACACAAGAACAACACACCTAGACCCAGAAACACTACTTATTACAGGGAAAGAGGACCCATATAGTGCACACTGACATTGCATTACAAACTTACTTAGTAAATACGCTAACACATTATGTATAATCATAATTTATTTAACACAGCTGTCACCTAATTTGTACACAAGTGAGAAAGTTACCGGGAGTACAGTATAATACACAAGAGGAATCAACCAATTATAGTAGATTCCTCAGTAATCTAGTATAACTATATGTACATGTATGTATTGGATACATATAACAAGGGAAGAAGGCTTTATAGACTTTCCCTGATATAACTGATGTCACAACATTTTGTATATTACATTTATTTACATGTTGCTAATGTTGAATACAGATAAAAAAAACTTCATTAAATGATTACTTCACATGTAATAACAATAGACTGATGTTCACCAGATGAACATATGATGCTCCTTGTAATAAATAATTTCAGGTGCTTGTTGCATGTATTTTGTTAATCATTGATTGCTTTTAAGCATGACTTGTTGATTAAATAAAATATATATAATGTGATGAAGAAATGTGACCAGAATCAAGGAAAGCTTAAATAATTTTCATTAGGGCCCCACCACTTAGTGGCATCCGTCCGTCCGAAACTAATCGTGACCGCGCTATAACTTTTTAAAAAATTTTTATGTAGGCTTTTAATATTTAGTATGTGGGTACATAATATCAAGGTAATGTGTCGCATACCATGGTTGTTGACCTTTGACCTTGAACTTTTACCTCGGGTCGGCTGGGCCCACAGAGAAGGATACCATCTCGCTGATATCTAGTTTATGCCACTAGGCACTATCACTGAGTGCTTCATGATAATACAAAGAAAAAATTCCCAAATATAAGCATGGATGTGAAAAAGGCATATCTGACTTTTCTAGCTTATCCCAAAAAGACAATGCAAAACTTTAAACCTTTTTTAGGACAGGAGGTAAAAATTTTACTGTACTTAAATTCTTTTACAGGACCTACTATTTTGAAGGAAAGAACTGCAATTTAAACTGAATATTATTTATCAGTTATGATACTTCGTCAAGTACGATTGTGCTCATTGGCATTTTGTCAGTAATTAGATGTACTATCACGGAAACAAACAAATGCCACATAATCCATTTCAAAGCACAAAACGTTTGAAAAAAGGAGTAAGATACGTACAATCGTTGTCATTTTTGTGTTTTACTGTTGCCTAAAAAGTTACACGTCATCAGGTCCAGTATTGGAAAACATCTTACTTCTAATTTTTTGCCGGTCATGACTGACGGTCCAACAATGTTACGGTTTGTCAGCCCAAATTTCCTTAACACTTGTTTTATTTTTCAACGACCCATTTTCATCTGGACATAGCTTTTAAATAGATCAATCTAACTAAATTTCATGTAAGAATTGCTTGTTTTGTTTATTTTCTTTGCTCTTGGTATGAAAGGTCTCTCATACAACAACAAATTTAAAAAATTAAAAATGGTAGCAAGTTACAGATGAAATATACATGCATTTAACTCATATGGTGGATTAAGGTGGAGATGATCAACAATAGGCATTATTTTAAAGATAAGTTAAAGACATGTTTATTACTAGTTTGCTATGTATTGCTATAGTATAGATTTAGATACAGTGGATTTATAGTGATGATAAGTGGAGAGTGGAAAACTCACCTTGCATAAATTGTACACATTAGAAAAAGTCCAGATATAAATCTTAATTCTGCGATTTTACCTAATCCATTATACTAACATAGGATTTGATATATACATCTGGAAAAAGGTTAAGCAACCCCGAATATTTTTGTTTTTCGTTTATTGTAAATAAAGTTTTGATGATTTTTGTCAGTATTAATTCTTTAATGTATATTTAAAAGGATGTGACTGTTTTGTGAAAATTTAATCAAGCGGGTTTTTTGTCCACGTGAAGCTTGCTGCCTTCATCACGTCCAAACTCCAAAGTGCACTATTTTTTCGTGCAACATATTGGTATTTAAATCCCGATCTTCTAATTGCCAAATCATTTAAAGTAAGCATGGCAAGGAGGCTGATATCAGAAGCACAGATATGGCAAATCGCCTGTATGTATTCCACTGGTATGGCTAAGAAGTCAATAGGACGTCAGCTTGGCTATCATTATACAGTCATTAGTCATTTAGTCAGAAAACTCGCTTCCACGCAAGATGTTAAAGACCGTTCCCGATCTAGTCAACCATCTGTGACAACCCAACTTGAAGATAGGAGCCTTGGTAGATTGGTTAGGCGAGCAACAATGGATTAGCCCTTTCTTTGTAAGTTCTTGTATAGATCTTTTAAATCTACCCTTTTTGTCAATAGTATTGCCTAGAAAAGTGTATTCTTGTACTTCTGTAAGAGATAAGTTCTGATAGAAAAAGTTTGATTGACATACGTTATTTCCACCATGACATATCATTACTTTAGTTTTAGTTTTATTTGCCATTTATGACAGTAATTTTCTAGTTTATTTAAAGCTATCTGAAGGCCTCTTTGAGATTCTGAAAATATAATCCGATCATCAGCAAAGCTTAGACTATTAATTGAAAACTCGTTTAAATGGACAGGTTCACATGCTTTATCAAAAATAGAGTGATCATTTATAAAGCAGCTTAATAGGGTAGGACTTAAGCTATCTCCCTGTTTCACTCCTGTATTTAACTCAAAGAACTCAAAGAGTGTTCATTTTCTATTTTTATAGAAGATTCACATTTATCATACATATCTTTAATCACTTCAAATAATGTTTTTCCTACTTTTTCCTTTTTTAATTTATATAGTAAACCTACATGCCAGACTGTGTCGAATGCTTTGCGAAAATCAACAAAACAGGAATACATTTTTCTCTAATTTTTTGTGAGATATTTTAACATTAATGATTTTAGAATGAAAATACTATCTATTGTCCTGTGATTTTTTCTAAATCCAAATTGTTGCATAACAAATTTCTCCTCATATAAATTTACTATTCTGGTATGCAGTTTTGATGAGATATTCCTCAATAATTTTTTATATCTAATTTGTCTTCCGGATTTGTCGATAAGAATAATAAAAGATTTCCTCCAGTTGGACGGATATTTACCTGAATCAAGTGTTAAGTTTATGAAATATCATCTAATTCAGTGGAGAAAACTTCATCTTCCACTGTTTTTTTAAATTCTTTATCATAATTTAAAGGTTGTCTCTGTTATTTAAAGTGTTCAACAATTTCAGGAAAACCTGCTTGAAGTTCAATAGATTTATTAGTATCTTCATATTTAAGTGATTTTATTATTTTCCAATATTGTTTAGGATCTGAATCTCTTAGTTTTGTAAGTTTATGATATAAATTATCAATGAATAATTTTCTTTTCCTTTTTATTAGTTTTTTACATTGTTTAGAATGTTTTTTTTTAAATTTTGTCTCAAAGCTAGATTGTAAGGTTGTTTTCTTAATATTTTAGCTATAGATTCTATAGTCTTTTTCAAATCAGTTAATTCTTGGTCCCGTGGCTTTTTCTTTTTTGTTTTCTTTTTTGGTTTAGGTTTAATAACTTTACCAGAAAGTTGGCTCACTGGCCTATAAGAAGGAATCAAAACAAGTTATACATTGTAATTTATTTATAAAAAGTACGCTTCAAATAAATCGAGTTGAATAAACAATTGGGGTTTCTGCAGCCACTTACCAGTAGACTCTGCTGATGCAGATATACCAGATAACTTTTGAATAGGAAATTGCACCATTCAAAAATACTTACGAATGTAATAGGCAAAAATAATTGCCAGTGACAGTTCACAATGTTTGCTGCATCTTTTATTAACTAATATGGTTATCATTTTGTATAAACTATTAACTATCTCTTTTTTTCGCTAACCTGACCCAGTCAGTCGTCGTCGTCATCAGCATCTGTAAACTTTTTACATTTTAATCTTCTCTGAAACCACTTTCCTACTTGAAACCAAACTTGGCCATAATGTTTAGTGGATGGACCTTTACAAAGTTTTTGTTTTTATTTGGATTGGAAAACTAATATGGCCGGTACCGCAGGACTTAGTTTCACATAGGGTATGGGAATTTTTTTTTAAAAGGCTTCTTCTCTAAAACCGGTAAACCAATCAAGACAAAACTTATTAGCAATGTTGTTTGGATGGTCCTTTATAAAGTTTATGTTTTTATGCAATTGGACATTTAAAATGGCCACCACCACAGGACTCAGGACATTGGACCCTATGGGAACAAAGTAAAAAAGACTTGTTCTCTGAAACAAGTTAAAAAATCTAAACAAAACTTAATATCGATGATGCTTGAATTGTCCGCTATAACGTTTATGTTTTTTATACCAATCGGAAAATTCAAATGGCCGCCACCGCAGGGCTTAGTTAAACATAGGGCCTATGGGAAAATTTTTTTAAAAGGCTTCTTCTCTAAAACCGGTTTGGATGGTCCTTTATAAAGTTTATGTTTTCTATGCCAATCGGAAGTACAAAATGGCAACCACCGCAGGACTTAATTTAACATAGGACCCTAAGGGAAGAAGTTTTAAAAGGCTTCTTCACTGAAACCGGTTAACCAACAACAAAACTTACAAGCAATATTGTTTGGATGATCTTCTTTAAAGCTTATGTTTTTATGCCAATCCGAAATTCAAATCGGCCGCCACCGCAGGACTTAGTTTAACATAGGACCCTACGAGAAAACTTTTAAAAGGCTTCTTCTCTAAAACCGGTTAACCAATGGAAAAAAACTTACTAGTAATATTGTTTGGATGGGTCACTATAAAGTTTATGTCTTTTATCCCAATTGGAAGTTCAAAATGGCTGCCACTGCAGGACTTAGTTTAACATAGGACCCTATGGGAAAAAAGTTTAAAAGGCTTCTTCTCTAAAACCGGTTTGGATGGTCCTTTATAAAGTTTATGTTTTCTATGCCAATCGGAAGTACAAAATGGCAACCACCGCAGGACTTAATTTAACATAGGAACCTATGGGAAGAAGTTTTAAAAGGCTTCTTCACTGAAACCGGTTAACCAACAACAAAACTTACTAGCAATATTGTTTGGATGATCTTCTTTAAAATACTATAGTATATTGAAAATTACAGGACCTAGTTTAACTTCAGGGAAATGCCATCTTCATTGCCCATAAAAATCAGGTGAGCGATACAGGCTCTTCAGATCCTCTGGTTTAGTATAATGTTATTACACCATTCAGTTAAAATCTGTTTAAACACTATGATAAAATATTTAAGTGTTTTCGTAATAACAGTTCCTTTTACAATTCATTGCAGAATTTGTTTGCTCCATTTGATGTTGATACTGTAGAAGAGTTAACCCTTGGTGCTAACTGACAGCTGTTAACTTTAACAGAATGACATGGAATACAAATAAAAGATCTATGGTTTAGTAGTTATTGTTATAATATTAATAGATGAGATGACACAACTAGTGGCATGGAAACTGCCACCTTTTGGCCTTGGTACCAGTATGAGTAATTAGATTGAACGAGTTAAAACATCATTCAGTTGTTTTCAGTTTGTCAGTGTTTTATCAATGGAAGGAATTGCCAATCATGTGTATGTAAGATCATATTTAGTAATGTTTATGTGATTTTCATGTTGTCATATGATAAACTCATATTAGGCCAGATATCAAATTAAGTTTTGTTTGCCTTTCCTTGACAGGCCTGAAAAAGCTTCCAGACCCAATAAATGTATACAAATATTAAATTGTGTGTGTGTGTGAGTATGTGTGCGTGCGTGTGTGAGGGTGTGTTGGGGTGTGTGTGATTGTGTGTGTGTGCAAGCGTGCATGCGTGCGTGCGTGCGTGTATGCATGCGTTCGTGCGGCTGACGCCCTATATTTTTCAGTCGGTCCGTCCATCCTTGCGTCCGTCCGATACTAATCGTGTCCGGCTGTTACTTCTTTATCTTTTTAGGTAGGCTTTTTAGATTTGGAATGTGGGTAGATAATAGACAAGGCGATGTGTCCCATACCGTGGTTGATCAACTTTGACCTTGAACTTTGACCGTAAGTTCACATTATTGCTTTCAGAATGACAAATTCATATCCGGTCTGTAACTTTTTTATCTTTTGAGGTAGGCTTTTGAAATTTAGAACCTTTGACCTTGTACTTTGACCTTAAGGTCACATGTTTGCTTTCTAAATGACAAATTCATGTCCGGGCTGTAATTTTTTTATCTTTTGATGTAGGCTTTTGATTTTTGAAAAGTGGGTAGATAATATCAAGGCGATGTGTCACATACCGTGGTTGTTGACCTTTGATCTTGAACTTGACCTTAATGTCACATTATTGCCTCCTGAATGACAAATTCATGTCCGGGCTATAATTTTGTTTTTATTTTGAGGTAGGCTTTTGATATTTGGAATGTGGGTAGATAATATCAAGGCGATGTGTCGAAAACCATGGTTGATGACATTTCACCTTGACCTCAGGTTCGGCGGGGCCCACACAGATAGGTACCATCTCACTGATATCTAGATTCAATAATAATTGGTTATGCCAATTTTTGGAGGTGTATTGTGTATGCATGTAGATCTACCTTTTGTATCTGAAAAGGAAAGAAATATTTGTAGTGTTAGTTTGTTATTGGCTGTTTGGAATAGTTAATATTAATTTTTGTTCAATTTTGAATGATGTTACTCCAAATGAGTACAAAATAGCTCTGGGATTAATTTAAGACTGCCAAGCAGTTATACTATGTAATAAAATGATATAGTGGTATTTAAAAGAATTTATCTGCCCCTTTTCATTTTTTTTATTTCATGTTTATAAAGTAGTTTTTTTCTGCAATGTATTTAGGCCATTTAAAACTCTCATATGGACATTTTTATGACCCAAAATTATTACTTACCCTATTATTATGCCATTTTTGTAGCTTTCTTGTGTTATGTTTGTTTAACATGTTCCAATGTGTCACTTAAAAAAATATTTTGTCTAAAATCGTAGGATCTAATATAACCATTAAAGACAAAAATAGTCTTAAGCTTTTGGAGAGCCAGAAAATTGTGAACTTTGCTATCTTTGCCGTTGGACCCATTGCATTAATGTTTTGGTGCAGGACGTGAACAGTTTGCTCAAGCCAAGTTACAGTATAGATCATTTTTTGCAAATATTCATAACACAAAGAATTTTAACTATGTTAGTGAGTGAATGAATCTGTAACTGCAATTATTAGATCTGTGCTTTATTTTCTTTAATAAACATTTTTGACATCTTTGTTGTTGCAACTTTATTAAATATAAATAAACCAAGGGATAAACCAAAACACAACAATTCAATTAAGTACTAAACAAATATCCAAACATTTAAAAAAAAATGCAACATAAAGGACTCATACACGTACATGAAATACTGGCTTTGAACAATTTCATATACTATTAGGTGGCATGAGGGATACCTTAACAACACAAACACACACAAAAAATCTTGCCTTTGAAAGACCAGAACTACACCTCAGCAATACAGAACTAACAAAATCTAAGGAACACATCATCTACTACCAGGAGACATACACTCATACAAATACACAATGTAAACACATAACAGATGGAGAAATATTAAAAAACGGGAACCATGGATGTTACATATAAAAGGTTAGTATATAATGTCACTGAAGAAACAGTAAAAAATTATGGAGGTTAGACCATGAAGCATCTTAGCCAATTTGGAAATGTAGGACCAGTGAATATCTTTTCTTTTAAAAGACGTTCCATGGATGATTTAAAATGAAGGAGTAATTCAACATGTGGAGACGATTAGATGTCTTCGAACTGGATCGTACACACTGACTTCCTCTAATAATCGTAGTTAAAAATGGAAATGTGGCTTCTAACAAATAAATCAGAATCCTTTACAATGAATAAATTAAAACTAACAGATTATACCGTCATGCACAATATTAAATACGGTCACAACACTTGTTGTCTAGCTGATCAATTATCAGGAATTGTAGATCTGTTTATAGAATGGCAAATTTCCACGTGGGTAATCACTTTAATCTTACAAAAAATCATTGTTTTGGTCTAGGTTCGTTGGCACATGCAACATTTTTCACTTCGAGTATTTCTGCTGTAATTCTCATTTCTTTCTCACAATTTTTTAAAACAGTTACAAATCTATCATTCTGGTTACAAGTACTTTGGATAAATAATTGCAACACCACTCAGCCTCTTGATTTCTTCTTAAGTTCACCTGACATCACTTGCCATTACATTTCATTCGTCCAATGATGTTATAATTGAAAACTGACTGGCCAAGTTTTGCTGGAATAAGGAACCCCATCCGTCATCATTTGAAAAAACTTCTCTACAATTATTTATAATTTCGTCTTAGTTTGGCATTAAAGATGCACATTATGGGCAACCCTTGATTCTGATAAACATATTCTTTAAAACTACAAGTCAAAATAGATTGTTTTTCTTCTGAATTCTATCAAAATCGCGGGACCTCGTTGGTCGAGTGGGTTATAGTAGTTAGTCATCTACTATTGATCACGTGCCTGTCATCACTCATGGTTGCAAGTTCCACCCTTACAGCCAAAGGTACGCTCGATGCCAATCTTCATGGAAAGCAAGTTCTCCTGTCAAAGGTCAGGTATTTTCTCAACTTGATGTCAATAAATACCTTTAAAAGGCACGTGATCATAGTAGACTACCTAAACCACTAGGCAATGAGCCCCCCCCCCCCCCCCCAATATAATTAAACTAGTAATATTTATTGTATTAATACGTAGCAGATCGTAGAGCTAAGAGTTGTGTTCAGTAACCCCATTCATGCAAGCAAACAATAACAAGAATCTTTTTAGTTTATTATTCCAAACTTTGAAGCTACATGACCAAGCAATAATGCAAGAATCAACATATTATTAAAACATAAAGAACATAGTTTTTGTCTTGAATACTGACTTTTAGTGTGAATATGTTGGGTGAACAGGTACAAATTGGTCATTATTCAGTCAAACTCACAAGCTATAAACACAAAACAGAAAATAACAAAAATAACTTTATACAAAAAGCAAAGCAATCTCATTTTAATAAGATTGGAATGAATTATATTTTACAACAAATATGAAGATGTTTGATACCACACAAAATGAGCACATCAACTGATCAATGAATAAATGTTATAACCACGTGAAACTATACTTTACAGTAAATTTATCCAAGCACATTTTACATTAATAACATTGTCTTGATATGTTGTGTTACAATGAGTATATGAACTGTCATTTTGCTTCTTGTTCCATCTCTTCGTCTTTTGCAACGTGAATTGTTAACTTTCCATCATCACTTTTGAAGCATTTCACACGCTTCTGATCCACGGATTTTGGGAGAGTCAATTGTCGGAAGAAAGATTCCATTATTTCATGTCCGTCCTCGGATCTCTGTCGTTTTCCCTGTGCTGTTATAACCCCATCTTTACAAGTGACTGTGAATTCTTCTTGGTCAGTAGGTACAAGAGCACCATCGTCGCTGGTTATAACTTTCATCGGTTGATCTTTTGGTTCGATGTAAGGAGCTTCTAATACCATCTTACCATCTGATCTAATAGAGCTTCGAATCTTCTCTGTGTCAACACCTTCAGGAATTTTAACTGACCTCTTTTTCTCAACAGTATCTCCCCATTCTTCGTTACCGTCAGCGTATTTAGCATGAATCAGCACCTTGCCGTCAGCTACTTTCACTTGTACATGATCTGGATCAAAGTTGCCAATGTCAACCTGATGTGTCCATTTCCTTTTCTCCATGGGTTTTTGACGCAAGCTCCTGGGTGGCCACAGACTCACATGGTTGTCGCCAACTCGGCCAAGTAGTAAAAAGATCGTCATCTTCAATATCGTGAAGAAGTCGATTCCACATAACAGGTATAATTGCCATTGCTTTCTGCTTACCTTAGTGTAATGTTGTCTGCTTGCTAATGTTTTAGTATGAGCCATGTTCAGTTTTTTGCCAATATATATTATTTTGAACCCGTTTTCTAGAATGTACTCGAAATTGACTTATCGTCTTAATGCTATTTATAGATATAAATAGACAATACAGAATTTTCGGGAAATCCCTCGAAGAAGTTATTTTTAGCTACAAAGACGCGAAAACGCGGGGAATAGGACAAAACTATTTTAAAATAGCCATATTGTATCAAATTATGATAGAATGTTCAAAAATATAGTATTCAAACAGAAATAAATGTGTTTCCATAACTGAATATTTAAAAATGTTTTTAAAAATAATATTTTTTTTTAATTTTTAATATTGATTAAAAAGCCATATATGTAATTAAAGTATGATAGAATGTTAAAAATATTGTATTCAAATAGAAAACAATGCGTTCCCATAACTGAATATTTAAATATGTTAAAAAGGAATTTTAAAAAATATTTATTACAATTATATTAATTTCCCTTAACAAATGAAAAAAAAACTATTTTTCAAATATAAAACTGTTTAATAGTTACGTATGAAACTGTTCTATTTACATGTGAAAATACAAAAGTAACACATCTGAAAAATGCTTGTTTTCAACATTCTTTGCTTTAGTTGAAATGCTTCCAGTTATCTTGAATAGTCATACTGGGACCATACTGTGAGGGTTCACAGTGCTCGACCCACATAGCTGCTCAGCGCGTCTCCATTTTACGAATAGGGGATGACCTGCGTTAAGGGGTGTGTTGTCAAGTATAATACGGAAAGCGCGGACAACTGTATGTAACGTGTGTGGAGAGTGTTACGCTCCTTTTACGATAAAGACCCGTTTTGTATATGTCGATAAGAGTGTGCTATATAGCCGATACAGAAGGGTATTATATCAGTCAATCGATTTCATAACTTCAAATAATGGAACGGTCATTACTTTTTTTTTAATTTAATTTATTATTATTCAAACTTGTGACACGTTTCAAGATCTAAAGGAATTTGAGTTTAAAACATCATTTAGTAAATTCTATGGAGTGAAATAGAAATAAAAAAACGAGCAACAACGGCTTGTAATTCCCAGATATTTTTACCATTTTTATGTTGTTTTTTTTATATTGTGCCCAAAGGTTGTTGTTCGCTTTGTGAGCCCTGGATCCTTACTGTTTTCTTTTCCTATATATTTCTTTAAATGTTTATTCTAGAAAGTACAACTGTAGAATCACAAACTCACAAGCATGCAGTACATATATTGTAACATGACCCGGGGGGGGGGGGCTAGAGGGGTTTAACAATTGTTAACAATTTAACAAGGTTTTTTTAAAAAGTCGGATCTGTACAATGTATAATTTATGGGTTTGGGGCTATTAAATTAATCAAATAAGACGAACACGTAAGCTGTAAGTAGTCATGGGTTCGGACCTATTCAATTTAAAAGAAAGGCGGACATATGACCTGTAAATTTTATGGGTCCGGGGCTCTTTATAATAAAAACACTAAAACTGTTATATGGATAGAAGACTTCCTCAACCAGCGCACACAAAAAGTCCTAGTCGATGGTGAATGCTCAGAAAAATACATGTCACATCTGGTGTACCCCAAGGAGCAGTATTGGACCCAATAATGTTCCTTGTATATATAAACGACTTGAATGACTAAATCAGCACCTTACGTCTCTTCGCTGACGACAGCATTATTTATAAAACAATTAAAAACACATATGATGCAGAAAAATTACAACAATACTTAACAGCAGCAGCAAAATGGGAGAAGGACTGGTTCATGTCGTTCCATCCTGACAAGTGATCAGTCCTTCAGGTAACAACAAAAAGAAACCCAGTTTCCTATGACTACACTCTACACAAGCACAAATTTAAAATAGAAATAAAATTTCATCAAAGATACCAAGGTTAAAAGAATTTACTACGCCAGACGTTTCGTTTACTTACGTTTCGTCTAATTAAGACTTTCAGTGGCGCTCAAACCCAAATAATATTTAAAATCCAAAGGAAAAAGATGTTGTAGAGCTTTTATCACCAAAAATTCCAAAACGTTATACCAAAATCCGGCTAAGGCTATCTACTCTTTGAAAATAGAAAACCCTTAGAATTAAAATAATTTTCGAAATTTCATGGCAGTAAATTTAGACAATGACTATATCACTTGAAATGGTCCAGCGCAGAGCCGCAAGGTACGTTTCCGATCGTTTCCATAAAACAAGCTCCCTAACCGACATGATATCAGATCTAAACTGGCCCACACTTCAGCAGAACGTATCATCTTCTATAAAGTCATTCACCACCTCGTTGCAATTTACCCTACGAACTTACTTGTACCTTCAGACCCACGTACCAGACAGGCTACAGATAATTTCTCATTCAGACACATACATACCAATTAACGAAGATTCTTATAAATACTCCTTTTATCCCAGAACAATTATACAATGGAATCTCCTGTCTACCCTAGCAGTGCAGTGCACAACTTTGGACAGCTTCAAAGAACAGGTTACTATACCTGTTCTTCAACAATACCTTCAAATCTAAAACCATAGCTCTGTAAATAGTTTTATTCCTATATGTATAGTATAAAAGAAAACAAAAAATGTAAAATATAAAAACAAAAATTGCTCATTTGTTTATTAATTTGAAGTTCACTAATTATTTGATTTCTCTTATTTGTAGAAGTACCAGTGCCGGATCCAGAGGGGGCGGAGAGGACGTTCGCCCCCCCCCCCCCCTAAAAAATGGAAAAGAAACAGAAAGTGAGCAAAAAAAGGAGAAAGACAGAGAGAGAAAAGAAAGAGCGAGCGAGTGCATGTGTGTTAAAAATGTTAAAATTTGAAGTCCTCAACACCCTCTTAATTCCTTAAATCTCACCAGCTTCTAGGGGCTTCGCCCTCCCCTAACCCCCACCAGGGTGCTGCGGTCGCCATACCCCTTGCCCAAATTTCGCCCCCTCCCCTAGCCCGATTTTCTGAGTACCCATGCATGCGTTAGCAAGTAACGTACATCTTTGCCTGGCACGTAATCATCAGAATTGATGGGGTGCGAAACAAAAAGAATATTGTCTTATAATAGGTCAGTTTTAGAAAACCAATCAAATTTAATCATTAAATGAAAAAAAATCATAAAAGGAAAGCTCTAATATGCACTTTATTCGACATCATATCGTCTGAATTTGTAATCTGCACTAGACCAGTTCGAGTGAAGCACCATGCCTTTACCGTTCAGGCTTTGTGTTGTGCGTTATACAATTCTAAGACACAAAGAAGATGTAGTTCTGGTAAGTGGTATTTATTAATTTTTTTATACTTGATTCCATATTTTACATTTGTTGACCATAATCATTTATAAACTTAAATGTTGTACAATAAGATTAAGGACAGAAAACCGGGTGTGACTTTTTACCCAAACTTATCCACACATACCCAAACTTACCCAAACTATACCCAAACACACATTAAACTAATATTGTTTGCAATTCCATTATGTTTAAACATTTTATATACTATATTTTTGATGGAAAATGTTACAAAAGTGAAACCGCAGAAAACCTTGTTGATGATTACATTTTTAAGTAGTATTCTAGCTAAGTGTCAGGCAGCGGGCAAACATTTTTTTAGCTTGTTTGGCTTTAGATGCATTCATTTTGATATAAAAACAAATTCTAACAAGATTTTACATTTGAAAAAGTGTCAATTGCCTAGATAATTTTTGACTGGTTACGTAGAGAAAAATTTGGCGGGAAAAATTTCCGGCATTTTTCATTGTACAATTCAACTAAATTTCAAATGATTATGTCTTAAAAGGCAAAATAATTCAGAACTTTAATAAATTAGAATGTTGTTATATTGGATAGTTTTATCAAATTCCATGATCAGAAGTTTGCGTTTCTTTCCTTCATGTGCCATCCCACGTGTATGCATTTTGCCCGATTCTTACGTGGACTGATACTTAAGTCTTGTACTTACATCAATATATAAATTCATTAATTTTAGTTTTGAAAATTGCTTATTAGATTTAAAATAACTTAAGACTTGGTCAGCAATGAAACTATCAGTATTTAAAAAAAAATGGTAAAAATTAAATTTGTCATCTAAGTCTGTTAATCATAAGGCAATTAACAAAGTTGTCAATGGCTTGTGCCACTGTTTATTTGGCTAATTCAGGGACAGTCTATACTAGTAATTAGATTACCTGAATAACAAAATTTTATTGCATTTGAATTTGCTAATTAAAATGAAACATATTTACTGTTATTAAATCAGTTGAGTTGTATTATAAAAATTTTCCAATGAATTTTCAGCACAACTTTTTTCTGAAAAAATTAATATGTTTGTATAGTTTTTTGTTTAACTCAGGTTTTACGTTTCATTGTCTTGCTGTTGCCTGGTCCTGCTTCAGTTTTTTGTGTGCTTTGTTTTAGTGCATTTATATAGTTGTAAAAAAGTTGGGAGTGTGTGAAAGTGTTTTGTGTTTCGAGTGAATAACATGTATATATTTTGAATGTTTTCTGTAAGTTAATATGATCGTCAGTGTGAGAACGAATGTGTTAAAAGTCATTTTTGTATGGTGAAAGTAGGTATGAAAGTAAAGTTAGATAGACAGTTTGTATGCAAGAATGAATGGGTAAGAATTAGTGCTTCAAATATATGTAAAATAATAGTATAGTGCTGTATATCTCAATAAAGAACATAAAATTGTTTCGTCTTCTATTGTTATTATTTTAACATATCACGTTAACCAAGAGCACACATTTTTTAATAAATTCTAAATCAGAAGCATTAATATACATTAATATTGTATTGGAAGAGCATGAAATAACGAGATGTCACCAACGGGGATCGAACCCGGGATCTCAGTCTTGCCAGCCAGCCCTCTAACCAAGTGAGCTAAAGAAGTACTCCATTAGCTCAGTCGATTTTAACTGGCTATATTCCTACCTGCTAGAACGCAGATAGGCCTCCTGTTACACTCTTCCCCCCTTACGAAGAATCATCATACTCATGATGATTCACAACAAACCCGACAAATCCTCCATGTGGGTTTTTCAGTTGGGCGCCAAATGTAACGGAAGAGCATAAAATAACGAGATGTCACCAACGGGGATCGAACCCGGGATCTCAGTCTTGCCAGCCAGCCCTCTAACCAAGTGAGCTAAAGAAGTACTCCTTTAGCTCAGTCGATTTTAACTGGCTATATACCTACTACCTGCTAGAACGCAGATAGGCCTCCTGTTACAATATGTTGAAATCCTATTAAATACAAATAAAACATTTTAAATGCAAGTTGGGACCGGCTGACTTGGGACAAATTGGAAATGGGACCAATTGACCAAATTTGGGACCAATTGACTTGGGACGAATTGGAATTGGGACCAATTGACCTGTAAAAGAGCACCTTATGTTGACATCTTGAAAAACAAAAATGATAGAGCTGCATTATGCCAAATACGTATTAGCTCTCATACATTAATGATTGAAAGAGGAAGACACCTTAAAATTCCGAGAGAGTTAAGAGTTTGTAATTTTTGTAATTCTGGTCAGATAGAAGATGAAAATCACTTTATTTTATACTGTTCAAAATACAAGCAACTAAGGGAAACATTTCATACAAAGATATTGAATCTTACTCAAAACAAGAATCATTGTTTTAAAAATTTCCCAGACTTAAACTTTCTTTTAAATAATACCTCATACCACACATTAATGTTGACTTCCTCCTTCATATCAGATGGGTTAAATATGAGGAAATGCCATGTTAATTTACCTGTATAATAAATAAGTATTATCCATATTTCATTTTATTATAAATAGTAACCCTACTGTATGGGTTGTAATTTCAATTTTGTATCCAATTATTGTCATAGGCCTTAACCATTTATTGTAGATGAGTTTGAGCCAATAAACTTATTTGTATTTGTATTTATTTGTATCCGAAGAAAATACACAAGACTATTATATATACCAATATATTCTCAAGCTTAAATATATGATACAACGTATAGTAATTATCGACAATGCGCTTAAGAATGATTAGTATACGGTCAAATTTCCCGCTATTTTTAACCGGAACTTGAACTCTTCACCTTTTTGTAAACAAATGCGGAAAAATAAAAACCCGTGACATTCAACTCCATTTAACAGTGACAGCAGATTTTTGAGGTTGACGATTAGAATGTTTCATTACCGAACACAATTCTTCCTCGGCCTCATAGTTTATGCACAATTATTTATTTATGTGGACTGTCAAAAATGTGGATACGCAGTAAGTATCGATATGTGACGTTAGAATAAAAAGGGGGAGGGAGCCGGCATTTTGACCTGTTAAAACATTTTTATAACATTTGACAAAATAAGGGTTATGTAATCTTCCTCGCATTTTAATTATTAGTTTGTTTTATTTCTTATGTGTTTGCTGTATTTGATAGCATTGGCCATTGCATTATATTGCATGTTTCTAAAAAAAGATGGTTAATGCGTATTATTTATTTTGTACATGTACTAGTATACTACTAACCGACTGATGTCACCTTATTTGTGTACTTGTACAGATAACAAAAGACTTTTTTCACTGCATTCACATGTATTGTATACAAAATCGATCCATTAATCATTGGAAAGCGCAAGTAAATCGATTTTTATAAGTCCCTGTGTTGCTCCTTAAGCCTGTAAATCAATAATTTTCAGATGTGTGTTATTTGGTGAATCATTGATGCTGACTGTCTCTTTTACTGACTTGGGGAGTTTTTTACGTCCTATACCGACAACTTAATGCCCTTGGTCTGACGGTCCTTACGGACATGGATTTTGGGGGGTTTAATAATGTGGCTATTTTAGAATTTAATAATTTGAGTTTTGGACAAAAATTCATTATCATTTAATATAATTCACTTTTAAGGTAAAGGTGTCCTTACTGGTATTTATTTTACCTTCTACGGAGGCTAATTTTTGTTTGATATCTTCTATTATTTATCCTCCTTTCTGTTATTATTATTATTATTATTATTGTTATATTTAAATAACTTACGTTGTTTATGTGATTTTCTGTTTTTATTTTTTATTATAAATATATTTTTATTGATTTTTTGATCATTTATAATTTAATTTTTTTTTTTTTTTTTTTTTTTTTTTTTATATATATACATATATAATGTCTCTTTTAACCATTGGGCCAATTTAAATACTAGTAAACCTGATATGAATGATCATTGGAGCTGATAGCAAATTAAGTGATGTTATCTCTCTTAAAGGGGCAAATAACTGATTTACATAATTGTATGACTTGCACATGCAGTATACTAGTACATTGATTTAGCAGCTGGCACTTGCCTCTTTCACAATTGGGGAATCCATTTCAGAAATGACAAGTTGAAAAGACAATCAAACGAATAATTTATTAACCACTGTCTATCAACTTGTTGTGTAATTATACGTATAAATTAAGAGATTTAAATGCAAGCTTTTATTTGAAAGAAGTTTGCTAAGTCTGCAGTAATACCTAATTGTATTCAATGGGTTTTTCACCCAAATAGGTGCCAAATTAATTGTTTATTGAAGGTATAGTGTGACACATAAGTTATAGCATGTATACCAACTGCAAACTTAAATGTAAACTAGAGTTACAGAACATGTTATCAGTACATGTAGGTGGTGCACATTTGGAAAGACACGAATTTGATACTGAAATGGGACTAGAATCAAGGACAGGTGGAATAATTTTCATGTATACCACTACACTACTAATATAGTGCTCAATGAAATTTGCTACAAAGAAAATTTCCAAAATACTGAAAATAATTTTATTACTTAAATGATTTCATTTGTCAAAACATGTCACATAATTGAACTGAAAAAAGTTGGCAGACAGCCTTATTAAAAATAGATAGTAACCACTTTCCAGATCTTTGTTTTTTATTGGTTTTGTCTCTCCTGCAACCATAGTCGCTGGAGGCAAGACATAAATATAGGAATCCAGTGGCAGTATCAACACTTGATATTTTGCTTTTTTCACCTGAACTCAATTTCATGGTCCAGTGACTATGTTTATGGTTTTTAATTAAGTCAGTTCTTCTGTACCAATGCAGGGTAGGATGACAATATTTGGTATATAGGTTGCTGATGAATACTGTGGATTCCTCTTAATTGCATAACCAGTTTAATTTTGTTAGAGAAAAAATGCAATTAACAGAAAAGCAATATTTTAGCATAATTTTCACTTTTATTGTCTAATTAAAAGCTGGGTTGATACATAAAACAATTAAGGTGACTATTTTGTAATACCGTAATTCTTGTAACAACAATTACAATATAAAAGAAGGTTGTCAAGACATGTTTTCATGATTCTAGTGCAAGGCACTGTTGTTACATTTAAGTTTCTGTCAATGCATGTTTTGATCTACCTTATCAAAAGGCTATAATTGTATATTTCACCTGGACAGAGCTTTTAAACTCGCCTTGTCGTATTAACTGTACATTTGTTAGAAAAAATCCAGAGATTAATCTGAATTCAGCTATTATAAGTACCTAATGCATTTCACCAATATTAATATAGGGTGCACATGGGATATTTAACATAATCTGAGAGGAATGTAAGAAAAGTTACTCTTTTTCATATTTCAGAATAATTTTTGATTATCAAAACATCTTAACTTGCATTTAATTAATTGTCAGCATAACACTAGAAGATGTACAGGTTTTGAAAAAAGTTTTGACTACATGTATTTATTTGTGAGCAGCAAACTGAAGTTTGATATTACATTGTACATGTATAATGCAGAACTTTATAAACAAAGCACAAAACAAGTACATGTTTTGAAATCTATTATGTTTCTTCATCATTTAAGTGACAAATACGTGTGATTCATATTATATATGAACATTTAACCTTTAGACATGGATCATTCAATTGTTTATACTCACGTGAGGTGTCAATTGGCTTGTCATCCCTTCAAGTGTATATAATTGAGGTGAAAGTACACATAAGAGCATTATAGTTGAAGTACAATATATATATATATATATATACTTAGTATATATTCTACTTCAACTATCATGCTCTTATATATATGTGTAACAGTTATATGTTAATTGATAATTATTTAAAGCATGTTAGGCAAGGCAAAACTTAATTATAGCAAATTCCTAATGCAGGCACTGTTTTTGTGGCTTGTGTTTAAAATAACCCAGTTATTATGCTGTGTTTTCCAAATTACATTATATTAGTACCTTACAAAGAAAACAAACAGTAAATATCAGCATGTAAAAAAGTTATATCTACATGCCTAAACATCTAAACAACTCTAAATTACTGTTGTTAAATTTTGTTGTTACTTTGCTAAATCTATATGTTTTTATAATTTTATATGTTCCTAATTTGAAATGTTTACTCTAAGATTATGCAATAAACTTACTGAGATAGTCTCTTCTTTACTTCTATATAATTGCTGCAACCACGGGCTGGTTTCTGGCGTAAAGCCATCTTTAATCATCTGTGATGCATGTTGCATCACAGTGCGCATAGTAAGAGATTTTCCATTGTAACGAATACAGGAGGAACAATAACACATATACCGATCCATAGTTAAAAGTGAAGGCATATTTCCATACAAAGCTGTTATATATAGTGTCGGTAGTATTTTCTCAATATGGCTTGTTTTTACAAGTTAACTCAGGGACAGTCTATACTAACGGGACATGTCACTCCTAATTAAACCTATATTACAGTTCGATATTTCTGTGCCACGGCTGAAATTCGACGTATCCGCTCCGTTCCGTTTCCGGAATTAACATTCCGCCGTGCTTGGAATTTTTTCTCTCTCGAAATTGGTTATTTCACGAAAATATAGTACAATAATAGTAAGTATTTATTTTTTATAGTTTATTATTCACTTATGAATTATGATTTCGTTAAATTACAAGTTGTCATTCCACATTTAGCCAGAAAACAATACGAAAATGTTGTCTAACATGTGCGTAATATCGTAGCGGTTTTTTCCTTCAGTCAACCCCATTTGTGAATGGGATAACTTCATCACCCATTTGTGTGATCACAACAAACCTTGGTTTTTATGAAAAATTATAGATAATCCTGTGTAGTAGACTGCTTAAAGTAGGTTTTATATTTTTTTTTTCATGAATTTGGATGATTGGAAATTTGTTTATATTTTGGAACACCGGTCCCCATCTTGGCTACATACACCGACCATACACCCATTTGTGAATAGGATAACTTCATCACCCTTTTGTGTGATCACAACAAACCTTGGTTTTTATGAAAATTTATAGATACTCCTGTGTAGTAGACTGCTTAAAGTAGGTTTTATGTGTTTTTTTGCATGAATTTGGATGATTGGAAATTTGTTTATATTTTGGAACACCGGTCCCCATCTTGGCTACATACACCGACCATACACCCATTTGTGAATGGGATAACTTCATCACCCTTTTGTGTGATCACAACAAACCTTGGTTTTTATGAAAATTTATAGATACTCCTGTGTAGTAGACTGCTTAAAGTAGGTTTTATGTGTTTTTTGCATGAATTTGGATGATTGGAAATTCGTTTATATTTTGGAACACCGGTCCCCATCTTGGCTACATACACCCACTTGTACATGTAATAACTTATCACCCTTTGTGTGATCACAACTTACCTTAGTTGGTTTTTATGAATTTATAGATATTCCTGTGCATATCCACCGAGTGCATATCTAATATTAATTATTAATAATTTTGTTGTTTCAGATGCCTTCTCGAAAGAAGTCACGTCACCTAACACGACAGACACATTTTTTAATTAGTTTATTACTGTTATAACATCCTGTAATTCCTACTGTGTTTACCTGACAGGTTTATAATTATACATATTGCCTTGGTTGCACCACATGGTGTGAGGCAGACAGAAAATTTTATTAATTAGTTGATTAGTTAATTACTGTTTGCAATATCATCCTGTAATTTCTACTGTGTTTATCTGACAGGTGTGTTTACCTGACAGGTTAATAATTATACAGAGTGGCTTGTGTTTTTGTTTATTTTCTTTTTCCTTATCATTATCAAAGAATTGTATTCTTTTTACCTTACAAATAAAGTAATTAAAGATATATGTATGAAAACATTCAAAGCTGAAAAGAAATTCAATAAAATGTTAATTGGGAAAGTTGTTTTAGTTTAATTACACGATTAAGGTGAATAAAAATTTATAAAATTTATAATTATAATAATCCGATCTGACATGAAAATTTTTTATTGTATAATATAGATAAACGCACGGAAAAACACTAGAAAATCGTTAGTATAGACTGTCCCTGGTTAACTCAATAAATAAATGTTTATTTGAAAATCAATTTAATTGGTACTAGGGCTTAATTGTAATAATCACACTACAGATATTAATAGTCATAATTAGTTATGATATTTAATTTTTAAAGTTAATTAAAGTCCTAGGCTCAAATTAGTGGTCATCATTTACTAATTAGAGAACATAAAAACATATACAATAGAGCAAAGGAAATAATCAACCAATCAGAATGAAGCTTATTATCTGCCAATGAAGATAGATTGTAATATGATCGACATGTGTTAATTTGTTTTTTTTTCCAGTTGCAAGAATTCGAACAGTTAAAAAGAAATAATATACATCTAATTATTTTAAAATACAGTTGCATCACAATCGTGATCACAATGCCCACTATAGGTATTGCTCTGACGACCAAATATTGAATAACATTCAACATGCGCGGATTCAAAAAGGTGGAAGTTATTTATTTTATTTTTTAATAATTGTACAATTCATAGAACAGCATTGAGAATCGTTCTTGAATACATAAAACCATAGATATATGCACGGAAACTGATGGCATGATACATAATGTCTTTGTGGTAAAAACGTACAATGTAAATTCTCTTTCAACATATAGCTACTCCAAATTGGAAGGAATGGTACCGTGGATCAAATTTACGGTAAAGCTGTTCAAACTGCACACTGTAATGCTAGCTGTGTTCTTTGAAAGCGATATATTGCTGATTTTGTTGAAACCCGTCTGTATATATATATATACGCGGTTAACGGAGACACATCCGAATTGAATGTTAGATCGATCGGTACAAAAATCTAACAACCTCATCAGGTGAGGTGATGCATTCTGGACTCCTTTTTATCACGGTGCCTTGTGGACGCTGATTCATAATAGCAACCCCCCCCCCCCCCTCAGCCCCGACCCACCAATAATGTGCTACAATAAATAATATATGTAGTGGAACAATAACTACAAAACAAATTATTTATACACAATCTAACAAGACATATAGTCCAATATTGTATTATAGATCATGTACACAATATTTCTTCCGCAGAACAATACTGCACAAAAAATGATGTGCTCTGTTGGAGTCCAAGGCATGCATTTTTCTGAAGGTTCTGAAAAAAAAACATAATAATTTGTATAACTTCATACTGGCGGGCAGGGGTACAAATGATGCACAATATGAATTCATACTTCCCATTCTCGCCTACAGGATTTATAGAGAATAAGGCCAAGATTAGTTACTTTTCTATGAGGACATTTGTTTTAAATTACTTTGCCTTATTAATTCTTAATACAATAGAAAATATAAATATATACATATCTTTATACTTTATAAAGATATAACAATATTATTTACGATACTTACAGCATTAGCTATTTAATTATACCAAACCGGAGCTTCTTAAATTACGATGTAAAATAAAACAGTATAAATGTGTTTTAAATGATTTAAAATGAATGTATTATTGCTTATAAATTGTAAATTGAAACAATTTAAAGCTTAATAGAAAATAACAGGAAACAGCGAAAACGTGCTTTTCATTGAAAATAAATTTCTCTTAAATTAAAATATAACAAAAACTAAAAGTTTATAAAGTAAAAACTCATAACTAATAACACGTTTAATTTTTTGTTAACAATTACCATAATTCGAATTAAAGAAATAAAAAAAATCATTAGAAACCCAACGTAATAATAACAAGTTTAAACAAGTTTAAATAATAAAAATGTATAAAAATATAAAGCTAACACAACGAAAGGTTAAAAATGCAAAAGAAACAACATGTTAGATTTTTTGAACAATAATATGAATACCATAAACTTACCATAAACCTGCGAATAAAAAAAATTAATTTAATAAAATAATTAAATATCCGTTGTATACAAGAGAAGATATGGTTGAACCATATCGGGGAAACTCAATTAAAGTAAAGGGAGGAACCCATTTTGTATCGTAATATGAGAGATTATTAAAATACAAATACAAATATAAATAATTTTATTGGCTCAAACTCATATACAATAAATAGTGTAATGGAAAATAATATATAACATCACATGTAATGTAACGTAAATTACCGTTACATACATTAACATTACGTACATTATATGTTACGTACAATAAAGGCACTTCATTTTAAATTATTTTGCCTTTAGGTGCTAAATATAAGTAATATATTAATGATGTTCTGAAGTGCTTTTCAATGTATTTTAGGGGGGCCTCGGTGGCCGAGTGGTCAAGGTAGTTCGTCTACTATTGATCACGTGGTCTGTCAACACTGAGATTGCGGGTTCGATTCTCACTGCAGGCAGGGTGTACTCGACTCCAATCTTAATTGACAAGGATTGCCAGTTTTCCTACCGCAGGTCGGGGGTTCTCTCCGGGTACTCCGGCTTCCTCCCCCAATAAAAACTGGACGCCATGATATAGCTGAAAAATTGCTGAAAGTGGCGTTAAACACCATCAAACAAACAAACAAACAATGTATTTTAGCAGTTATGACACATTATTTAAATGTCTTAAGTGTTTTAGCGCTCACAAACGGTGTTACGGACCTTAATTTCTTAAACGTGACGCAATAAATTTCGCTGTTTTATTCGTTGCTGACAACAATTTAAATGAAACATAGATAAGCATTTGTTATGATGATAATTGGATTTCAACTTGATCTAAAACCAATAAAAGAACGTCAATAAACGTGTATTGGTCATGCTTTATAGAGAAAATAGATTGATTGTTTGATAAAGGTCATCAACAGTTTATATTGTTGAAAATAATTGTAGAAGTTAATAATCTCATCAATTGTTTTGCAAAATAAGACTCTTAATTCTTCTAATTGTTTTTTTTTTTAATTTTAAATTCTGAAAATTTTATAAAGTTCTTAGCAATCGGTTTATGCACATGAATGCTAGTTTGACGTTTAAAATACATTTAATTGCAAATCTTTTAAAACAATTGTAATTACAGTAAAATTAAATCAATAAAAATTGTAACTTGTCGGTATGTTTTCTTTGATTTTCCGAGGACGCGATAACTGCCGATCTTACATTCACATTTTCCCCCACAGAACCACTTGACTATGGTCAATGTATTTTTATTGGTAAACATATATATATGTTCTTCGAAAACTTTGCTTTTTTTATTACAGTACTCTTCTCAAAGTTGAGATATTATAATCAAGATGATTATTTCTTGCCTTTCACAATCGTCTATATTTGCATCCCTTTCAGGGGCGTAGCTGCCTATACGCGAGTACGCGGCTGAATCCACATTATTTTAAGAACAATATTGCAATCTATCCCTGTAATCAATAAACTGTCCATTTCAGTTCTAAATAAACCACTTTAGAATTCTCCAAATTGCACCATTGTTTTCAAAAATATTCCGGGGTGCATACCCGGACCCCACTAGTTCTTTGTGAATCCACATTGTAACTAGTCTAGCTACGCCCCTGCCAGCATATGATAAAATTTTAAATAAAACAAATTGAAAAAAAAAAACTATTAAACCAAATGGGATACACCTATAACATATAAATCGAACATCTCTGGATATGGGTTTAACGCATACCTTTTCTTGTTATATAATTAAATTCAGATGAGAGCAGATTTAATGTGCATTTATGATAATAGTACGAAATGTTTATTTGTTCAACACATTTACAACACGTGATTTACAATAAATGGTTATGACACATAATCACGTGCACATAATGTAATGAATACAACACTAGCCAGCTTGATCGCGTACGAATATATGAACAGAATTATATTTTTATTCAAATGCAAAGAACAAAATTATTACATTTCGCACTACAAAACATACTGTTTTTCACCTGAAAAATAGTCAAAACAATATTACAGATAGAAAGTACTTACTTCGGTAAATGCAAACATCGAACTAATTATCGCGCAAATAGCTCAGTAAACCGTACCTGAAATTAGTTATAACGCCACGTGTGATACAATGCAATGATTTGAGTTATGAAAATACAGTATTGGATACTACAACGTAACCCAACAGATACAGTCAAGATAAGATCCGTCCTTTATTCCTTTCATTTTTGTACAGGTAAACAAAACAGTATGGCGGATGTGTATTGCAAGTTCGGTCCGTGTATTGATTTCTCTATATTTCTTACCTACCTATCTTCAAATGGAAAAATAATAACTTAACGGTAACTTGAAAAATTATATTTTAATAATTTGTATAGTAATAATTTTTAAATACACGCCTTTTCTGAAATAAGGTTGATAGAAAATGCATTCACGTTCATTCATAATTTATATTGGGATTTTCGTACATATTTATTTTCGACAAGAATTAATTTTATACATAAATATATAGATTTATAACCATTGTCATACATCTACAGAACAGTATATGCAGAGTAACTGATGATCGTTATCAACAATAATGCCAGAGGGCTTAAAACCGACCCAGGGGTCCAATCAACAAAAAACCTTAATCTCCGAGGGAAAACCTTAATCTCCGAGGGAAAACCTTAATTTCCATGGGACAACCTTAATTTAAAAAACCAACACTTAATTTTATCGGGACTCCTTAAAAAATTAAGGTTTTCCACCGGAGATTAAGGTTTTCTGCGGGAATTAAGGTTTTGGTGTTTGTAGTGCATTACAACTTAAACTAAAAATGGAGAAAACTTCAAACCCTAGCATATCTACATGCAGGCAAAAATCTGAACAACTCATTACAACTCATTAAAACTAAAAATGGAGAAAACCTCAAACCCTAGCATGTCATTCAATAATAGCACTAGGAACTGATACCTATGAAGAAGTGGTAAATAAACTTTAACCAATCCTGCCTTACTTGTTCATGTTTATATATATGTAACAAAACAAACATGTGTACAAGAATAATACAAGCAAAGAAATCTTGAGGTTTTATTACAAAATAGATTGATCTTCTTTACGTCTCCCTGAGAGAAAGACTACATTTCCCTGCAAACTTAAATAAAACTAATATCAGACTTCTCAAATCCTTCTGTTCATCTATAGATGTTCCTGAATATTTATGCATTAAGAAAACAAGGTTACAGAACAGATGATACTAGTAGATTTAACATACAATGAGTGATGATGATGATCTGTACGTCATATGTAACATGTAGGATAGAATATTATAAGTATAATCCAACTGAAAATAAAACTTACAAAGATCTAAATGAAATTAGTTAAATAAATTTTACAAAAGATGGTGTGAAATAAATACATATATGTACATATTAGATTATTATGCAACTGGCAAATTATTTTCAGAGTTGTCCCAAGACCAAGGATGGTATGTTAAATGTTCATCTAGTACCACACACTCATGATGATGTTGGGTGGCTTAAGACAGTGGACCAGTATTTTTATGGAGGTTTGTGCGTGTTATTGTTGTACTAGTATCTGCATCCCGTTTAATTGATAATTAAACCAAGGACAATTAAAAAGCCCAAGGTCTGGGTTTTCTCTGGGTACTTTGGCTTTCTACCCCAATAAAAAAAAAACCCATGATATAACTGAAAAATTACTGAAACAATTCAAAAGAATTTTATCATTCAGATTGACGATCGGCAATTTGATTTTTTATGTGATTTCTGAATCGCACTGGTTTGTGTTACCAGTTGCAGGTTTATTTGGCTTACAGCAGGCACATGGTATAAAGTAAGTATAGCAGTTCCTTGTTGGTACTAGCAATTCAAATACAACAATATAACTGCAGTTTAAATGGACGACTTCATTTGTTAACAAGCCTTTGATCATTAGTAGTGAAAATTTCCATAACCACTTGGCCACCTATATAGCTAGGAAGGCCCTATTCTAGATCCAGAGTTGAATAAATACAAGTATATTACATATAAATAAGATATACATGTACATGATATAGTCAGCCTTAAGTTGAACTAACATGACATGTTTTTATATCAACAGATAAGAATGATATCCAGACAGCAGGTGTACAGTACATCCTGGACTCAGTTATACAGGAGCTTCAGAATGATCCTGCCAAGAGGTTTATCTTCGTGGAGATGGCATTTTTTTCACGGTGGTTAAATCAGCAACATGACATTGGAAGACATGCAATAAAGTCACTCGTCAGTGCAGGTTGTTAATGAACTTTTAAGTTATTTTGTTGTGATAAATTATATGTTAATTACTACTAGTAAACTCCACCATAGCAAGACTTTATTAAAATTAATATTATCAAGACTATCCTGAAAGAATCATTGTAAACAACATACAGTTAAACATACTTTTAACAATAGGAAGATGGATCAGTGTGTCAGCTAGGGTGAAATAGAGGGGTGATGCCCCTACCCTTGCTCCTGTGTCTTGATCAGCCCCACTTAGCACTTTAAAGTGCCTCAGTAAATTTTCTTTTCTTAAATTGAGTAATTATAGTGTTTTTTACCTTATACCTAATTTTTAAATTAGATTATTGTCACTTACTGGCGATTTTGATTTTATAATTAGTGGTAATCAGTGTGTACGAGTACTCAAGTGACTTCCAGCTATCGAATATGATCACCTTTAATCATTCTATAGTCTCAACTGTACTTCACAAACAAAAACACAAGCCGATATTTCTTTGAACAGTTTAACATAAATGGCCACTGGTGATCAGGGTCCAAAAGTTTTGACCCTTAAAAATGTTATTATACCCCTCTTCTAAGAAAAGGGATATACTGTCTTACCCTTGTTAGGCTGTTCCTCCATCTGTAACAAAAATTGCCGTCTCAGTTTTTGCATATTGCTTTATCCTATAGTACCATGTTGTGTATAGCAATTTTATGCTCCTTGGTCATATACTTCCTGTTTACTGAATACTAAGATTTTTACACATAGTTGACATGCATGTAAAATTTCTGTCACATTTTTCTAAGCTACTATATAGTATGCAGAACCTGATTTTTTAAATATTGATTTATCCTATTGCACCATATGGTGTATAGCAATTTTATGCTTCTTGGTCATCTACTTTCTGTTTACTGAATACTTAGATTTTTACACATAGTTGACATACATGTACATGTAAATGTATGTGAAAGCAGGGCACCACTAGTGAGCATTAGCTCACTGTCCACACTTGTTTATATTAAAACTAAAATATTTTTAGTGTTTAATAATTATTGTTGACAGGTAGATTAGAGTTTATACTAGGTGGATGGTGTATGAATGATGAAGCCTCTACACATTATAATGCAATTATTGACCAGCATGCTTTAGGATTTGAGTTGCTTCGTATAAATTTTGGAGAGTGTGGACGACCTCGCGTGGCTTGGCAGATTGACCCATTTGGACACTCCAGGGAACAAGCCTCATTATTTGCTCAGGTAAAATAAAAAGATGTAACATGATAAATAACTTCAGTTTAACATTATATAAAAGAATCCTATTAAGTTATTAAGGCCTTTCTAAACAAACAAACAAAGCAAAACTGTAAATTATCCCCAACAAGAATTATAAGTATATTTCTTGGAATTTTTTTATAAATATATTCTGCAGCATTGAAGGGAAAATTTATTAAGGACAAAATAAAAAAAAATTTGAGATATGTTTCTTTCAAATTCATTCTATTTAAATAAAGTCATTTAGTTAACCTAATGGGTTGCAAACATTTGTTGTCATCAGTGTAATGCATTAAATTAAGATATCCTATTTGCTAGACTATAAGCCTATGTGACTGTAGACTTGACTTGCAATTAGAAATGTATCTATTAACAGTAAAAAAATCTTGGACAAATATTTTTTTGATGTAAAGATTACTGTGAACACATTAACATCTCAAATTAAACCTAAATTTTTTTTTTTTTTTACAGTTTTTCTTCATGATTCAAATTTTTTGCCAATACCAACTCTCTATGTGATACTTATTTATACTGTTTTATTTACAGATGGGATTTGATGGTTTATTCTTTGGACGACTAGATTATGAAGATAAAGACAAGCGTGAGAAGACTAAGACAATGGAAATGTTGTGGAATGGAAGTCCTAATTTAGGTGACAAAAAAATTCTTAATTTTTTTCTCATAAATGTGTCAAGAAACATGAAAACTTTATATTAATTTTTCTTTTCATTAAATAGGCATTGTATATCAACCTAGCAAGTCTTCAGATGTATATTTACACCTGATGTTACAGTAGACACTAATTCTGTTAAAAATTATATTACAAATGCAATTTTAACTTGTTTAAACAAATAGCAACTTGCCTTGTGCATCGTTGTTTCTTCCAGTCTACCGGAAATGTGCCTGATCAAAGGACCTAACAGGAAAATTTTGCTTTGGTATTTGGATACATTTAATTAAGAATTAACTACAAAAAATATTTTTTCCAGTAAGGGATAACAAAATTTCCATTTTGCACATTGTATAATCTGCATATTTTTTTGTAGTTAATTCAAACAATAGAATAAACTCAACAATTTTATTTTTGTAACTGGACATTTTTGAAAAAAGAGATCAACACAAAAACTGGAGTAATATATGACGTCAAATGGAGCGTGTCTCCATGACGATCAAATTTGTTTCCCATCCTCTGATAGAAAATATCTTCCAGCCAATCAAAAGTCAGTATTCTCACTAAATTTATTAATATAGAAATATTATTGGTTGGGTTTTTGTTTGTTTGTTACTTTAAGGTAAGAATAGATTGGAAGCATTCATTTAACAGTAAGTCTATCCGTTCGTTGCATGTTTGAATTTATTTGCAGGCTCCAAAGCTGATCTGTTTACCGGTGTGTTATTTAATGGATATGGTCCTCCACCAGGATTCTGTTTTGACATTTTATGTTCGGACGATCCTATAATGGTACATCTCTATTGAAACTTAGTCTGTTTAATGTAGTATTTATCTTACTCTATACTGTTAAAAATCTGGACTTCACGACATTGCTGAAAAATTGCTAAAGTTGTGTAAAACTACATTCAAAAACTGATCTCAGTGTTTAGTGCAGTATTCAACTTTTATGTATGTTATATCTGACACTTGTGCTTGAATTAGAATGAGTAATATACATAGTAGTCTCCCCTTCATAACAGAGACCTTCCCATCAAGAAAGACCATATAACATTTGAATATTGTTTTAAATTACAGAAGTTACGGTATAACAATATCTTAATTAATTATTGTCATGTATTCATTTTGAGAATATGATGAAATTTTACAGTTTAAGATGTACTGCACAGTTGCATTACAATTATTTCAAAGTTATATGCATCATTATTAAATTTAATGTTGTTTTATTTGTTACAACTTTTTGTTTTTTCTTGTTAAAGGATGATGAAAGATTACACGATTACAATTTAATGCAGAAAGTCGATAAGTTTATACGCTATGCACAGTTACAGGTAAAAAAAAATTGTTCTAAATTATCTTTATAATAGTTGCAATATCTTATTCATTAAAAAAATAAGTGGTAATATGTGTTCAGTTTTATACTTGTTGGCCAGTGATATGCATGATTAACTATATATACAATATAAACAGGATGTAGACCAGTTGTTGAGTGGTGGGGTTTAATTGACTTAGTCCAAATGTCTAATTTAATACAAACTTTACAATTAAGTTATTCACTAAAGACAGGAAAAATACAAGAACATACACTACTAACTTGGAATAATTACGTATATTTTTGTAATGGGATGCTGTTTATTGTTATTATTGTTAAAGAAGTATGTATTACTGAGTGAACACATGAATAATGTTGAATATACAAAAAGCAATTTACTAGCATACATCGATTTTTAATGTCTGTTTCGTACAAGGCTAACATCCTGGGTAAGCAATTTATAGACCAGAAAAGTAACAGTAAACAAATTGAAAATAATTCTGCATTTTGAAGAGCCATCCTAGCACTACCTACTTGGCTATGTGGTCAGCAGGGAATAAACATCAGTTTTAGTGACAACCTGATCAGTGGCTCAAACTTAAGATTATCCATGGTAAAGACTAGTACTCAAACACTAGCTAGGTTGATTAGCAGTATACAGGAGTTGTAAAAAAATTAAATCAACATCTTTTACAAAATAAACTTGTTTACTGGACATTTTAGTACCAGGATGTTTATATTTTCTATAGTGATATTTTCAAAATTTTCCTTTTGCAGGCATCTCATTATGCAACAGACAATATAATGATGACAATGGGAGGCGATTTCCAGTACCAAAATGCTCATACTTGGTTCAAAAATTTGGACAAACTAATACTCAGTGTCAATCAACAGGTAGGAGGACTATTCATTTTGGATAAACTTTTTAATATTGTTTTCCTTCAAAAGTTAGAGACATTCCTATCATATTGTTCTTTAGAGCAGGTACTTTATAGTACCTACTGTGGGTAAAAAGTTGTTTTAGTTGTACTGGAAGAGTCAGTCCACAGACATTATTTAAAAAAAAAATAAAAACGTGATTTTTCCCTATCTGTTCAATACTAGATACCTGCTGTTATGAAAGACAACTCTTGCAAATGGGAAGTAACTCTTGTATTCCGAAAATAAGGAATTGTGAGATTTGTGAAGCTTTCTTTCAGAATTTTATATTGATCTTTCTCTGCTACAAAAAATAATAAACCTTAGTTACTTGTGGAAAGAAATAATAATATTGATTGATTGATTGATTGATTGATTGATCAATCGATTAATCATTGTTTATTGCTATACTTTTCTACTTGTTCTATAATAGATGTCACTCTGAGTACATATGTCATACAGTAACTGGTTCATTATAATAAAAGGGTCATGTGAGCTATTGTCATCACTTGTCATACATCCATCCAAAACCACTGAAAGTGTTGCTTTGAAACTTTGTACACATCATCAGTAAAATGTCCTCTACCTAGATTGCACAAATCATGGCTACAGACCAATAGTGGTGTTCCGATGACCGTTAAAAGTCTCAAATGAGTCGGTTTTTTAAACAATATTAGATCCCTTTTAAAACCAAAATAGCTGACTCAGCATGTATTGTTTGTTTGTTTGATCGTGTTTAATGCCACTTTCAGCAATTTTTCAGCTATATCATGGTGTCCAGTTTTTATTGGGAGAGGAAGCCGGAGTACCCTGAGAAAACCCCCGACAACTCAACATGTAAAATTCCCACATAAAAATTCAAGGACAATTTGCAAACATGTTAATAATGAAGGCATTTTATAAAATATGGACCTGTCATCGTGGGATAATTTTTTTCTACTGGAGTTTTGTAATTAAAAATGAATGCAATCAAAAACACGTACTCCATGGGAGTGTGACTTTTAGTATAAATGTGCCTTTCATCAAATTTTCACCTTCCTTTAAAAATATGAAAATAGAAAAGAAAGCATACCTAACAACAAACATTGCACACTTCATTTTTAGGATGTCATCTACCAAGGTTACACAAATCATGGCAGATGGCCACCATGACTAAAAATAAAAAAGGGGTTCAATATGTAGTTTTTTGCCTGATTGTTCAAAAAGTATAACAGATACAGAAAATCTGAAGTGAACCTCCTTCCTAAGCATCAAAAGCTCCACAATACTCTCCATTGAGTTGAAGTTATATGACCATGCCTTAAAGGAGTTATTGCCCCTTTATTGTCAAAATTGTAGATTTGTGTTATTTTTGTGAGCGATCCAGGCTTCTAGGAGCCTCTAGTTCAGCTCACATGACACAATATTGCCATCACGTTGCATCTGTTGTCTGTAAAATTTTTGCTTTCAGTCTTCTCTGAAACTACTAGGCCAACTGAAACCAAACTTGGTCAGAATGTTCATTGGATGGACCTTTACAAAGTTTATTCTGATCGAACCATCATAATGGTTGCCAAAGAATGACTTAACATATGAGAAAAAAGTTTTAAAATGTCTATACTGTTAAACTGGTTAACCTATTGAAACAAAACTTTTGACCAGTATTCATTATCGTCCTGTATAAAGTTTATATTTTTTATGCCAATTAGGAATTCAAAATGGCCACCACCACAGGACTTAGTTTAACATAGCGCCCTATGGGAAAAAGTTTTAAAAGGCGTCACATTGAAATCGGTTAAAATTAAAACAAGCTTCTTTGAAAGTGCTTAACTAATTTAAACAAAACTTATCACTATTATTCATTTATTTGCCCTCTATATAGTTTTTTTTTTTTTATGTCAAAATGAATTTTTATATTGCCACCTCTGCAGGAATTAGTTTAACGCTGGACCCTATGCATGGGAAAACAAATTAAAAAGGCTTCTTCTCTGAAATGCTTAACCAATGGAAATATAACTTTTCAGGAATATTTATCAGATGGTTTATGCCATAAGACAGTAATTGGTCCTCAAACATTTTTTATGCAATAAGACAGTAATTGGTCATCTATAACATTTTTTATGCAATAAGACAGTAATTGGTCCTCTATAACATTTTTTATGCAATAAGACAGTAATTGGTCCTCTATAACATTTTTTATGCAATAAGACAGTAATTGGTCCTCTATAACATTTGTTATGCAATAAGACAGTAATTGGTCCTCTATAACATTTTTTATGCAATAAGACAGTAATTGGTCCTCTATAACATTTTTTATGCAATAAGACAGTAATTGGTCCTCTATAACATTTTTTATGCAATAAGACAGTAATTGGTCCTCTATAACATTTTAATATGCAATAAACCGTAATGGCCACCATTACCAAGACTTAGTTTAACAGAAGACTCCATGGTTTTTATTGGGTTTATGTTACTCTCTTTCTGTTTTTTGTGTTTTTGGTTTTTGTGCTGCGTTTGTCTATATCCGGATTTGTAACTGTCCCTGGACTTTTGGCTCTTGTTGTTCAGTCGGTTTTCTTTGCTTTTTTTCTAGGAGAAAAATTTTCGAATACCATCTTTTCTGAAACTGCAAAGCTGATTGAAGCCATATTGTATGTGAATGTTTATCAAAAATGACTTCCTATATCTGCAACAATGGAACCAGTTGAAAAAACTGAAATATTTTAATAGGATAGTCTTAACAAAGATAATGTTATTAATATGCCAGTAGAGAATGGATAATTACAGGACATAGTTTAACATCAGTTTAATCCATCTTCATTACCTGTATAAATCAGGTGAGCAGTACAGGTTCTTAAGGGCCTCAGGTTTATCATTCTTCTAATAATTGTCAGTGTGCAGAATAAGATACTAGAGACTTTTACAGTTCAATCAATCTGCTACATGGCCACCCAGCTCCTCTGTAGTTAACAAAAAAAATTAATAGATAGGGAAAAATACCAATACAATTTTTAAATGATTTTTTAATGCACAGTATATAATTTAGTATTAAAATGCCTTTCATAGATCTATTATACATGTGTTAAGAGAAAGTATGTAAATTTTCTTTTTTAGCAAAAGAATGGAAGTAAAGTGAATGTATTTTACTCCACACCATCCTGCTATTTACAAAGTTTAAACCAAGCAAACAAGACTTGGACCACAAAACAGGATGATTTCTTCCCATATGCACACAGACCACATACTTTCTGGACAGGATATTTTACCAGTAGACCAACACTTAAGGGTTATGTAAGGCAGTCAAATAATTTCTTACAGGTATGACTTTTTAGTTCAATTTTTAAAAAAATTTGGTTACCGTAATAGCTTTTAGAAATGCTATAAACTTTCAATAAATCGGTACATTTTCTGACTTTTGGTTTCCTATAAGTATGGGGGATTGGTGGCACATATATTTGGTCCTGTAGGTATGTAAATACAAAATTAGTTTGCTGCTTGATGACTTGAGAATGCCTCAACCAAAACATTTAAAATTCTTGAATCTTTTTTCAGGATCACTAACACAGATCAAGTTGACCTATTATTTTCCTTTTTTTTTTTGCTCTGCATTAATGGCATTTGTGAAGACTGCACATACAATGTAGCCAAACTTGTGGTTGCTTCCAGATAACTCAAGAAATCTTAACAATCATTTGAAATTTGAAGAAGCTTTTGGGGACTACTAAACACAGATCAGGTTGCATTTGAACTGAATTCACTTTTGTCGTTAAGTTCTTGCGCTTTAGTAACATTTTCAGGGGTGTGGCATCTGTTGACTATGGGCACGCACATTCTTTCTTCATTACTGCTGAGACATTTTTCAAAAGAATTTAGAAATTTACCATTTTTCAGGTCAAGATGAATATAAATTGATGCATTCCACATAAGAATTACATTGCACATAGATGCATAGGTCAAGACAATATGTATATTTATATATAAATTACATTTATGACGATAAGTTAATTTGCACACATTTCATTTATTTAAAATTCATAACTGGTACAGTCGAGTTAAAAAATGTTGCATTACTTTTAAATGTTATTTTAAGAAAGGAATTACTATAATTATCAGCACGTTATTACACATTTCTAGGTTTGTAAACAACTGGATGGATTGGCAGAGCTTAAGGATACAGATAACAGTACCTATAATTTACAGTTTCTCCGTAAGTGTTAATACACACTGAAATTCAGATGTGTCAAGGTCAAAGGGACTGCAAAAAAAAACTTGACTTATCTGATGATCAGAGTGATCAATATTGTGTGTTATATGCATTTTTACTTTTGATTGTTAAGTAGTCAACAGAAATGCCAGTTGAATTATTATAGGATTTAACACTGGGTTTTAGGAAATTATCAATGTGTAAACTCAGGCGACTCACACACAAACTAAATAAAGTCCGAAGGACTTTTTGTCAAGTTTGTGAGGGAGTCGCTGGAGTTTACACATTGATAATTTCCTAAAACACAGTGTTTAATCCTTATAATTCTGTGAAATAATAGTTGTGATTTTTAAAACAGCAAAAACAGTTACAGAAACCCATCTAGACCTCAAAACGTACCTAGGCCGGAAAGCGTAGGGATATGCAAAACATAGTACAAACGGAATCACGGTTCTGTAGATATTGGTAGGAAAAAAACAAAATGAAACACTAAATTGTATTTATATTATATTTTATTTGAAATCTCAATCCATTTTAATTGGAAATCATTGGGGCAGAGAAAACATTGTCCCCTCTCCCAGATGATACTCTAGGAGGACCCCATCTTGTTTAAATTGGATACTGCAAGTAGTCCGCTCAGAGGAAATATCGATATATAAATTATCTGAGAAGACGTCATTTAATGTCTTTATCTAATCAAAGCACTTAATATAATAAATTACAGCATGAATAGAATTATTGATATTTAGGAACTCCAAAGAATCAAAATTATAAAGATTTGAATTGAATTATAATTATAAATATTTTTTTTTAATTTTAAGGATGTTTTTATGACATGCAAACTTTTCCTTAGGTTCAGTTGAATTTGTGCTGTTCATGATATGTCATCCTATTTAAATTTGTAGGTGAGGCTCTTGCAGTGGCTCAGCATCATGATGCAGTCTCGTAAGTGTTATTTCTGCTAAATGAAGGTACAAAGGCAAAATAAATTTCACCGTAGGATCGTTTTGTCTGTTATATAAATGATACAAGTTTATTTGTCTTGTATTAAAATTCTACTTTGTAAATAAATGATGGAAAAAAAGGTACTTTCACGAATAGCAAAGTAGCTCGTAAAATACCTTTAACGTGAAAAGAACTATTATATATTGTGGGCTTTTTTAATATTTTTGCCCATGTTGAAGTGGGTAAAATTCTGCTATCTAAATAACAAAATTAACATAGTAGATAAAAGTATACAAGTTTGGGATAAGTGAAAATTCTTTAATGTCTTGAAGACATTGTAATAGTGCTCTTGTGAAGCCTCTCTCACCAGACGCTATCACTGCAACTACATCACATAACATTTGTTTATTGCTCTTTGACTAAGATATTCTTACCGGAGGCGATATCATTGATATTGCCTCATTCTCATTGTCAAACGGGTAGTCTTATTATAAAGGGGACCTCTATAATTTGAATGAATACTACTTATGTTACAAAATAGAGCACTCATGAGCACCAGATTGAGAGGTATCATCTGATTATTATTATTGATTGCATAAAAAAAAACAAATTTTATTTTACAACACTTATGTGATAAATGATATCATTGATGATTGTATGTCTTAAGACACACAAAAAAACTGGCAACAAGTTATCGATTTTTTGCAAGCTTGTGATATTGATATTGTTGGTTTAATATAAAGAATAAGCCTGAATTATTAAATTTTTTATAGGGGTACAGAGAGGCAAGCTGTGGCATATGACTATGCACAAAGATTAGCTGTTGGTGTAATGGAATGTCAGGTTAGAATTATGATTTGCTCATTTTACATATGCATGTCACATTCTATAAACCTGTAGTGTAAATTTGTTATGTTAATCAACCTAAATCTACATTCTGATGCTTGCAAAATATCAGGGATTGATATTTTATACATGTCTTGTGAAATATACCAGCTGAGTTAAATTCTGATTAAACTTTATTTACTTATGCAAGTTCACAACGTTTTTAGTTGTTTTTATGTATTAATTGTATTGAAGAATGTTTATTATATAGGCATATTGTAATTTTTCTTGATAAAGATATATATATTAAATTTTGATTTGTCATCTTTAAAGGAAATGAACATGTTTATTTTAAATTAAATAGATTAAGTTATATAATGTAAATTCAGTATTTTTGGATTTTTATGCCCCCGCGACGACATGTCGGGGGGGCATTAAGTTTTACTCATGTCCGTCCATCTGTCCGTTCGTCCGTCTTTACGTCCGTACAAATTTCCGTCAAGCTTTTCTCAGAAACCGTACATCAGAACAATTTGAAATTTGACAGGGTGGTTCAGTATCACAAGTTGTACGTCTTAAGCGACTTTCAGACCTGTCGGACAACTACTTCCTGTTTGGGACTGGGCCGATATGAAAATGTGTTAATATGAGAATGAAAATTTCCGTCAAGCTTTTCTCAGAAACCATACATCAGAACAATTTGAAATTTGGCAGGGTAGTTCAGTATCACAAGTTGTACGTCCTAAGCGACTTTCAGACCTGTCGGACAACTACTTCCTGTTTGTGACTGGGCCGATATAAAAATGTGTTAACATGAGTATGAAAATTTCCGTCAAGCTTTTCTCAGAAACCGCACATGAGAACAATTTGAAATTTGGCAGGGTGGTTCAGTATCACAAGTTGTACGTCCTAAGCAACTTTCAGACCTGTCGGACAACTACTTCCTGTTTGCGACTGGGCCGATATGAAAATGTGTTAACACGAGTATGAAAATTTCCGTCAAGCTTTTCTCAGAAACCGTAGACAAGAACAATTTGAAATTTGGCAGGGTGGTTCAGTATCACAAGTTGTACGTCCTAAGCGACTTTCAGACCTGTCGGACAACTACTTCCTGTTTTAGACTGGGTCGATTTGAAAATGTGTTATCACGAGTATGAAAATTTTCGTCAAGCTTTACTCAGAAACCGTACATTAGAACAATTTGAAATTTGGCAGGGTGGTTAAGTATCACAAGTTGTACGTCCTAAGCGACTTTCAGACCTGTTGGACAACTACCTCCTGTTTGGGACTTCCTTTAGCGGGGGCATCCGTGTCCCATGGACACATTCTTCAATTTTTTTTTTGGTGAGGAGGGGAGGGGAATTCATATTAAGTTTTAGAATTTTAAACATATAGTGGTCTAAGGTGCTTTTGATAGTTTAATTTTGAACAAGGTGCCAACCTGTGTTATAGTATGTTGAACTCCTATAGTTTGCAACCCAGATCTCCTAAACGTCAGAGAGATTGCACATGTATTGAAGTTGTGCACCTGCTGTTATAGAATTGTTTGTGGATTTTTTCCTAATTTTCCAGACTTGGGAACTTAATTTTTCAGAACATTTGCAGAAGATTATGTACCTGTTTTGTATAATCAACTCCTACAGTTTCCAAGATCTCAAACTTCACAGAAAGATTGAACAGATATTAAAGTTGTGCACCTGCTATTATGCAAGTGTTAGGGTTCAGCCAAAATTTTTCACAAATTTGCATAAGATCACTCTTTTTGAAAACCCTCTCCCTCCTTCCAAAAGAGTACATCAACATTTTTTGCAAGTCTGCACATCCACATGCTAAGTTTATAATTGATATATTTCATAGCCATTCCTATTTTACCTTCTTATGATTGCTTCAAATGTCTTTTGCAAATCATATTATAACAAATTTTCCAAATTTTTTAGGCTTTAACAATAGAACAGTATAATTGAGATTTTTAATCCCAATTACCAATGTCACTTGTATGTAACCAAACTGTCACTCTGCGATTTGAATTGATTTTATTCTTTGATCACCTTATTGTTCCTGGAAACTTGTCTTGTATACAATAAGCTTAATTTGAATGTTGTTTAGTGCATGTACCATATACCACTTTTCTATTTCTTTTATTCTACTTAATTTTATCATAAAACCAAAATAATATATGAAAAGCACCAAATAACCTGGGAATGTATAAACAACACAACCAGAAAGAAATTTAATAGTATTTAAAATACTGAAACAGTTTTTTCTTTTTTAACTTTTAAGTTTATGTTTTTTCCTGGTTTTGGTGCTTCAACGGCTGGTCTTTGTTTTGAAGATTAAAAAAAATCATTTACAAACATCCTAGGATTGCTTACAAACATTTTGTCAATCAGTTTCAAAGTAAAATTGTTAAAGCCAACCACGATACGCCCTAATCTTCAGGACAAATAAAGAGCTTCCAATTTTTGTTTTCCATCATTACAGCATCGCATAGTTGACCGTTACAACTTTGCCAATAAAACTGATTGCCAAAATGTTTGTACGCAATCCTATGATGTTTGTAAATAAGCGTTTTATCCTCAGTTTTAACCAACCCAGTTTTCGTGGGGCCATGTAGATTGAGATTTTCTTTCCAAACATTTGATGACTTTGAAAATGTTTTAAAAGAGAAAAACAGTTTTGGATATTTAGGTCTTATGGGAAGTTAAAAACAAAAAATGTATGGGAAAATGTTGAATCGAAACCCCCTCCCCCTATCGTGCACTTTTAAAACTTGTGAAAAATGTTAACACTTAGAAGATTTTTTTTTCGTTTTTCAGTATATTTTTCAGAAGAGGGTGCCTATTTTTTGTAGTCAACTCCTCCTATGGCTTTCAACCCATATCCTTGAAACTTTATAGAAAGATTGAACACCTATTTTAATCTCATGAAATTAATCAAGAAATGTTTTAATAGTTTTTAATAGACATGGAACTCGGTCAAGATGGTTCTGCTTGTGAAATCAACTCCTCCTACAATTTAATGCTATTTACGTAATGCTTATGAAGTTTTTTTTTTTTTCGTTACTGATACGGAATGCAGGCGAGACATTTTTATGTGTCCACACTTGTTTTATACTGATTCTTGAAGGCCCAAGGCCATAATGGCCATATTTCAACCTATTTGTTTATTAATCCCTCTGCTTTTTATTGTACCATACCCGAGTCCGGGAAAATTGTTATTGGCCTGTAAGTCATGGGACTGGCACAACTAGCTTTTCTGCCAGTCCTACCAAATTTTTACCGGAGCGACATAATTCTAAATAATTTTGATTAACTAATAAGTCTGCTTATATTACCCATTTCCATAAATATTGAAAATTGTAAAAGAATCAACTGCAGCAAAACTATTCAATAAAATAAATGGTTTTTTTTCTTAAGTTGATTGAATTATAAATGAATTGCATGTAAATCTAGAAATTGAAAATATATCATGGACATTGTGAAACATATAATATTATGTATTTAATGTTAAATGCTCTATTACAAGTATTAAATCATACTAAAATAACACAATGTGAAATTGACTGCCAAAATACTAATATTTATTATGTTTAAATCTTTGTAATACACATTTAAATACCGGCTGCATCGTATTTGAAATTTCTGGCATCAAGTTTATATCCACTCTGGAATTGTTTTATAATTTCTTTGCTTTTAACTGGTTTCTGGTAGTATTTTCGAGGTACACTTTATGAAAAAATAAATGTAAGATGGGAACCAGCTACACTACAGCCAAAACGAATTACGTCATGTCCGTGAGTCCATGATGGACACCGATTATAGTACGCTGACATTCCTGATGGACAAAGTTCATCATTCGCGGACACTTCAGATATGATGTCCCCAATGGATCCGCGATTTCTTCCACATGTCCGCTAACGTAAACGTAATTGTCATGGACTGAATTCAATAAATACTTTATTTGAAGATAGTGTATTGTTCCTGTCATTAAACCATTCAGTCGTGTATTAATTCTTTCCAGATCGTCAGTAAAAACATGTTTAAGAAGGGTACTTTATTAATTATTTTACATAAGAAATATTTTTATATTAATTTGTAATAAAAGGGGAAACAAAAAACAGATAAAGTAAACTTTTATACAATAAAGGTGTGTTTAAACTCTTATAATATTAACAGTAGGTGTTAATAAAACGCTGGCATAACACACCTTTCCTTATGGTGCCCAGAGGAATTAGGTCCACCAGATGCAAAATAGAACAGTCCATTGATCAAGGAACACATGCGATTTTATTGCGGGGTCAACTAATATACGCGTGTATAAATGTGTGTAAGAGTTAAAAGGTATGAATTACGTTAAATTTCATAATTATAATAAAAAAATGTCCCACTAGCTTCCTGTTCTCAGGTGACTGGTGTTAATTGATGAATGTAACCAACACGTGGACTTTCCGTGTAATTAAAATTCTACGCCGATCGGAAAGTTTTATTGTCTCAAACGATTTTTTCCCACATGTTTTCAAAACTTTGGCAGTCGTAGGTTTAGTGGAATATTGTTAAAAACACATATTTACTTTAATTTTTTTTAAGGAATTTTGTACAATTAGTTGCAACCTCGAATTTTGATGTCCTCAGTCGGAGGGAGACACGTGTCACTTACAGTTTTTTGCTCCTCCCATTCATTGAGTGATTCCCGCCTCACCTATTGATTTTTTTGTAATAGGTGTGTTAGTTTTGGCACACCTTTCTGTCTATTAATCTTATCTCATCAGGTCTTCAAAGAGACCAATAATTAACACATGATTTCTCACTCCGTGCATGTCCGATTGTTAGAGAATTTACACAACAACTGAATCTGTTGAATGAACAATTATGTACAACGAACATAAAATAAAGACGTCTGAGTGACGAGGTTTAAAAAATGTAACTACCTTTCTGCAACAAATACTTTCCTTAAGAATTTCTGCAGTAACAACATATGCCTTGTACAAGTACCGTGTTTATCCCACCAATACCACGAAGTCCATGAATAGACGATTCTGCAGTCATTTTGGTCACGGAACGTTCACAGACAATTATCACTAAAAAAATTGATTGCCGCGTCGCGTTCGGACTCGTTTTTTCGCTGATTTTGCAAAATCCATCTTGGCTGATGGCAGTGTACAACCTATGTTACGGCACGTAAACTCGATAAACATGACAAAGTGACAAAAATACAAAGGTTTCTTTCCAAAACGGGAATAAAATAGAATGGAAAGATAGAGTGAATGTTAAAAATGACATGGCATTCTCACTTCTCTTTTGAAGAAGAACGAAGTGGGACATTGAGAAGGCCACTTAGCACTAGTCGTCTTCCACCTTGAGTCATGAATAATATTGACATCGGCTGCTCTTAGTTTTCTGTTGAAACACAAAACAAAAAAGCAACAATAACATTTTTTTTAATTTCCTTTCTAAACATGTACACTACATTTTATAAAAAATATTTACTAAATTTTAAAATTACAATTATTTTTTTCGCTATTATACATGTACATATTAACAGCAATCGCATGTGCTTTTCTGACCTTTTTTTTTGCAGAAAGTGGTCAATGATGCTTTAAAGAAGTTGTACAAAAAGGGAACTCTTACACCTCCAGAACAGGTGTTCTGTAACCTGTTAAATATTAGTTCCTGTGCTGTAACAGAGAATAATAAACAGGTATCTATCACATACAAGTGAATTTTTTGCTTGTAAAGTTGTTTTACATGATAGGTAGGGCTTAAAGAAAAGATAGGCTTGTTTGCTGTTGATTTCCTTCTGTCCAAAATTGCCCAAGAGAAAAGAAGTCTGTTTGGCTTCATGGACTGGTGTAAGTTTTTTAAGTTGCAGTGTGGTCAATTATGATTAAATACTTATAATCAAATTTGTTCTTTTTTCTGAATTTCAACAGAAACTAGATACTTTGTCATACATGTATTGAGATGTTGCTGTATTTGATAAACTTCCTACTTAGGAATATTATTTCTACAAAAAAATTCTCATTTGTAGTGTATTTGGGCCATTTTCAGAAAATTTTATAAAAGATGATACCCATTTTGTGTAATCAATTCTGCCAACAGGTTTCAGCACAGATACCAGAATCTTAACAGAAATATTGAAGTTTTGCACTTTCTATTATGGAACAGTTTGAGAAATGTTTCCCCATTTTGCCAGACATGGGAACTGCCATTATCAGCAAGTTTACAGAATACAGTTCTTTTTGTCTCGCCTGCAACGAAAGTCCCTGGAAACGAGACATATGGCTGCATAAACACTTGGGACATCTTGCTTCATATCTTTGTAAGCCTAAGCCCTAGGTCCATCAAATTTGGTCACCTGACCTTGACCTCAATTTCACGGTCCAGTGACTATGTTAAAGTTTTTGGATTATGCAGTTCCTCTGTAACCATGCATGGTAGGATGATAATATTTGGTATATAGGTTGCTGATGAGTAGTACATGGCTGTCTGGTGGTGTCACCTGACCTTGACCTCAATTTCACTGTCCAGTGACTAGGTTAAAGTTTTTGGATTAAGACAGTTCCTCTGTAACCATGCATGGTATGATGAAATTTATTTTTGTTACTGATGCAGAATGCAGGCGAGACATTTTTCTGTGTAAACACTTGTTTAATAATCAGTAGGTTTTTGCACAGATACTTTACTTACTTCCAAGTACATTTTAAACCCTTCCCCTATTAAGTCATATTATACTTTGCAACACTGTCATTTCGACCAGCTATATTTAATATATATTCCAACAATTAGGACCTGTACGCAGTTGCAACTTTTGTCTTGTCATAATTTACAAAAAAATAATGTAATAAAATTATCCTTCCAAGAAAGTATTACTATCAAACAAAGGGATCATAATTTGAAGCAATGCATGTTTCTTTTTATACCATAATAATAATTAAACTCTCATCATGCAAATTTTTGCCTACTGCAAAGGATTCTGGGTATCCTACGTCAACCACAATCACCTCTGTCACCATGGTTGATTCCATGAGACATGTCTCTCATGGCAGATATGCATATCTTATTATGTAAAACCGTTTCAAAAGTGTGTAAACAGACTTTTTGGTCTCATCTTCTAAATTTTCACTAAAATTCAGGCTGTTTATTACATTCAGCAGTAAAAGAAGCCTAAAACTTAGTGTCTTGTCTCCAAGAAAACAAATCTGTATCATCTCTTCCTTTATAAAGAAAGATCATTATATTGCTTGTAAAAAGGGATGAATTTATCTTCTATTTCAGTTTACAGTAACAGTATACAATCCACTAGGGAGACCAGTAAATTCCTGGGTCAGGTTACCAGTCATTGGAACAGCTTATAATGTAACAGGACCTGATGGCAAAAATGTACAAGCTCAGGTACATGCATTATTTCTGATTGTGAATGTTCCATATAAACAAAGTTTTAGGTGGAACAAATGTGAGTTACATGTATGTTACATTTAATGTCCGTTTAGTAAATTTTCTTCAATGCATGTATTGTATTTTTAACAACAGAAAACCTATAAATTTATATGTATATGTTTATATAAATACAGCGATCCCCTTCTTCAACCATCCAATGAAAAGTGGCTAATTGTTTTATTCAGACAAAAAATTCGTGAATTATAGCAGACCACATGAAACCTTTCCTGAGTATAAGCTGGTGTTGGTCAGGGTATTTAAACTTTTGAAAGATGAACTGTCCCATTGTTTGAATACAATACCTATTGTTCTCTCTGCAGTTTATTCAGTGGGTACTTTATATCTGACAAGGAAAAGTCAATCACTCATTGATTCATTTTCCTATGCCAAAAAGTAAACTCCCCAATGGTGAAAATACATGAAACTTCACTGATCGTAGGGGGGAATTGTTGTGCAATGCTGAACTATATTATATGCCATATTTATCATTTATATCATTTAGGACAAAAATGTCTATTGCTGAACTTTTTCAAAATTTTGCAATCTATTTTGCTATGTTTTCATATACTAGCAACATGTTTTAATGTCCAAAAAACTAGAGGCTCCCAGGAGCCTGTATCGCTCACCTGAACCTGAAACCAAACAACCCTTTTTTATCCAGCTTTTCTTTGCTATAAGGAATTGCCCAACACTTCTGCAAAAATCATTCATTTTGACCTTTTAAAGGAAATAACTCCTATAAGGAGCTTTTGATGCTTAGAGGGAGAAGGCAGGTTCACTTCAAATTTGCTGTACCTGTTATACTTTTTTAACTATCAGTCGAAAACTCTCTCGACTCCCACCCCCCCCCCCCCCCTTTTCATTTTTTCTATTTTAAGCCAACGTAGCTATGTAGGTAGTCAGGTGTCATGATTTGCAAAATTTTGGTAGAGGACGTCCTAAAGATGATGTGTGCAATGTTTCAAAGCAGTCCTTTCATTGGTTAAAGAGGAGAAGATTTTTTAAAATCAAGTAAAATTGATTAAAAAAATGTTCAAGGAGAATAATTCCTAAACGGTTCATCAGACAATCTTGACCCTAAGTCATTTTTGTAGCACTCATAGAGCAGAACAATTAAGCAATGCTAACTTTTTCTCTAGTTCTAATAATTTTTAAGATTTTGAGGCAAAAATGTGAAAAATAATCAATTTGGACACTTAAACGGCAATAACTCCTATGAGGAGTCATCATACAACTTCAACCTAATGGAGTGTTTCGTAGAGCTTTTGATGCAGATGAAGGCATGTCTCTTTGGTTTTCCTGTATCTGTTACACTTTTTTAAATATAAGCCAAAAACTGTATTTTACCCCCCCCCCCCTCCGTCCTATTTTTAGCCATGGTGGCCATGTTGGTAAATCTGCAGCCATGGTTGGTACAAACTTGGTTGAGGAAATTTGACGGATGATGTGTACAAAGTTCCAAAGCAGTACTTTCAGTTGTTTCAGAGGAGAAGATTTTAAAAAATCAATTAAAACCGATTAAAAAAAAAACAGTTCAAGGGGAATAACCCTTAAACGGTTAATCAGACAATCTTGACCCTTGAGTCATTTTTGTAGATCTCATAGAGTAGAACAATTAAGCAATGCTAACTTTTTCTCGCGTTCTAATAATTTTCAAGATTTTGAGGCAAAAATGGCAAAAATCATCAATTTTGACAATTAAAGGGCAATAACTCCTACAAGGAGTCATCATACAACTTTGACCCAATGGAGTGTTATGTAGAGCTTTAGATGCTGAAGAAGGAAGGTCTGTTCGGTTTTCCTGTATCTGTTATACTTTTTGAACTATAAGCAAAAAACTGTATTTTGACCCCCTGTTCTATTTTTAGCCATCGTGGCCATGTTGGTTGGTCTGAGGCCATGATTTGGGCAAACTTGGTAGAGGACATTTTACTGATGATGTGTGCAAAGTTTCAGAGCAATCCCTTCAGTGGTTTTGGAGGAGAAGATTTTTGAAGAAAAGTTAACGACGACGATGACGGACGCCAAGTGATGGCAATAGCTCACCTGACCCTTCGGGTCAGGTGAGCTAAAAATGTTTGTTGTCCAATTCCAATTTAATTCTATTTCTATTTTTTATTCAAACCAATTATGTTATTAAAATTTGTATTTAACATTTTGGTTTGACCAACTAGTACATGTACTTAATAATGACCATGTTTATATTTGGGGAAATCATGGGCTTGTTGATGTAATTAATTTTATGTGTCATTATGTGAGGAACTGCCCCCGTAGATTTGTGAAAAAATCTGAAAATGACAATAACATTTTTTATTCTTTTTTTCAGACATTAAATTCTTAATTGTAATATTAGTAACAATAACTGAAAATTGACATTCAACAAGGGAGATAATTTTAATGAATATATCCAGTGTTTAAAAATGTTCTGCGATTTTTCATGAGTTATTCCATCTAACACAGCATCACAAATTGCAGTTCTTGTGTGATCAAAAGTGAAATCGCTGTTTGATCTCAATATCTGTTTCATTATATGAAAGCAGTATTCACATGTATTAAGTTGTGGGTGGTACGGTGGTTGATATATCAGGGTAACTCCTGCTGGTCTTAGCAAATAAGTTAAGTTAGTGTTTATTATATGTGAGTGATGGAAGGCACAGTTATCCATAATAATTGTGTCACCAGATACAAACAGAGGTTGCTGTCCATGTGCTAGTCTATCATTGTTGATATCAATAGCCTCAGCAAAAAAATGTAAAAGCTCCAAACTATTATATGGACCATCAATAACATTAAAATAGTCTACACCAAATCTTGAATGTAACAGATTAACTGTATAATTAGCATTTGAAGCATATCTTTGTAATTCAAATGCTCTAGAACCTTTGACTGAACTGCCATGATCCCTATTCCCAGTAGTCTTTATAACACCACTTTCATCAAAAAAATGTAAGGAACTTGGGTTTTTAATGCTTATAAATTCTACAAATTCATCAAATTGCAGATGGATATCATCTTTTTGAGTTTCTACAGGTAAAGGGACAAATTTTTTGTATGAATACCAGCTTATACTGCATATACTGTTCAAATAAAATATGGTTTTCTTCAGAATTCATTGACATCAAATTGTTACAATAATTATTTGGTCACCATAATTAATAATACAATTAAGTTTAGGCATATATATTTTCATAAGGAGTTTAGTTTTTTCCATATGAAAATTAATCAATCAATGATTGACTTCTCCTTGTCAGATTTAAAGTACCCACTGAATAAACTGCTGAGAGAACAATAGGTATTGTATTCAAACAATGGGACAGTTCATCTTCCAAAAGTTTAAATACCCTGATCAACACCAGCTTATACTCAGGAAAGGTTTCATGTGGTCCGCTATAAGTCTTTATAATGTAAATATACCTCACACAGGGAACTTTCATATAGAATGAGATTCATATGTGAATCATGAACCAGTTATTAAACAAAATGTTGGATTAATTTCACATAAAGAAAGTATTTTTAATGCCATAAGAAAAAAATAAAGTGATAATTTTAAACAAAAAAAAGGAAAACCAGCATAATATTTTAGTTCAGTTTGATGTCGGCATGACTTAAATTACAGGTAACAATTACTCGCACAAACATTTACTTTGTTTTAAATATGTCATGATTAATTCATATTTTTTTACTCTTTAGATTATACCTATATCATCTGAAACAATGAGGATACCAGAGCGAGCTGGTTCCTTGGGTCAGAATGAACTGTTGTTCCCAGTCAACCTGCCACCTATGGGATTTAATACACATTTTGTCAAAGGTAAATTTTATATCAAAAGATCAAGGTTTTTTGGGAAGGCACCTTAACCAAGAATTTACAAATAATTCAAATATAAACTAAAATTAATGTTGGCTTTATTAGGTATTCATTATACCCCTCGCTTAGTTTTGGGTATATACTGGGGTGTCCATCTGTCTGTTCATCATTATACTCCTCGCTTAGTGATGGGTATATACTGGGGTGTCCATCTGTCTGTTCATCATTATACCCCTCGCTTAGTGATGGGTATATACTGGGGTGTCCCTCTGTCTGTTCATCATTATACCCCTCGCTTAGTGATGGGTATATATTGGGGTGTCCATCTGTCTGTTCATCATTATACCCCTCGCTTAGTGATGGGTATATATTGGGGTGTCCATCTGTCTGTTCATCATTATACCCCTCGCTTAGTGATGGGTATATATTGGGGTGTCCATCTGTCTGTTCATCATTATACCCCTCGCTTAGTGATGGGTATATATTGGGGTGTCCATCTGTCTGTTCATCATTATACCCCTCGCTTAGTGATGGGTATATATTGGGGTGTCCATCTGTCTGTTCATCAGTTACACTTTCTTTATGCAGAACTCTTCCTAAAATACTGAATGGAATTTGATGAACCTTACACAGAATCAAGGGTCTGGAAACGGTCATATTTGCCGGACATGTCCGACATTTACATTAAAATGTCCGACTAAGGTTTAGTCAAATCGGACATCCAAAAAAGTGATATTTAACTTGGACAATAATATAAATATCTTTTAGTTGGTTTCAATACCTTTAATTTCCGCAAGATATAAATATTTTATTAAAAAATCAACCCTAAGGCTATTTCCCGTCACCGACACATGTGTTTATTGAGTAACCATTCACTCCAGTCAAGTGTTAATTACGTAATGGTTAACACAACAGGTGATAACCTAATTATGAGTACAAATCTGTTTCATCCATTTCGTAGAATATGTTATGGCAACAGTATTTTGAAACAATAGGAACGAAGTGGTTGTACGTTATATTGCTTAGAAAATATGACTTGATGGGAAAACACGTGTGGTCAAAATTGTACATCACGCATGCGCCAATGTACCTGACGTACATAAATCTTGGGAAAATCAATTCAAATTAAATTCTATTGGAATGATGAAAACAAAAATAAATATTTAATTCAATAAATAATAACTTGTGAAAAACGTGGTCCATCGGAGAGTATCGTATAAAATTCAATTCTGTTCCGACCTTGTTGTAATTTTGAAACAACTTCCTACTTCCGGTTAATGAAAATGTCTCACGAATGTTCATAAAAAACGTTGTTTGCTATTACTTTGTTGAATAGACAACATATCATCTTATAATAAAGAAATTTTAGGAAGCAGAATGTTTTTCTACGTATATTTCCTTTCTTGCACGGTGCATATATCATAGGAACCCATACAAAACAACAACTAATATCTACCACGGTCTTGAAAAAAATTTTAAAGACCTTTATTCTGAACTTTAAGGAAAAGCACATACACATCCCAGCTTAAGCAAACACAATATTTTTATATGATGACCGGTAAAATGTCCGACATGACTCGGGAAAATTTCCAGGGCCTTGCACAGAATCTTTGTCACATAGCATCATTGTGCACTTGATATTTAACATTTTTATCTAAATATTTGGGATTCCCCATAGAAAAAAATGGACTGTGGGTACCCATATCTTATCGGCAACTCCACCTAAACTAACTAAATGTAATTTCATCAAACATGCACAGAATCTTTGTCACATAATGTCATGGTGCAACATTTTGATCGAATTATATTTGGAGTTTCCCATTGAAAAACATGAACTTTGTCATTGACATAAGGGGTACCCATCTGACAACGGCTCTGTAAATGACCTTTGACTGACGGGGAGGAAATTAGTTCTTATTTTGATATTTGGCTGTGCCGAACTGTAGCATAGACAGTGGATTTATTATTCAATGGAATTTTGCTATTTGAGCTGTATTTAAAAAGCAACTTCATATAGAATTGATAAATAAATTTATTTATATAATTTGTTAAATGTATTGGCTATTTTTCTGATTGTGCAAAGCCCATTTCTGGACTATTTTACGGGTGTTTGTTAGTTTCCTTAACTTGAGTATCCTTCGGGGTTTCTAAATTTGCGAAAAATTTTATCTGACATGACACCCCAAAAATTTAATGTGATAAAGCTGAAATTATTTCGCTAGTTTTGAGGGGTCTCTCATTACTCAACGAAACTTGGTGCCTAAGTGAGAGCAAAAAATGTTAATAGTTTCCCCTATACCCAAATAATTAAAAGGCCACCTACACCACTGGATTGAATGTAGTTTCACAGAATCTTTGATCGGAAAGATATTTGGGTTTATCCTCAGAAAAATATGGATTGCGTTCTTTTACAAAGGCGGTAGTGGCCTCAGTGGCCCAGTGGTTAAGGTAGTTCGTCTACTACTGATCACTTGGTCTGTCAACACTGAGGTTGCGGGTTCTAGTCTCACTACGGGCAGGGTTTACTCGACTCCACTCTTAATTGACAAGGATTGCTAGTTTTCCTACTGAAGGTCGGGGTTCTCTATGGGTACTCTGGCTTCCTCCTACAATAAAAACTGGACGCCATGAAATAGCTGAAAAATTGCTGAAAGTGGCAAATAAACATCATTCAAAATCAAAAAAAGACAGGAGGTACTTGTTTTGTGTAATCAACTCCTTCTACATTTTTCTACCCAGATGTTTTGGAAAGCGGGGAGTACTATTTAGTTAGCATTGCTCACAGTTTTTCTAGTTAATAATTTAGTAAACCCAACATACATTTAAATTTGGTTCAGTTAAAACAAAACTGACTGTATAATGTCAGTTCTCTACACCTGTTTGCCTTACAATACTACAGATGTTCTTAATCAGTGCCGCTGTTTTATTACTTTTCAGTGGGGAATCTTGTTTTCTCACCCTATAACATGGACGCCAAAATTCAGCTTAAACAATAGATGGGCTTTATGTTAAAAAATACATTTATTTCAATTTCAGCTTTAACAGGAAAAGCAATGAAAACTACAAAGTCCTATAAAATGAAGACAGATGATGACCTGATTATGAAGAATGAGGTGATGTTTTATATTGTATACATTTTCAGTGTTACATTGTATGTTGTATACCATGAGTGTTTTTTTGTAGTTTAAATGAGGTTATAGGTCATTCTATTTTGTTAAAAAATATTTGGGGTTTTTTTTGGAAAGGCAACAAAGTGAAAGTGTTGTTTGATTATTATTGCAATTGTTGGAATATAAAGAATAAGAAGTGTCCTTACTATTGCCTGTTATTGTTAAGTTGAAATGTGTGTCTGTTAATTCACACTTCATAAACATTTGTGATTAAAAAGTATTGATTTATATTAAAAATGTATTTCTATATTTAATTTATTTAAATTCTATATTGTGATTGCTGATAAAGTTATTCTTATTCTATGTAAACATTATTGAATCTCTTACCAACACTTCCACTTTTTTTTTTCGTTACAAAATTGTAATTTTTTAAACATATTTTATCAAATTATTTATCATCCCCATAAATGTTCTACTGTACTAGTTAAACTAAAGAAAGTGATTTGTGGCTTAGTTTGGCTAGGTTGTATGAAGTAGCAATTCATTGGCAATAGTAATGTAAAAGTCGAGCAGACGGGCTGGTGGGCGTTGAAAATAGGGTATATATATTTTATGTAATCAGATCCTACTATAGTTTACAACCCATATCCCTGAAATTTCATAGACAAACTTTACACATTTTGAAGTTGTGAAGGTGCTATTAGTGATAATTTGAGGAATTTTCCCACTTTCCAAGATGGCAAATTTTACATATGATAGTACCTTTTTTTATGTAATTAGCTCCTTGTACAGCTTTCAGTCCTGATATCATAGACAGTAAGGTTGCACATAAATTGAGATTGTAGTCATTCTTCAGCAAATTTTACATAAAACAGAACTTTTTGTGTAGTCAAGTTCTTCTACAAATTTTTATGCAGGCCATAAACTTTTTTTCAACTACATTGTAAACTTTTCCATTTGTATTAAAGCATGTGCTTTGCAAACTGACCATTTTAAACTTTTTATATTTTTTCAGTGTTTTTGATGCTTGCTTTCAGAACAAACAATTAACACTATTTTCAGCAAGCTGTATATTTTAGCCATCTGTATTTGCTACAAAAACCACAGTTTCATAGATGGCATCATTTCCTCTAGGATATATAAGAACAATTAAGTATCATGATCTACTTATAGTAATAGGGTCTCAGTGGCAGAGTGGTTAAGTAGTTAGCCATCTTATGGTCTTTCAATACTAAGGTTAGGGGTTCGAGTCTAACTGTGGGAAGGGTATGCTTCACTCCAATCTTAATTGACAAGGATTGCCAGTTTTCCTACCAAATGTCTTGTGTTTTCTCCATGTACTCCTGCCTCTTTCCCCAATAAAAATGGACATCATGAGGTAGCTGAAAAGTGGTATTCAAACAAACAAACTTATAGTTTCCTTGGGTGAAGAACTTATCAGAGACAAGCATTTTTTAATTTTGTGGATGGGTTTATTTATGTATATAGGTATATTTAAAAAACCAGTTGATTTTGTTCACAGAATTAGGAAACGTTTACAAATGCATACTTACTAATGACATGAACTTTTTACAGCATGTTTCTGTGACATTTGATGGTACAACTGGTACCCTCAAGGAGATGAAGAATTTAGACACAGGGGTAACAGTTCCACTGCAACAAGAATTGATGTATTATATTGCTATGCCAGGATCACCAGATTCTCAAGCATTTAACAGTCAACCCTCTGGAGCCTATATCTTCAGACCTAATGCGACAGCACCATTATCCTTCCATGCTGATTTAAAAATAGCTACAGTGTTTAAAGAGGTATGACAGTCTTATCATTATTGTAGTTATGTAGAAACTTACTCTTTCATATTGTGATAATTTAAAAGCAAACTATTAAGTTCTTAATGAATTTTATTTGATTGGTTTGGAAAATAATTCTTTTATTACCATAATAATGAATTAACTGTGGACCTTTATTCTGGCATCAAAAAGTCACTTTTGGTTTATTTGCGATTTGACTTTGAATTTTAATGCTTTTGACTAAAATAAACATTTCATATAAATTTCTTGTTTTGGTTTTATGCCTCTTCAAAAAAAGTTACTTGTGTCTAAGTTATTTGACAATGTAGGAACATTTTAAAATTTGATTATGATTTCCATTCCTCCAGGGAATGTATGTACAAGAGGCTTACCAACAATTTAGTCCTTGGGCCTCTCAGGTCATCAGACTGTATGATGGAGCCAAACATTTAGAAATTGAATGGACTGTTGGACCAATACCTATTAAGTAAGTCCATTAAGAATTTAGTCTTAATTTTTGTTGAAAGTTTAAGAATTTGTAATTAAAGTACATATTTTTCTTTTGCATAGTTTAAACTCTGTTCTTAAATTCCTCTGGTTTCAGCAGCAATAGCATTAAACTCACAGGACAGATAATCCTTATTACTGTTATAAAAAAAATTGGTTATTGATTCTGAGACAAGTAAAATTAGGCCATAATAAAAGAAAACATGTTATATTCTCAGCTAACTTTTCTTAAAAGGAAATAATGGTGAAGACCATGTTTACTTTTTAATATAAAAATAAATGTAAACCAGAAGTAACCTGCAAAATCAAACATTACAGAACCGAAATTGAACACAACATCTAATATTCCTGATTTTAGAAAAATAAATGGGGAAAAAGGTGAGGGGATTTGAAAATGTAGGTGTTTAATTATTTCATATCAAGGCCTTGCTGCAAATTCTTCAGCTCCTTCTCAAAATTTCTGTCCAACAGATATTGTAATGTCATCATTGCTGTGATGCAGCAGTTATCACTTAAGTTTCCATCTCCTTCATATCATGGTTTGTTGTCATTTTATATCTTTATTGTTTATTTGTTTGAGGTCTTAAGCTACTTGTAACCCAATTTTCAGTTATATCATGGAATGCAGTTTTTATGTCCTGCCAAAAAAAGTTGGACATGCAGCTTTTGGGTCTGTTCATTCATCCGTCTGTCTCTCCTCAGGTTTTATCTTTATGATAAAGCTTTTTTTTTTCATGAAGATGACCTCCCATCTTCATGAAACTTGTACCACAGTTGCAACATGATGAGATCTCTTCACTGGCAAAATTTTGTAGGGCTGTGCCAAAGATTTCACGTTTTGAGTGAAATTAGAAAGGGGGGGTGCCAAGTGGGACATCAGTGTTGCCGAGACACATTTTCTTGATATAGGGTAGTGTCTGTTGAAAACGTCTACCTTTGACAGGAAAATTGGCAATCCTTGTCAAACAAAGTACACTGCCTGAAGTAAGCTCAAATACTTGGAAAAAGCGACAACCCCCCCCCCCCCTTTATATCGTAATGAAAATTTCATTGTGTGGGTATTTAGTGATAAAATCCTACAAATAAGAGAATTATGAAATATGATGTGTTTCATTACTTCTATACAGTGACAGCAATGGCAGAGAAGTCATATCCAGATTTAGTACTGGGTTGAATAGTGCAGGCATTGTGTATACTGATGCCAATGGAAGGGAAATCATACAGAGAAGGTACCAAACATTTTAATATCTGTTAAATGTTCTGTTAAGTGGTCATTTAAGTTACATTGTAATACTATCTCGATAATTGGACTCGTGTATATTATATAAATTATAGTCCACACATGATGGCCTGTTAGGTATTTTTTAAACCTGCTGGACAATCAGTCTTGAATACTGAGAGCAGCTGTTTTACAAAAAAACAGTTTCAATCAGATTTATGAGAGCATTTCATCAGTTTTAACTGGAAATTAATTTGTGGCTGTTTATGTATTTGAAGAAACATTTTTTTCAATAATGATGAAACTCAACACTTTTAATGGCTGTTCGAGTTTAGTATTTACCCAATCCCTGGACTGAATTTCACCAGATAGCCATTGAGGAAAAAAAAAATTCTGTGGTGCTGGCTAATTGATTTTATATTGATAAAGCCATTGGCAATAATCTTGGTAAAGAAAAAAAGACATATTGTTTATTAAAATCCTATACTTTCAAATTCAAAATTTTACAAAAAAAAGCTACATTTAAATATGGCTTTTAAAAATGTAACATAACCTTTTGACAAACACACAAACTTTGCTGAAAGCTAGTCATTTGTAATTTCAAATAATGAATATTTTCAGACGAGACCACAGAGATACATGGGACTTCCTCAATACAGAACCTGTGGCTGGAAATTATTATCCAGTTAACAGTAGAATATATCTTAGAGTAAGTAATATCTTATGATAATCACATATTTACCAGTGATATGGACGTTTTTGCCCATGCAATACAGTTGGAAGTTGTAACCCAGTGTCAGCCCTGATGAGGTTTCCAAAGAAAATGACTGGTATCTCTGACAATCCATTGACGACAGGCTGATAGGCATATTGGCCTTAGTATCAGCCGATTGTAAATATTAACATCATAGATATCAGTCTGTCATCTGTCAGCGAGGTCTTGGGTTAAAGAAAGGATGTTGTGTCTGATTGTTTATTATTTTATCGATAAATGAATTGAAATCACTACTATTTCTATGACAAATTAAAAATTGTTTTTTGGTTATGCCTGCTACGATAGTAGATGGAGGCGAGACATATATGGGAATATGGTGATGAGTACCTGCCAGTCAATCACATGTCACCTGACCTTGACCTCAATTTTACGGTACAGCAACTAATTAAAGTTTTTGTATTAATGCAGTTTCTCTATAACCATGCGTGTAAGGATGACAATATTTGGTATATACATGTAGGTGTTACTATTGAATAGTACATGACTGTTTGGTAGGTGTCACCTGACCTTGATCTTAATTTCACTTCCATTTACTATGTTAATTTTTTGGATTAGGTCCATTTCTCTGTAACCATGCATTGTATATTTTAAATGACAACAATTAAATGCTTATGATGTTATTTTTTTTTCGTTACTGATGTGAAATGCAGTCGAGACATATTTCTGTGTCCATACTTGTGGTAAAATTTGTGATAAATAGATTATGACATTGCATTGTTCTATTTTCGTGCTCCAGCAGATATGGGGGGGGTCTCTAGATAATACTCGGCTAATATGGAAAATGGGAATGTAATATTCTATAATATATACAAGCAATATTTCAAGGGTTAAATCCAAATATCTTATAGTTTTAACTAACAATAGAAACATTTATTGACAAAAAGAATTTTGGGGGCATGATTTTTTATTTTTGTTTCATCAGTGAATTTGCCTTTTGATTTTACTGTTATTGCTCATTATTTTTTAGTTATTTAACTTTCATAAAATATTAATTTGTCAAAAAAAATCCTGTTTGATTTTAATAATAAAGACTTAGTTTTCCCTCTTTTTTGTGTTCCAAACATTCAGCTGCAAAATTTACAGAAAGCATTGTCATTTCTGCAGTTTAATGGGCCTTGGTGGCCAAGTGGTTAAGGTAGTTTGTCATCAACTATTGATCATTCGGTCTTGTCAGCACTGAGGTTGCAGGTTCGTGTCATATTGCAGGCAGTATGTACTAGACTCCAATCTTATTTGACAAGGATTGCCGGTTTTTCTACCGCAGTTCTGGGTTTTTTCCGGGTACAGGTACTCCAGCTTCCTCCCCCAATACAAACTGGATGCCATGATATAGCTGAAAAATTGCTGAAAATGGCATAGAACACTATTCTAACCAAAAACAAATCAATCATCAGTTTAAACATAAATTTATTTGTGACTTTCTTTTCCTTTAAAAGAAGTATTGAAATGGTGTTCTTTTGTTTTATTAGTCCCCTACCTGCCTCCCCGAAGGGGCTATAGGTTTGCACTCTGTCCATCAGTCCATCACACGTTTTCTGTAAAAAAAATTTTAAATGCTTGCATATATTGAGTTGTTATTTGGTATGTGAATCAACCATATGAGTTACAGAACAGATAAAGTTTGAATTATGTTCAAGTCTGGTTATTTTTGACAAAATTATGGCCCTAGAACTTAGAAAATGTTTTAAAAATATAAGCTTTCCAGACTTTTTTATGCCCCTTGGACTGTTATTTGCCAGTAATTGGATTTACATGTAGTATTGCCTGAGCAATACTGTCTATACTTGTTTCATTTCAACTAATTACATTAGTACCAGAATCATAATATATTTACTGGGGCCTCGGTAGCCGAGTGGTCAAGGTAGTTTGTCTACTATTTATCATGTGGTCTGTCAACACTAGATTGCGGGTTCGATTCTCACTGCAGGCAGAGTGTACTCGACTCCAATCTTAATTGACAAGGATTGCCAGTTTTCCTACCGCAGGTCGAGGGTTTTCTCCTGGTACTTCGTCTTCCTCCCCCAATAAAACTTGATGCCATGATATAGCTGAAAAATTGCTGAAAATGGCGTTAAACACCATCAAACAAACAAAACAAACAATCATAATATATTTACTAGATTTAATACCACAACCGTATAATTAATAATAATATCTTTGTCAGGATGAATCTAAGAACATACAGTTTACAGTTATGACTGACAGAAGCCAAGGTGGAGGAAGTTTGCAAGATGGCAACCTGGAGCTTATGGTAAAGATCACCAGATCACAATGGATTTGTTTCCAAACTTTTAAATAATTTTGAAAATGAAATATGTAATGAAATGGTATGGTAGGAATACATATTTTTAATATAATGTAATTGTACCCCTTGCAAACTTGTTTGGGGGGTATATAGGAATCACCCTGTCTGTCTGTCTGTCCACATCCCTTGTAAGCGCTTTTCCTCTTAAATTGCCTGACAGATTTTGATGAAACTTTACATGAAGGAAGTACATCATGTGTAAATGTGCATGAAGAATTTTCGTCGCTCTCGGATATTATTCAGGGGAGATAATTGGACATAGACTTTTTAAATATAGTATTCAGTTGGAGACTTCGTAAGCGCAACTCCGCGTAAACCGTGTAACAGATTTTGATGAAACTTTACATGAAGGAAGTACATCATATGTAGATGTGCTTGAAGAATTTTTGTTGCTGTCTAATTATTCAGGGGAGATAATTGGACTTGAAATCAATGCAAGGGGTATCCCTTTGTGAGCGTGCTCACAGTCCGCACTTGTTATCTTTGGGTCTAAATGTCTTGAAGGACTACATCATCACAGTTGAAAAGCTGTGTCATAGTACACATTTTCCTCTTTAATTCAGTATGATTTTTGTCTTGCCTGCAATTAAATGCTAAACATTTTCCTCTTCAATTCAGTATGATTTTTGTCTTGTCTGTGATTAAATGCTAGACATTTTCTTCTTCAATTAAGTATGGTTTTTGTCTTGCCTGTGATTAAATGCTAGACATGGGTTTGCCTGCTGGTTGTTTTTATGTCCTGCCTATGAAGTTGGAGAGATCCAGATATTTTGTCTGTTCATCCGTCTGTCCCACCTCAGGTTTACCTTTACATTGAAGCTTTTTTTTCTGAAGATGACTTCAAATTTTCATGAAACTTGAGACACAGTTACAACATGATGAGATCTCTTTTTTGGCGAAATTCTGTAGGGCTGTGCCAAAGATTTGATGCTTGAAATAATTTAGAAAAAGAGTGGTGTTTACCAGTATGTGCCACTCTTGTTTTTAAATTTTGGGCAAAACCAAATAGACATGTCTTTGACAACATTTATAATATGGCAATTTGCATGGTAAAAAATTCTAACTATTAATGAGTAGTGAATTCAGACATAAATTCATTGCAGATATTATAAAGGTAGTTGGTCATCTATCATTATACCCCCTGCAAACTTGTTTGGGGGGGTATATAGGAATCACCCTGTCTGTCTGTCCATCTGTTCACATCCCTTGTAAGTGCAACTCCTCCTAAACAGCTTGATGAAATTTAATGAAACTTAGCATAAAGGAAGTACATTATATGTAGATGTGCATGAAGGATTTTTATTGACCTTGATTATCATTAAGGGGAGATAATTGGACTTGAAAGTGAAGCAGGGTATTGGTTTGTGAGCGTGCTCACAGTCCACACTTGTTATTATGTGTCAACAATGAGGTTGCAAGTTGAAGTCTGATAGAGCGTGCTGGATGGTAACCTTAATTAAAAAAGGATTGCCAGTTTTACTGCTATAGGTCATCGGTTTTTACCACGGCTCTAGCTTTCTTACCCAGTAATAACTGGAAGACACAATATAGCTGAAAAATGCTGAAATTATAGTAAAACATTTTATTCTTGTTTTATAGGTCCATCGCCGACTCCTGTGGGATGACTATTTAGGAGTAGGAGAACCTTTGAATGAAACTGGAGCTGACGGTAAAGGATTGGTTGCTAGAGGTAATTTCTATTAGATACAAACACTTTTATACATATGTAGGTGTAGTATAGTTTTTACATGTGGTTTTTTATACCCAGTCACACCAAGTGGCAGGGTATTATGTGATAACCCTCCGTATTGATATGAGTGTCCGTCTGTCCATCCGTCCATCTGTGCCTCGTTTTTCCAGATGATAACTTGAAAATGTGTCAACAGTTTATATTTAAACTTTGCACAGCTATTAAATACTTTAAAATGAAGATCAAGTTCAATTTTCAGTAAAATCCAATTTGTAGTTTTTAACTTGGGCCAATTCAAGTGGTTTTTTTGGTCAACATTTGCGGTTTCCAGATGATAACATGAAAACATGTCAACAGATTTTTTTAAACTTTGCACAGCTGTTAAGTACTATCAAATGAAGATCTGGTTGAATTTTCAGCAAAATTCTGTTTGTAGTTTTGAGTTGTGCCAATTTGAAATAATTGTTATAGGTCCAGGGTCAAAGTAAAAATTGTCTTCAGAGATGGGCTGTTATAATTCTCAGCTGTTCCTGTAGGCTGATATGTAATTCAGTTAAATGTGTTCATGAATATTAAAACAATGCTAAATCTGGATTTGTAATTGTCCCTTGACTTCCATTTGTATGTCTGTCTGTTACACTTCGGGGTACCCATCTCTTATCCCCAACTTCTCCTACCCCACTGAATGCTGAATGGAATTTCATGAAACTTTCATGTAATCTTTGTCGCATAGTGCTGTTTTGACCTTATATTTTACATTTTGATTGGAATGTTATTTAAGGTTTCTAATATCAAAACATGAATTTTCACATTCATTGACATATAGAGGTGCTCATTTTTTATCTGCAACTCCACCTACACCACTGAATGTAACTTATGAAAATTACACAGAATCTTTGTCACATAGTGCCATTGTGCACCTGAAATTTTACATTTTGATTGGAGTGATATTTAAGGTGGTAAGTATAATGAGCATTGTTCACAATTTTTCTTTTTTTTTCAGGAAAACATTACATCTATGTTGACACAATAGAGAATTCTGCTAAATTTCATCGTGACTTTGCTTTGAAATTGTACATGGCTCCTGGGATATCATTCACCACTTCCCAAATGAAGCATTCTGATTGGAGTGCAAATTTTAACATAGCTGTAAGTTCTCATTGTTATCTCACATGTAAAAAAAGGGTACCTAAATGTACATCATTGGAAACCCAACCATCTACAAGTGTGCCCACAGTCGTTAAGTGGTAGCATAGCGAGAACACGAACGGACATGGGTTTCCAACTATGCTAAAGTAGGCTTAATTTATATAATTTTAAGGTATCTACAGTTTTAAGCTTAATTTTCTTCCACCTTAAGTGTAGAGAGTAACAGTATACTTTTCCAATAAACTATAATATAAACAGAGATGCATTTATCATTGCATAGTATTTGTTTAACAGAAAAAAACACATGTATAGTATATCTATAAATGTGGTCACAGTTAAACTGTCTGTGTTTGGTTTCATCCTTCAGTTGTCATTGGTCAGTTTTTAAGGTGTCTTTTATATGTTGTGCAATAGGCATGAGAGGTTTTCACTGTGTCAGATCCATGGATTTATGTCTTTTCTCCCTTTTTCTTTTAGTATAAAAAGGTATTTCATAGATAATTACTGTAAATTCAGAAATTTTCGTGATGTTTTTATCCTTGCAAATAAAGCGATTGACTTAAAATAATTAAACCTTGCAATTCTACTTGAGTTACGCCATTTAGAAAGTTCACCTAAGTACATGTGTAAATATTCCACTAGGCTCAAGGACTGTTTATACAGTTATTTCACATCTAATGTGCCTGTAGATGAATAATTTCAGCAGATTGCTAATTGGAAATAATACATTTAATGTTTGCAACAACGACACCCGCATCTTATATATTTCTGTAGTACTAATGGTGGTCTAGATTGTTCCAGATTTCTTGATTTTTTGGGTGCTGTAAGGTTGGTTTTTAGATTTGTGGAAATCCTTTGAGAAAATATTTTAAAGAGGTGATGTCTGAATTCTTGTGAAAACAATAATCTCAGAGCTTGTTTATAACATGCTGTTAAATTTTTCAGGAAGAATGATGTTGGAAAAAACAGTGAAAAAAATAGTTTTCCAATCAGGATATATCTTTTATTGCTTACTGGCTTGTAGCGAATTATGGCAGTTAAAAGGAGATGATTCAACCATATAAGGACATATATCAGAAAACATTGACACATAACTTATTGTAAAACTGTTCTATGAGTGTGAAAACTTGTCAGAGTTTAGTCCTGGACCCTATAAAAACCTTAAATCTCATGTTTTACCTAGGGCTTTGTCCTGGACTCACTTGGGGATATAAACTCGAGTACCCCTGCCGCAAATCTCTGGATTTTACCAAATTTTTACTTTCGCCCATGTAATTCTCATCTTGCATAAATAACAACATCTGTAAAGCCATACTATTGTGGTTTGGTTTGATTACGATAATTAGGGCCCCGCCACTTTGTGGCGGACGCCCTATAGTGATCAGTCTGTCCGTCCGTTCGTCCGAACTAATCGTGTCCGGGCTGTAACTTTTTTATCTTTTGAGGTAAGCTTCTGATATTTGGAATGTAGGTAGATAATATCAAGGCGATGTGTCGCATACCGTGGTTGATAACTTTTGACCTTGAACTTTGACCTTAAGGTCACATTATTGCTTTCTGTATTACAAATTCATGTCCGGGCTGTAACTTTTTTATCTTATGAGATAGGCTTTTGATATTTGGAATGTGGGTTGATATATCAAGGCGATGTGTTGCATACCATGGTTGTTGACCTTTGACCTTAAGGTCACATTATTGCTTTCTGAATAACAAATTCATTTCCGAGTTGCAACTTTTTAATCTTTTGAGGTAGGCTTTTGATATTTGGAATGTGGGTAGATAATATCAAGGCGATGTGTCGCATACTATGGTTGATGACCTTTGACCTTGACCTCAAAGTCGGTGGGGCCCACAGAGATGGGTACCATCTCACTGATATCTAGTTTATTTTATTCATGGTAGTTTTTTTTTTCTCTTTTATGTAAAAAATGGTCATGTTTTACCAATGACAAAATCAATTCATGACTAAGGCATATGTATCAAACGGCATTCAAAGAAAGCGTGTAATGAGATAACAAAACAGATTTTTAATTATTTCTAGATCCCAATCCCAAACAAAGGTAAATGAAATAAAATATGTATTTGTTTGATATAGGAAGAATATTTTTGAAAACCTGATAACTTCCAAGTACCCAAATAATTGGCAATAATGAATATAATAATTGTTTTGCTACCTGTTCCATCGCGAATATAAAAACTCACATTTGTAGAAAGGGTACCTAAATCCGATAATAAATGCACATAATGATATCTGAATTTACAGTACATACTTGTGACATTGACATATAACATTAAGGGCCTCGGTGGCTGAGTGGTTAAGGTAGTTTGTCTACTATTGATCACGTGGTCTCTCAAGACTTTGGGCAGGGTATACTTGACTCCAATCTTAATTGACAAGGATTGCCAGTTTTCCTACCGAAGGTCAGGTGTTTTCTCCAGGTACTATGGCTTCCTCCCCCAATAAATCATATAGCTGAAAATTGCTGAAAGTGGTGTTAAACAGTATTCAAACAAACAAGCCATACAACCATAATGTTTATACTGATCATTTATGTTTTATAGTGGAGTGGATTGAATCAAAAACTACCAGACAATGTGCACATGTTGACATTAGAACAGTGGTCAGGACCATCTTTTATACCAATACAATCTCAACCATACCTTATTAGGTTTGAGCATATTTATGAGAAAAATGAAGATGCCACTCTGTCTCAGCCAGCAAAAATAGTTCTGCAGGTAAAATGAGTGTTACATGACTTTCAGTAGCATGAGTAGTAAAATTCCACAATACCGCCTTTAAAAGTTGTATTTTTATCTATTTAATTTTTGTGAATAAAGAAATAATGTGATGTAATTCAGTGATAATATATTGAATGATTGATTATTGTGTAAAATTACAATAAATACATTTACACTAAATGTTTCTGTATTAGAAATTTTGGAGTTTTAAAAAAGGGTTTTGACATAATAGCAAACAATACTAAGAATTAAAAAAAACGTCAGTCAAAATAATTAAGTTAGAAACGAGATTTTATAGCTCACTGACCTATAAGAAGAAATCAAAACTAGTCTTAAGGTTTTAAAAATAATTATACCCCATGCAATGAAGTTTCACAGGGTATAATGTTTTTGACCCATCAGTGTGTCATTCCTGGATAGTGCTCTCATTTCTTAATGGATTTTAACAAAACTTCGGGGAATTGTTACTTATACAGTGAAACTTCTCTAAACCGGACCCTCACAAAACCGGTTTCCCCTTCAAACCGGCCGTTTTAAAAAGTCCCGGCCATTTCCCATTGAAGTCAATGCATATTATCTTCACAAAACCGGCCACCTCTACAAACCGGATACCGGCCACTTTTTTAAAGTTTTGCTTTAATTAACCAAGTAAATTTCACCCCACTTTACCGGCCAGATATAAAACTTACCTGTCATCAATCACCGAAATACAGGAAATCATTACGTAATTTAAAGTCGTACATCAACAAGTTCACATGTGGGGGGCCTTAATTAGTGTAAAGTGTCGTGTACACAAACTAGCACTAAATTATGGTTTAAATAAATAGATATAATTTTATCAGTATGCCTTTGAACTCATTTTAATGAAAAACAACGCTAAACACCACGCAAATAAACGAAGCATGTGGCCTACGTGTGTTTACATCCGGTAAATCGGCTCATGAATATTAATGAGATTATTGTAAAAATCGAAACATGTGCCTGCTTTCGTTTTTAATATTTCTTACAACAGGACGTAATTTTTCTTCAATTATACTAGTTTTATAATCATTATTTGATATATAGGTAAAATTTGCAATGAAATTTAAAAATGTTAAGTCTTTTAATACACCGAAGACCACGCGTAATGTTCAGTTGGAAGATACGGAAAATAACGTTACTGAAAGTGGTCTAGTTTACTGTACAAGCGGAATCACCAAACTCGAGTGATCTATTGTTTTTTTTTTGTTAGTAGTGAACATTTTTCATCGGCATTGCAAATGATTTTTTTTTTAACTTCTCTCAAATGAAACATGCTGTGATAACGTAACAATAAAGTAAAATTGATTAAGGACCTCGACTATGTACCCAATAGGGCGGTAACTGAAAATCACGGTAGATTTCACTAAACCTGCCACCTCTGTAAACCGGCCATTTTTCTCTGTCCCAGTGGCGGCCGGTTTAGAGAAGTTTCACTGTAGTAGGTGCTTGGATGGGGATCGATTTTCAGGGAATTTCGTCAGATGGGACCATATTTTGGGGAGCGGGACTTGGTCAACTTTCATGTACATGTATATTCAATGTTGTCGCCTGGATAGCGCTTTCATTTCTTCATGGATTTTCATGAAACTTCAATATATCAATTTAAATACCAAATACCCCCTTCATGTAATGGGAACGCGTGGGGTATTGTGAGTTGTATTAGGACCCTAAATGAAAAATGTTTAAAAAAGGCTTCTTCTCTGAAACTGGTTAACCAATCAAAACAAAACTTACTACCAATATTGTTTGACTGGTCCTCTATAAAGTTTATGTTTCCTATGCCATTCTGAAATTCAAAATGACCGCCACTGCAGGGCTATGGGAAAAAGTTTTAAAAGGCTTCTTCTCTGAAACGGGTTAACCAAGGGAAACAAAACTTAATGGCAATATTGTTTGGATGGTCTTCTTTAAAGTTTATGTTTTTTATTGCCAATTGGATATTCAAAATGGCTGCCACTGCAGGACTTAGTTTAACATAGGACCCTAATGGAAAACATTTTTCATAATCTTCTTCTCTGAAACTAGTTAACCAATGGAAACAAAACTTACTTTGTTTGGATGGTCCTCTTTAAAGTTTATTGAAAATTAAAAGACTTAGTTTAACATCAGGTAAATGCCATCTTCATTGCCTATTTTAAATCAGGTGAGCTATACAAGCTTGTAAGAGCCTCTGGTTTACTCTAATGTTAATATTACAACGCTTTGTTATTTAATCTGTTAAAACAATATGGTAAAATATTTAAGTGTCTTCGTAATAACAGTTCCTTTTGCGATTTATTGCAGAATTTGTTTGCTCCATTTGATGTTGATACTGTAGAAGAGTTAACCCTTGGTGCTAACTTACAGCTGTCTAAGTTAAACAGAATGAAATGGAATACAAATAAAAGATCTATGGGTTAGTGGTTATTATTATATTAATAGATGAGAGGACACAACTAGTGGCCTTGGTACCAGTAATTAGATTGAAGAAGTTAAAACACCATTCAGTTATTTTCAGTTGTGCAATCTTTGTCAGTTTTTTATTAATAGAAGGAATTGCCATTAATGTGTATGTAAGATCATATTTAGTAATGTTTATGTGATTTTTATGGTAAGTCATATGATAAACTCATATAAGCCTGAAATAAGTTTTGTTTTCCTTTCCCCAACAGACCTGAAAAATCTGCCAGACCCAATAAAAGTATTAAAAAAAAATTTTTTAATTTCATATTTACTCTGTGCCTAACGCAATCCCTGATTTTATGTCTGACTTTGTTCCGTGTATAACAGAATATGTGTGTTTTTCCTGGGGGATCTGTGTACATATTTTCAAACATTTTGCAGATTCCATTTCATGTTTTAAAAAATATTGGGAGTGTGATATTTAAGAAAATTGTCTATGACTGAGGCTTATATATTTAAGATGCGACAATATGTCATGTTTCATAAATTAAATGAAATATTTTGCCTATCAACCGACTCAGGGTTGACTTGTTCATAAACACTACAATTTTTGTCTCGCCTGCGACGATAGTCGCTGGAGGCGAGACATATGTATGGGAATCAGGCGGCGGCGTAAACACTGGACATCTTGCTTTATATCTTTGTAAGCCCAAGCCCTAGGTCCATCAAATTTGGTCCAAATTTGGCTTATGATGAGAACTTGCCAGTCGGTCACCTGTCACCTGACCTTGACCTAAAGTCCATGGTCTAGCGACTGAGTTAAAGTTTTTGGATTACGGCAGTTCCTTGTAACCACGCATGGTAGGATGACAATATTTGGTATATAGGTTGGTGATGAATAGTACATGACTGTCTGGTAGGTGTCAATTGACCTTGACCTCAGTTTCACGGTCCAGCAACTACGTATAAGTTTTTGTATTGGGGCAATTCCTCTTTAACTATGCATGTTAGGGTGACAATATTTGGTATACATGTTGCTGGTGAAATGTACTTGACTGTCTGGCAGGTGTCACCTTACCTTGACCTCATTTTCAAGGTCCAGCGACTGTTAACGTTTTTGGATTGGGGCACTTACTCTGTAACCATGCATGGTAGGTTGACAGTATTTAGATTGCTAATGATTAGTTCATGAGTGTTTCGTAGGTTTCAACTGACCATAACCACAATTTTATGGTCCAGTGACTAAGTTAAAGTTTTTTTATTAGGTCCGTTTCTCTGTAACCATGCATTGTATATTTGAAATGATAACAATTTGATGCTATTTACGTAATGCTTTTGACGTAATTTTTTGGTTCCTGATGCGGAATGCAGGCGAGAAATTTTTCTGTGTACACACTTGTTAGTATACCGTATAACCGTTAATTTTTGCGTTGTGAAATTTTTGTGGATTGGGATTAAAATTCTGATATTTTGATTTTGCTGATTTTAATTTTTGCGGTTTTCCATCTTTAACAAAAAAATGTCGAGTTTTTATTTCGGTTGTCGTTTATATTTACCGGAAGTAGATAGGGTGAATCAGAAGTACACATTTTTTCTATACATTAAAATCTTAAAAGCATTAAAAACAACGAATTTTTTATTAATTGGTATTGCAATAACAATCAATTTCTGATAGAACTTGGTTAATACACGCGGACAAATGACAGGTAGGTGTTTTAATTGGAAATCGATATTTACAGGTAACGGTTAAATAACGGAATAATCACAGTTTCTTGTATAAACATCCTTTGTTTTATACCGGTAGACAATAACAATAAAGGAAAATTTTTTGGTGTTTTTGTTTCTTGTAAAAACATCCTTTATTTTGTATCTATCTGATGGACAATAACAATAAAGGAAAAATGTATTGGTGTTTTTGAATGATTTAGGTTGAATATTTTATTAAAATTCCGAAAACGAGAACACTTCGCTTCGATGATTTTTATTTACCACCGAGATAATTAATATCCCGAAGGAGTAACAAAATTTCCATCGACAGAAGTTTGTGAAACTTTACCGTTATTTGCGGATAGGAATACTTCATACTTTTTTATGCGATTTTAAATTTTGTGGTCAAGTGTCAACCATGAAATAACGCAAAAATTAAATTACCGCAAAAATTACCAGTTATACTGTATTTTAGCTCAGATTTATTCAAGACACATTTTAATGTCATTATTTGTATTCTATTTTTCAGATTTCTCCAAGACTTACAAACCCATCTCCAGTGCAGACAACTTTACTTTTATATTGAATCCTATGGATATAAAAACATTCCAGATCACTTTAAAAGATCATAGTAAATAAAAAGAAAAAAATTCCCTATATTTTAACATATTTGCTTGCTTTTTTATACTGCATATAGACCTTAACTACAGTAAGTTTAGATATTCTAAAGGAAGTTTTATGTTCAATGGTTTTATAGTTCCCATTTCATTTTGAAGGCTCAATATCATTTTCAGGAAAGACTTCCATTTGAACCCCCACTAAAAATGCATTATTTCGAACGTTAATAAAAGAATTTGGCACTGGGTGGCAGCCACTGGTGAACCCCATAGTGGACACAGTTATTCATTGCCAATTCGGCAAATGCAAGCCGTGTGAACTCCATGTATCTTGTGATAGTCTATTGCATTGCATATTTTTTATTGGGGGGTTCAATTGGAAGTCTTACCCATTTTCACATTTTATTTTATGCCAAATATTGACAAGATGTCAATCCTTTTGAATGTTTATAAAAAATATTTTTCTTACTAAGCAAGTTGCTTGTTCACAAATCTGTTTTCTTTGGTTTGTTGTCATAGATTTGAAACGGGATTTCTGTCATTTGGATATAAAATTGAAGCAGTTTTTTATTGGCAATAGCCATGACCTATTGTTGAGTGTGAGTGTGTATTTGAGTCTTGTATCATTTTATATGTAAATTGTTTATTGTTGATCTCTTGTACATGTGAGGAGATGAATTTCATAAAAATTGATGTTGAAAAGTCCTTTTTTTGTTTTTAAAAATAAACATGTGTACATTAAATTAGTATTCAAAGTATTCAATGTTTGGGATTGGAAAACATGTTTTTTTTACATTTAATGAATTATTGTTCAAAAGTTGTTTTGAAATACAGTTAGTGGAAATTCTCTATTGTACATTCAAATATTTGTTTTATAAATTTTTATTTCTTGTAAATATTTCCTGGTTTTTTTTTAATTATTATTTTTGAATGAAATATGCTAGCTACTGGTAAATTAATTAGTTACATTTTAGTGTAAAGTGGCTACTTGTTGAACCTAAAGAAAAATTCCACAATTGGCTACATGTTATAATAATTTTAGTAATAATTGGTTATATTTATTTTTGGAGGTGCATTGTTTATGCGTGTAGATACTTTTTGTATCTGAAAAAGAAATATTTTTAGTGTTAGTGTGTTATTTGCTGTTTTAAATAGTGCTTATTAATTTTTTTTCAATTTTGAATGATGTTTACTCTAAATGAGTATAAAGAAGCTCTGCAATTAAATTAATACTGCCATGCAGATAAAAAAATGTAATAAAATTATATAATGCTATTTAATAGACAAATAATGTTTATCTGCCCCACTTTATGTTTGTTTCCATATTAAAATTTTCAGTTGTCTTTTTAGAATAGTTTTTTGTCTGAAATGTAAATCTCACAAGTGGGCATTGTTTTACCCAAAATTATTACTTACCTTATAATTATGCCATTTTTGTAGCTTTCTTTTTGTTATGTTTGTTTAACATGTTCCCAATGTGTCATTTAAATATTTTGTCTAAAATCGTAGGATCTAATATAACCACTAGAGGCAAAAATAGTCTAAAGCTCTTTGGAGAGCCAGAAAATTGTGACTTTTGCCATTGGACCAAGGGCATTAATTTATTGGTGTAGGATGTTAACATTTTGCCCAAGCCAAGTTACTGTATAGATCATTTTTGGCAAATATTCATAACACAAACAATGTTTACTGTGTTAGTGAGTGAATGAATCTGTAACTGCAATTATTAGATCTGTGCTTTATTTTCCGTAATAAACATTTTTGACATCTTTATTGTTGCAACTTTATTAATAATAAAAGGAGGGATAAACCAAAAACACAACAATTACTAGAACGAATCACCAAACATTAACACAAAAACAGGACACATACCCGTACATGAAATACTTGCTCGGAACAAGTTTATATACTATTAGGTGCCATGAGTGATAGCTTAACAACACAAACATATAAACAAAAATTTCCTTTAAAAGACCAGAACTACACCTCAGCAATACAGATCTACAAAATATAAGGAACTCAACATGAACTAACAGGGGAAATACAAATACACAATGTAAAACATAACTTAGAAAAAAGACCAATAAATAATGAAAAAAGAGAGACAAGAGATGTTGTATATTAAGTTTAGCATAAATTGTTCCTGAAGAAACAGTAGAAAAATATGAAGCATCTTAGCCAATTTGGAAATGTAGGACCAGTGAATGTCTTTTCTCTTAAAAGACGTTCCAGTGATGATTTAAAATGCAGAAGTAATACAACATGTGGAGACCATTAGATGTCTGCGAACTTGATCGTAAACACCGACTTCCTTCAGTAATCCTAGTTGAAATGAAAATGTGGCTTCTAACAAATAAATCAGAATTCTTTACAATTACATATTAAAACTAACAGATTATACATTGATGCACAATAATAAACACGGCCACAACACTTGTAGGTGATCAATTATCAGAAATTAAAGATCTGTTTATAGAAGGGCAAATGGCAAATTTCCAAGTGGGTAATCGCTTTAATCTTCCAAATAATCATTGTTTTGGTCTAGGCTGGGACTAGTATAACTTGATTTATGGGTTACTGGTCTAGGTTCGTGGGCATTTTTCATATCGAGTATATCTGCTGTAATTCTGATTTCTTTCTTACAATTTTTTAACAGTTTCAAATACCACCCAGGCTATTGATTTCTTCTTTAGATCACCTGACATCACTTGCCATTACATCAGTTCATTCGTCCGTTGATGTTATAATTTAAAACTGATTGGCCAAGCGTTGCTGGAATAATATCCTTGATCCGTCTTCATTTGAAAGAATACCAATGTAGCTTCCTCTATAATAGGAAGACAAATTTTGGGAGACACAAGAGATCAAATATGATTACAAAAAAGACCTGGATATCACATCAAAACCAGTAAGTTGCCAACATGACATTAACGAAGAGACCACAGAGATGGATATAGGGGCCTTGGGAGGCCTGCGTCCATAACAGATTCCTACAGATAATAATTTATAATTTCGTCTTAATTTGGCATTAAAGGTGCAAATTATGGCCAGCCCTTCATTCTGATAAACATACTCTTTAAAATTGCAAGTCAAAATAAATTGTTATTCTTCTGAATTGAAAAATCTATCAAAATCGCGGGACCTTGTTGGCCGAGTCACGTGCCTGTCAACACTGATGTTTGCGAGTTCCAGCCTTATAGCCGGTAAGGTGCGATCGACGCCAAACTTCATGGAAAAGGATTGTCAGTTTTCATGTCAAAGGTCAGGGATTTTCTCAACTTGAAGCCAATGAATAAAAAATGCTAAAATTTGCGCTTAACCCCATTCATGGAAGCAAACGATAACAAGAGGTTTCTTAAGATACTTTATTAATCCAAACTAAGAGGCTACATGACCAAGCAATAATGCAAGAATAAACATATTATTTATTTATTTAATTAAAGCACAGTTAATATACCCCGTGAGGATTGAAGGCATACATAAACAAAAATTAAGAACAGATCATACAGTAGAATCATGCAATCTTCAAGTCCACTTTCCTCAGTATTTAAGACTTTTTAATAAATGGAACAACAAACTGCAAATGACTCCAAGAAGACATTATATTTATATATTTATTTATATCATTTTCATAACAATTTTCAATCTTATTTTCTAAATTTGTTCTTATATCCAAGTATTTCGGGCAATGGAAACATTAGTGATCATTAGTGAATTTCACCTTCTAATACATTGTTAGTACACATTGTACATAGTCTATCTGACCTTTTCAATCTTTTGTATCTTCCTCTTTCAATTTCAAGGAAATGATCATTTGTTCTCATTTTACATATATTTCTTCTGTTATCAAAGTTTGTTTTTAATAATATTCATCTATGTTATATTCATTTTCAATTTTACTGTATAAATATATTTTATTTTCTTGTGTAAGTTTTTATAGTTTTTGAAAAAAGCATTTTACATAGTTATCTTTAAAATTTTTGTTTAATGTCACAACAGTTTTGTCTTGAATACACACTTTTAGTGTGAATGTATTGGGTTAACAGGTGCGCATTTGTCATTATTCAGTCAAACTGACAAACACAAAACAAGAAATAACAAAAATTACGTTATATACAAAAAGCAAAGCAATCTCATTTTAATAAGATGGAAAGCCATTAAATTTTACAACTTTAATGAACATTTTTGATACTACATTAAATGGTCAAAGAAAGAAAGAACACATTAACTGATCAATGAATGACATGGATAAATGTTATAACCACGCTACACTTCACATCGAATTATAGACGATAGTTATATACGAGCACATTTTACATCAAGCCTTTACATTGTCTTGATAAGTTGTTTTACAATGAGAATATGAACTGTCATTTTGCTTCTTGTTCGATCTCTTCGTCCTTTGCAACGTGAACTGTTAACTTTCCATCATCACTTTTGAAGCATTTCACACGTTTCTGATCCACTGATTTCGGGAGAGTCATTTGTCGGAAGAAAGATTCCATTATTTCATGCCCGTCCTCGGATCTTTGTCGTTTTCCCTGTGCTGTTATAACCCCATCTTTACAAGTGACTGTGAATTCTTCTGGTTTGAAGTTACTAACATCCAGTTCCATCAGACTGTTTTCTTGGTCAGTTGGTACAAGAGCACCCTCATCGCTGGTTGCAACTTTCATCGGTTGATCTTTTGGTTCAATGTATGGAGCTTCTAATACCATCTTACCATCTGATCTAATAGAGCTTCGAATCTTCTCCGTGTCAACACCTTCAGGAATTTTAACTGACCTCTTTTTCTCAACAGTATCTCCCCATTCTTCGTTACCGTCAGCGTATTTAGCATGAATCAGCACCTTGCCGTCAGCTACTTTCACTTGTACATGATCTGGATCAAAGTTGCCAATGTCAACTTGATAAGTCCATTTCCTTTTCTCCATAGGTTTTTGACGCATAGCCAAGCTTCTGGATGGCCACAGACTCACATACGGTTGTCTCCAACTCGGCCACGCAGTAAAAAGATCGTCATCTTCAATGTCGTGTAAAAGTCGATTCCACATAACAGGTATAATTGCCATTCTTACTTAATTAGTGTAATGTTTTCTGCTTGCTAGTGTTTTAGTATGAGCCATGTTCAGTTGTTTGTGGATATATATCATTTGAACCTGTTTTCCAGAACGTACTCGAAAATGACCTATCGTCGTAATGTTATTATATATAGATATAAATAGACAATAGAATTTTCGGGAAATCCCTCGAAAGAAAATATTACTTTTTACATGTAATTTATTATTGACCCCACTATGGACAGTCTATACTTCTGTATAGTTTTGACAGTGATCACATTTGTGACACATTTTAACATATAAAGAGAATTTGAGTTGTAAAATTAGTAAATGTAGTGAAATAGAAATAAAAAACATGGATCGGCTTGTGATTCACGCGCTGCACCATTATTTGTTTTGTTTTTTTTTTGTTTCCAAAGCCACGGTGGTAGCTTTTTGTGAGCGCTAGCTGGATCCTTACTGTAAGTTGTAATTTTACGCTTTTCTTTTTTGTTTACATTGCACACATCTTTAGAGAATTATCTGTATTACATTTTGTAAGTATTGATGCGGTTGCTCATACTTCTAATAGTCAAGACCCCAAAACACACAATACCAATACATTTCTCTACATATATCTTTAAGGTACATCTACAAGATTACAAACAAGCATGCAGTACATATATTAAAACACGTGGTAAACGTTTATAAAACTCAGACACGACCACTAGCCTCCTATCTTAGGAATTAATCACCCTAAAAAAACATTTGGAACCTATTGTTATAATTCTAGATTAAGGCCGAATTTTACTGCAGTTATAATCCGAATTTAATTTTGTGATTTGTCGGGAAAAAAAGCGAGGGTACGATTTTTCGTTCTATTCTAGATTCTGCGACCGGTATTCCGACTTTCTACCGCTCACTGCTGTTGACTACTATAAACTACTCAAACAAGGGTTTGTTGTAGCTAGGTTGCCACCATGACTTAATTCATAGTTATGGGAAACCAATCTCTCAAATACGATAGGACATTTTAGATGCGTCATACGTAGTCTTCTTATTCCTGGATTCAACTCTTTCCTAGACATGACAATGAGCAACTCCACGGGTGTCTAATTGGAGGCAGGCACTGCAGACTTGTCTTGAGCACCTGAGTACACTCATGGTTTTTGGGGGGTCGGGTAACTCGCTCTCTTTGTGCGTTTTTGGTTTTTGCTTTGCGTTGTATATGTTTGTCTATATCCGTGTAATTGTCCTTCGACTTTTGGCTCTTGTTGTTCGGTCGCTTTCCTTTGATATTTTTCCGTTCTTATATGTCAAAAATATGTATGGAAAATCGCCACCTCAAAATGAAAAATAACGCTGAATATTTTGATGAATATAATTGTTGATTGAAAAATATATTTTTTGGATCTACAAAGGAGCATAAGCTCGAGCTTACGCGGTAAGCAGTTTTTATTTGTCAAGCAAACTGAAACCACGCTGACTTTTACTATAGAAATAATTAAATATATGGGGCCGAACATCGAACATGTCGAAGATGCGAGCTATTTGGTTACGTGCGTGTGTAAAAAGTGACGTAGTGATCTATATGAACCAACCCATTTAAGATGGTATAGCGTGCTAGCTATCCGGAGAAAATATAATAGAAGAGTTGCGAATCCTAGTCAACGTGTACCTCGACCAACTCGTACCCTACCAACTCGTACCTTTACCAACTCATACCTTTGCATTATATGGTAGAATGAAAAAGGATACAATAAGAAAATGGCTGAAATTATGTTAAACTAAAGCTATAAATTTGTAATATTTATTATTATTTATCATCATATATATAGTACAGCACTAATAAACTAACAAAACCAAAGCAAGCAACAAAACCAAAATGAACAATTCCGCCTGCATGTATTTGGTAGTGGAACTCTGCTGCCCACTAAGTTTAGATTCTGTGATCATTTTCAGTTTGGTGGGTAGAAGAGTACCTTCTTCAGTTGCAATTTTGGAAGTATGGCAAGTAAAACGGCTTCTTCTCATCGCCGGATCTCATTCGACGAAAATAGAGACTACCGGTACTTAGGCAAAAAATTTAAAATGTTGCATTGGCTAAATATTATCAAAAACATTATTGGGGAAAATTTTAATTTCACATCTATTTTTTAAAGCTCTATTCCTTTTTTCGAAAATGCAAGTTAATGCATGTTTACAGGATTTGTGGCACCCACTTGTGATAATTAATTTATGGTGTTTACGCGTGTAAAGGTAAAAATCAAATTATTATCTATTCTTTTTACGCAATACACCTCCGCATTTTCTATAAAAATTTTGTGTTTTTGTTTTAATGCAATATTAATAAAATAGTCAAAACAAAAATACAATTTTAAATTGAATCGAATACTCTGAATAAACAGCGAAGGTGTATATCGTTGATTTTAAAAGAACTTGAAAAAAAATCTCAAGCTTGAATAAAAACTGTGAAATTATTAACTACATGCACAAGAAAAATAAGCGTTCGTTATTAAAGGACAATTAAAAATAATAATTGGATCCCTTTCTTTGTAATTAATTGTTGAAAAAGCGTAATCTGTTTCCAAACTCCAAAATTTAAGTAAAAACTTGCAATTATTAAGTACACAACAAAAATGAGCGGTCGTTATTAAAGAACAAATAAAATTAATAATTGGATCCCTTTCTTTGTAATTAATTGTTGAAAAAGCGTAATCTGTAATGTTCGCAAACTGCAAAATATTTGTAAAAAGTTCGAATATTTTTTAAAATATTTGTTATCTAATATACAATATATATTTTTATTAAGAACATTCTAAATTTACTATATTAAATGCAAAGGTAATAGTGGGTACGAGTTGGTGGGGTACAAGTTGGTTGGGGTACGAGTTGACCTGCATCCAAGAGTTGCAACCCGGTCTTCGAACTTGTTTGTGTAGCTTAAAATAACCTTTCCCGTGAGGGATTTTCCGAATAAAATAACACAAAATTTGACGAAGGTCATGTTCGAGTACGTTCGAATATTTGGAGTCGTTAAAATGTATTTAAACAACTGTGTATAGTCTTACCAACTTTACAAAGAAATATATTTATATCTGAAGAAATAAGCATGAAAAGAAATAATTTTGTGTATTAGATACCCTACAGAAAAAAATATTCATTATTGTAAAACAAAAGAACTGCGCAGGTGCAGTGACACGTATCCGGTTTTCTTAACCAATGTGTTGCTTAAAGTGGTTGTCAACAATATAATACGAATTTCGGCGATTTTATACTTGTCTTGAAAATGCTATAACATACAAAAAATGTGATAAAATACCTGTGTATCCTTATTGAGAAATCATAATAATTTCTTTCAATTAAAATGCAAGATATTTTAAAAGCACGCTTAGCTTTTAATAGATTCATCAATTTGTTTATCGTGACAATCGCCGAAATTCGAGTGTGGAGTATGGATCAGTATGGTAGTATTATGACTACATCAACTGACTCAGGAAAAGTATGAGACAGTGACAGTTGATTTTGTGTGATGATCAGAAAGTTTCATTACCGAACGCATTTTCTGCTCAGCATGCTAATTTATGGACAATCATTTATTTATGTGGATTGTTTGAAATGCGGTTACGCAGTAAGTATGTGTTGGTATAAAAATGGGTCGATTTTTTTAGCTCACCTGGACTTTCGTTAACTTAATTGGCGTCCGTCTCGTAGACATAAAAAATCTTCTCCTCTGAAACCACTGGGCTATTTTTCAAACTTGTCCACATTCAGCCTTAGGGTTTATAGTTATACACTTTGTTGGTCCAAAAATGTCGGAACAGTCCTTATTGGAGTTATTGCCCTTTAATGATGATTTTTTATGAAATTTTCTGTTTTTGATCTGTAACCTAAAAACTATAAAAGCTAGTCGAGTGAAACTGTAAATGGCAAAAATCATCCTAAATACAAGCCCTACAATTCATTTATTCGGTCTGAAAATATCAGATGACTCCTTATAGGAGTTATTGCCCTTTAATGATTTTTTGTTTTAAATGAACTTGTCATTTTTGTCCTTTAACCTAAAAACTATAACAGCTAGACTAAAACTGTAATTGTGAAATTTACGTGTTCTACATTTCAATTAAAATTGTTTTAAATGAGTTAGTGCCCTTTAATGATGATTTTTTTAATGAAATTTTCCATTTTTGTCCTGTTACCTAAAAACTTTAACAGCTGAAGTGAATCTGTAATATTGCAAAAATGATCAGCAATACAATTTCTACAAGTGAATTCACTTAACTGGTCTGAAATCGTCGGATGACACTTTATAGAGTTAGTGCCCTTAAATGATGATTTTATGAAACTTTCAGTTTTTGTCCTGAAACATAAAAACTATAACAGCTAAAGTGAAACTGTAAATTGCAAAAATGATCAGTAATATACAAGTTCTACGATTCACTGGTCTGAAATTGTCAGATTACTACTTATATATGTAGGAGTTAATGGCCATTTAATGATTATCTTCTTTAATGAAATTTATCCTTTGTCCTGAAACCTAATGATATAAAATGTAACAGCTCAAGTAAATCTGTAAATTGCATAAATTACCAGTAATACAATTTCTATAATTCATGTAGATGGTCTGAAATTGTCAGATTACTGCATATACTAGTAGGAGTTATTAACTTTTAGGTAGATGGTCTGAAATTGTCATATTACTCCTTATAGGAGTTTTTGCACTTTAATAACAAGCTCCCGAGAGCCTCTGGTTTAGATGACACTTTGACCAGTTAAAACATAGTTTTGTTATTTGAAATAGGTATTCTGTAATCCTGCTCATATTTAATTTGTTTATTGGTTTTAGTTCTAGGTTTTTTGTTTAAAGTATTGCATAAAACAAAAATCCTTGTATGACTAATTAGGAGATTACTGTATTATTGTATTTGAAGATTTGGCGGCATCAATTGGTGATTTGATGGTCGGAAATTGAGTTTATTGGCAACAGGTTAAAATCTGAAGGCATCAATCATGGAATTCAGGCCTTGAAATTTTTCATGTTATCCAAGCAGAATTGACGTTACATCAAGAATTGCATATTAGAATTTATGTTTATTGGTGATAACCCATATAAATGCAGCGTTGCTTAAATTTATGTTGCACTCATGACAGGGTAGTTTTTTTTTCAAAACAATGTTTTCATACTTTTTGAAATGTAACATTCTTTCTTTTGATATCTCTCCATAAGTTAACACATGAAACTGTGTAATAAAAAAAGAATTATGCACATATTTCTAGATTTGACAATTTTGTGACCTTTTAAAAAATGACATATTTAGGTGTCATAGAAAAGCGTTGCACTCCTGACAATTTTGGCATGTTTTTTCGGCATAACTTGTTTGTTTTCTGATATATCTTAAAGAGTTTTTGCAGACATGTTCAAGTGATGTTCCCAACAACTAGACATAGATTTTCAACTACAGTGTATTTAGAAACAATATATCTATTAATTTGACAAAATCAGAGTGAAGACCATAACCTGTACATGTTGGGATAATTAGCTCACCTGACCCAAACATCAGGGAAATGCCATCTTCATTGCCTATAAAATCAGGTGAGCGATACAGGCTCTTAAGAGCCTCTGGTTTTTGTCTCGCCTGCGACGAAAGTTGCTGGAGGCGAGACATATGTATGGGAATCCGGCGGAGGCGGCGGCGGCGGCGGCGTAAACACTTGACATCTTGCTTCATATCTTTGTAAGCCCAAGCCCTAGGTCCATCAAATTTGGTCCAGAGGTAGCTTATGATGAGTACTTGCCAGTCAGTCACCTGTCACCTGACCTTGACCTCAATTTCACGGTCCAGTGACTACGTTAAAGTTTTTGGGTTACGACAGTTCCTCTGTAACTATGCATGGTAGGATGACAATATTTGGTGTATAGGTTGCTGATGACTAGTACATGACTGTCTGGTAGGTGTCACCTGACCTTGACCTCAATTTCACGGTCCAGCGACTACGTTAAAGTTTTTGGGTTACGACAGTTCCTCTGTAACTACGCATGGTAGGATGACAATATTTGGTGTATAGGTTGCTGATGACTAGTACATGACTGTCTGGTAGGTGTCACCTGACCTTGACCTCAATTTCACGGTCCAGCAACTACGTTAAAGTTTTGGGGTTACGACAGTTCCTCTGTAACTACGCATGGTAGGATGACAGTATTTGGTGTATAGGTTGCTGATGACTAGTACATGACTCTCTGGTAGGTGTCACCTGACCTTGACCTCAATTTCACGGTCCAGCGACTACGTTAAAGTTTTTGGGTTACGACAGTTCCTCTGTAACTATGCATGGTAGGATGACAATATTAGGTGTATAGGTTGCTGATGACTAGTACATGACTGTCTGGTAGGTGTCACCTGACCTTGACCTCAATTTCACGGTCCAGCGACTACGTTAAAGTTTTGGGGTTACGACAGTTCCTCTGTAACTACGCATGGTAGGATGACAATATTTGGTGTATAGGTTGCTGATGACTAGTACATGACTGTCTGGTAGGTGTCACCTGATCTTGACCTCAATTTCACGGTTCAGCGACTGCGTTAAAGTTTTTGGGTTACGATAGTTCCTCTGTAACTACGCATGGTAGGATGACAATATTTGGTATATAGGTTGCTGATTAATAGTACATGACTGTTCCTCTATAGTATGGTGACAGTATTTGGTATACAGGCCGCTGCTCATAATTAATGCTATTAACGTAATGCTTATGACGAAATTTATTTTCGTTACTGATGCGGAATTCAGGCGAGACGTTTTTCTGTGTCCACACTTGTTTTAAACAGCTCATATATTAATTTTGTTCTTTCTCAAATATCCTATTGAAAATGTTAAGATATATGAAATTTGTTCCAAGCAATATCACAAAATTAACCCAGTACTTTTAAAGAATGTATTTCCTTCTTCTTTTTTTTTGTTTTAACCTGGAGTATCAGGAGTGCAACAAAATTGGGCTAAACATAGAACTTTTTCTACAACCTATCGTTTTCCAATGGTTTAACTTTATCATGAAATTTTTTTTCTCCAGGGATAACTTATAATTACAATTTAATAATTTTGTTGCTATATGCAAAAATACATACTACTTTTGACTTAATAAAAATTTTAAGATGTAAATAACAAAAGAATGTTTCAAAAATTCCTGAAAAAAAAATTTTTTGAAAAGTATTTCAATTCCATATTTTTCAAAATCTTGCACAAGAAGTCATTAGTATTTGTTACATTGTTTAAGAAGACAGCAACAAGTTATATGAAGCACAGCATTGTTAAACTGAAGTAAAATGTATTAATGTTTAAGTTGTTTTATATTTCAAAATTTGTTAAAAAAATATTATAAAAACTTTATTTCTTACCTTTTCATTAATTTCTTTTTTGATTTATTAACTTCAATGTATGCACATTTGGAAATTATGAACAAAAACTTGATATGCTTATGTTTAAATTTGACATTTTTTTCACATCTTGGGGTCATTATTTTTGAAACAGCCCATAATGTTTATAAATATTTATAACAGTAGTGCACCTTTACATTAAATATCTTACAATAAATGATGACATTTTCTACTTGATTCTACTTTGCAGTCATAAAATAATGTCTAAAAACGGTGATTTTAAAGCTATAATGTTTCTTTATCACTAAATACAAAATATCAATAACATCGGAGGGGACTGGGTGGTTAAGGTAGTTTGTCTACTATTGATCACATAATCTGTCAACACTATGATTGCAGGTTTGATCTGAATTCTCACTGCGGGCAGGTTGTACTGGACTCCAATCTTTATTGACAAGGATTGCCAGTTTTCCTTCTGCAGGTTGGGGGTTTTCTCCAGGTACTCCAGGACCTGCTTCTTCCCCAAATAAAACTGGACACCATATGATACAGCTGAAAAATGGCTGAAAATGGCGTTAAAAGACCATTAAAACAAACAAAAATCAATAATATCTGAGTTCTATAATAATTCTGATCACTGGCATAACATGCGTAAAATTACCTTTAACTTTAACTTTATTGCATAATAAACCCCAAGAGGTTAAGCATACATAAACATACAAAAACAATGAACATGTTACTATACAACCTAAGATAATATAGTATTTACAAATATGTATGAATTTGACCAATGTGGATCTCATTGTCGCAACTCAAATGATTGCTTTACAAAATCAACAACCATGGGTTAAACATCCATATTTGGGTGAAGAACAAAAAATTAATTTATCAATGGCATCAAGCTGGTTAAAATTAACATATTTTGTTTGTATAAAATCAATAAATGTTCTTCTTATATTATTATTAATTTGACAATGAAAAAAGAAATGAGCTTCATCATCAGTTATTTTACAAGATTTACAGACTCTTTGTTCTCTTGGTATATTCTTGTATCTACCAAGTTCAATCTCTAAGTTATGGGTAGCTGGTCAAATTGCCCCACGGTAAAATCGCCCCCGTCAAAAACGCCCCCACTTTTTGCAAAATCGCCCCCAATGTAAAATCGCCCCCAGTAAAAACGCCCCCACCTAAAGCAAAATCGCCCCACTTGACAAAATCGCCCCCACCAAAAACGCCCCCACTTTAAGCAAAATCCCCCCCCACTTAACAAAATCGCCCGCATCTTCAGCAAAATTGCCCCACTTACCGAAAGTACTATAGTATAAAATTGTCAACTTGTATAAATATTTTCTACTTTTAGCATTTAATTGTCGCTGTTTAAAAGTTAGAAATGTTTTGTTACTAATGATCGATTATGTCGTTATTTTACTTTAATAATTATACAATTATGATAATAACCTTAATGAACTCTATTAGTAATGATTCTTTTGTAATTACGATTAAATAATAAAAGATTTGTTAATCTTAATAAACACATCAAAATATATACAACCTTACAAATTAATAGTTAATTATGGTAAAAAATTCCGATAAAGGCATTTGAGTAAAGTTTGTTCTTGTAAGCAAACAAGCCATAAGCTTGTCCAAGCTGAAAACGATGATATATAATATGTTCCTTCCTGAACTCTCATTATACACAATGGCTTGTTACTGTATAGTGTGTTCTGAGACCGTCCGACCACGACAAGAGGCTGTTCAATGCGACGATTGTGAGAAATGGCAGCACCGCAAATGTGGTACAGGCATTGATAGAGACATGTATAGACGGATAGTAAAATGTGACGAGACCTTTACTTGGTTTTGTACAAATTGCACACCCAAACCTTCTTCAATAGTGCATAATGTATTGTTTAATGTAGCTCATGTTTAAAAGTGCATATTATAAAAACAATAATGCATCATGTATTGTTATCTTGTTATCTGCTAAAATAAAAAAAAACGAAATTGTTGTTGTCGTATCATCTTCTTTTTTTATCATAAGAAGAGCAATTAAAAACTTAAAACATACATAACAAACAAACAAAAGACAACATTCATCGTTTCTGCAGCTTATCTTAACTGAGATCATAACAAAGAAGAAAAGAAATTATGCACGGACTTCTTAGCGTTTTCTGTCAGTGGGGCGATTTTGCTAAATGTGGGGCGTTTTTACATGGAGAGAATTTACAGTGGATTTTGCTTAAAGTGGGGGCGTTTTTGGTGGGGGCGATTTTGTCAAGTGGGGCGATTTGACTTTAGGTGGGGGCGTTTTTACAGGGGGCGATTTTGCAAAAAGTGGGGGCGTTTTTGACGGGGGCGATTTTACCGTGGGGCGATTTGACTTGTATTCCTAATATGTAGTTTGGTAAGTATTCTTCTACTGTTAAAGTTTTGAAGATTTAAATAAAATTACCTTATTGTATGCATTCAGAAAACAAGGTTTCTAAACATGAGCTGGGCTTCAGGAACATAATATGACGAAGATCTTGCATTTGTACACATATCTAACATGTAAGATAAAAGATTAGAACTAAAAATAGTATTCAACATACATGTATACACTGAACATGTAAATTAAACATATACATGTGGTCTGTGTGAATTGAGTAGCATCAAAGTTGTCCTGACACTAGAGTTTCCATGGTGCTAAAGTAATACATTAAATACATAATTTTCAGAGTTGTCCTAAGACCAAGGATGGTATGTTAAATGTTCATCTGGTACCCCACACTCATGACGATGTTGGATGGCCGAAGACAAAACACCAGCATGGAGGTTTGTGTGTTATCTTCCACTAAGCATTCTCTTGTAATCTTAAAGTATAAGAAGAGAATTCTACAGAATTTAATGAATCTTATCAAACTTAATTCGTAATTTGTATCACAATGTACATACATTAAAAGGTGGCCACAGTGACATTGTCCCAATGATGGCTCAAAATTGAAAGAATAACTAAATTAAAAAATAAGTATTTAAAGGTAAGATAATACAAAGAAAAAGATAATGAAAAATGCAGTGGGTATTATGAATTCTTTTTCAAATAAAACTGGTTGCCACAAATGTAGCTTAAAGATACATTTTCTACAATTTGTTCCTAGTTTTTACAGACTCAGCATCAAAATACTGTCAACTGATTGTGTATCGAAAACTATCGTTGTTGAAGAATGTAGAAAAAAATTTATTTTATCATCCAAAATTCTTAAAATTGATCAATCTCCATAGGTGGAAGTTGATATAGGTCAATGGCGGACAATGTAAAAAAATATAACATAAAACCAACCTGCCTAACTACTGACAAATTTGGATAAGGTTACCATGGTTACTGACGACTCTTAAATAGGTCTGTGTATATCTGGAATCATTTCTAGGTTTTGGGAAAATATGTCAATTTATACAGTCAAACCTGGCTTAACAGGCACCTGCTGATAGCTGGCATGCTGACTTAGTCCAACGCATTCCTCTGTCATTTAAGTCTTTTTATAGCACTGTCCAACCATGGGCAAGCGGTAGGTATTAAATCTGTTTTATTTGAGTTTATAAACTGAATATCTACATATTTACATTGTTTATGTTTTTATACTATAACCAAGTTGTTCTGTTATAACGTAACATCATATAAATGTTACTAGGTAAATATCGTATCTATTCACCTGAAGAATGTAGTAAGATTTCTTAGACAAAAACATCAAAGTGCTAGCTAGTGTAAATACAGAAACAAAGACTCTGGGTTCATGTTACTTTCATTGGACATATAATTATATATTTATATATATATATATTTATATATATATATATATATATATATATATATATATATATATATATATATATTATATGTTATTCGGGATCTTCACAGGGGATACGGGTTCATATTCCCTGTCTGTGTTTTATATTCCCTGAGCCGGAGGCGAAGGGAATATATAATACAGACAGGGAATATGAACCCGTATCCCATGTGAAGCCCGAATAACAATTATATTCTGTTGAAGTCTTCTTGTACTAATATTCTAGAGTATATAATTAGATTAGACATTTCTCATGCTTTAGTTTGGACCACCCGACTATCGGAGAACCTACCATTCAACACATTTAAGCTTCCAACGAAACTTTTTATTGCATTTTAAATTTTATGACCTTTATTTGTTTACTACTTTTTATTCCCAACTAAACTTTTAATGATAAATTTCACTTTCGAAGTGCGATGCAAATGCCTTTGTTTGCCATTTTGAAGACTTCAAAGTTATCGGTTATCTCCCTTGTTAATTTCTAGACAAATCGCAGACGGAGATGAAAGATTCCGTAAAATGCATGTATTTAAAATCGATATTTGATAACTTTATATTATGTTTAACTATTTATATTATGTAAAACAAATAAATTATTCAATGAATAGTCGCCATTTTGAAACTGGTTTCAATATCCCCGGGGTTTCACAGGGAATACGGTATGATATCCCCGTCTTGATTAACCAATCAAATTGTAGGGATTCACTAGATACATTACTTCAACAGAATATATATATATACACATACTGGCATAAATATACAGTATGCATGTGCATGATTTTTTGTTTAAACTATTTAGCAGACAGATGTGAGAGTTATTAAAAGAAATAAAAAAAACATTATTATATGCAAAGACTGAAGTATTATTTTTTTTATTATATGTCCACAGATAAGACTGATACCCAGAATGCAGCTGTCCAGTACATCTTGGACTCTGTTATACAGGAGCTTCAGAATGATCCTGCCAAGAGGTTTATCTTCGTGGAGATGGCATTTTTTTCACCGTGGTTAAATCAGCAACATGACATTGGAAGACATGCAATAAAGTCACTCGTCAGTGAAGGTAATGTTAATTTATGTAATGTATTGTATATTCTTCTAATATATTGTAGGTACATCAGCTATAATCCTCTGTCAGCATTAAAATTAATAGTTAAAAGATTTTTTGAAACAATTATTGCAAACAATGTATGTATATGGTTACGTATTACTACATGAACATACATTGAAGGTCAAACTACAATTCTTATGAATTTTATTTAGAACTACTAAAACTGGTTTGGGGTGTTTACACTTCATAAACTGCTCAAAAGTATGGTCTCGTAAGGTTTTTTTGATAACTGGTTTATTTTTAGTTCTGCTTGTCATGTGTATCACTACATCCGTGTTTTTATATACAATCAAAACCCAAACAAGTCACTGTTAATGTACATTTGTATGTGGTATACATAATAATGCCTTCTAAAAAAAAGTTCTCTTTTCTTTTATCCCATGTCATATTTTCAGCCATTTTGCTTATACCCGTTGGCTACATATTTCATCAGTTTGAATTATTAATCACTTTAAACTTTACACATAGTCTCTACTTCACATTGCTAATTGTCATCATGTGATACACTTGTTACACTATGTTTAATAAAGTACATGTATGGTACAATAAAAAGTAGAGGGATCAATAAAAAATTGGTGAAAACATTACCTTGGATAATTATTTTAACATAAGATAAAAGAGATAATTTGTTTGTTTATCTACCATTGCACCTAGTTCATTGACAAATCTTAAACTATCAAAAACACCTTGGACCACCATATAGAGTATAAACATTTAAATATGCTTTATATATGTAAAATAATTTAAAAGTCATTAAACTATGTACTATGTACATTTTTATTCAATGATTAAATAGTGCCTTTTGAATTGAATGATATGCTGATTGATCTACTTAGCACCAATAAAATTATAGCATTGTTGTAATGGAGCTGTGCCCCATACAAAAGCATGTTATACAGTACATACTAGTATACATGTATATACATTGTACTTCATAAATATCCCCCAAAAAAATAAAATTAGTCAGTAAAAATCAAATTTAATTATTAGCAAACTGGAGGTCACTTGCAAACATAATTTTATAAAGCTTTATGCATGTGTTATTCAGATTTTGTAAAACTTGTTCTAATGAAATAAAAGGTTTCTAAAACTTATGTCTGTACTGCTCTGCTTAACAGACTATTTGGTAAAATGAAATACAATGTACATGAATCCCAAAATATACATATACAAGGTCCGAGAAACTGAAAAATATGCCCATACAGTTTAGTGCTAAACTATTTTATAGAAGTTTAAAATGAATGTAATTTTGCAATATTTGTTCATTCAAAGATTGTTATAGATAACCTGTACATCTTTTAAAGTTGAAATTATATATTAAAACTAATTCTAATATGGCTTCATTCATACACTTTGAGAACACATTAGGGTTCTAATAAGCATACAGCCAAGTGTGACGTCACAATAAGAATTCTGACGTCATATACACTGAAATGAAAATTTCAAACTGGAATAATGCAATTTTATTAAGATTTCTCAATAATTTTTGCTTCACAGGTACATATATTCCATAAAGTGACGTGCATATTTTTTATGTCAGTTTTTTATGCCCCTTGCAATGACATGTCGGGGGGCATTAAGTTTTACTCACATCCATCAAGCTTTTCTCAAAACCGTACATGAGAACAATTTGAAATTTGGCAGGGTGGTTAAGTATCACAAATTGTACGTCTTAATCGACTTTCAGACCTGTTGGACAACTACTTCATGTTTGGGACATCATTTGTACATACGTACATCTGTCCGTACAAATTTACGTCAAGCTTTTCTTAGAAACCGTACACGAGAACAATTTGAAATTTGGCAGGGTGGTTCAGTATCACAACTTATATGTCCTAAGTGACTTTCAGACCTGTTGGACAACTACTTCCTGTTTGGGACTTCATTTAGCGGGGGCATCTGTGTCCGATGGACATATTCTTCCATTTTTTGTCTTGCTTCATATCTTTGTAAGCCCAAGCCCTAGGTCCATCAAATTTGGTCCAGAGGTAGCTTATGATGAGTACTTGCCAGTCAGTCACCTGTCACCTGACCTTGACCTCAATTTCACGGTCCAGTGACTACGTTAAAGTTTTTGGGTTACGACAGTTCCTCTGTAACTACGCATGGCAGGATGACAATATTTGGTGTATAGGTTGCTGATGACTAGTACATGACTGTCTGGTAGGTGTCACCTGACCTTGACCTCAATTTCACGGTCCAGTGACTACATTAAAGTATTTAGGTTACGACAGTTCCTCTGTAACTACGCATGGTAGGATGACAATATTGGGTGTATAGGTTGCTGATGACTAGTACATGACTGTCTGGTAGGTGTCACCTGACCTTGACCTCAATTTCACGGTCCAGCGACTACATTAAAGTTTTTTGGTTACGACAGTTCCTGTGTAACTACACATGGTAGGATGACAATATTTGGTGTATAGGTTGCTGATGACTAGTACATGACTGTCTGGTAGGTGTCACCTGACCTTGACCTCAATTTCATGGTCCAGCGACTATGTTAAAGTTTTTGGGTTACGATAGTTCCTCTGTAACTACGCATGGTGGGATGAAAATATTTGGTATATAGGTTGCTGATGAATAGTACATGACTGTCTGGTAGGTTCCACCTCACCTTGACCTCAATTTCACGGTCCAGCGACTACGTTAAAGTTTTTGGGTTACGGCTGTTCCCCTGTAACTATGCAGGGTATGGTGACAATATTTTGTATACAGGCCGCTGCTGATATTTAATGCTATTTACGTAATGCTTATGACGAAATTTATTTTCGTTACTGATGCGGAATGCAGGCGAGACGTTTTTCTGTGTCCACACTTGTTGCTAATAACATTCTGTTTTGTGTATACCTTTTTTCTAGTAGTTTCAAAAACCAAAATTACCTTTCATAGGTGTCCACTTAGATCCGCTTCGAAATTTTAAAACATTTGTTAGACATATAAGAATCAAAAGAGATTATTGTTGGTTAAGATTTATTTTTTTATTGACAGGTAGATTAGAGTTCATTCTAGGTGGATGGTGTATGAATGATGAAGCCACTACACATTATAATACAATTATTGACCAGCATGCTTTAGGATTTGAGTTTCTTCGTATCAACTTTGGAGAGTGTGGACGACCTCATGTAGCTTGGCAGATTGACCCATTTGGAAACTCCAGAGAACAAGCCTCATTATTTGCTCAGGTGAAATAAAAGCATTTTGAACAAGACAAATAACTATGGTCCTATTTAATATGATCCAAAAGAATTGCAGTAAATTATTTGAGGCCTTTCTAAACAACACAAAACTGTAAACCATCCACAACAAGAATTATTTTCAGAGTAATATATTACATAAATGTACAATAAGTCTATGTTGACTATAACCTTAATTCCGTTTTTCTTCCTAGAATTATAATTAGAAATGTATCTATTAATAGAGGTCACCACACTCTAAAAAAGTAGGGGGCAAAGTCCATATCGGTCCGTTCCATGGCCCATGGGATGTTAGAATTTTTCGGTATTGCCACAAGTTTTATTAAAGGAATACTTCAAATTTCTGAACAGGTTATACGATATAATATGGTTTGGGTCTGTTTACGTCTAATAAACCGCGAAGTGGTTTATGAATGGTGTAAACAGACCCAAGCCATATTATGTTGTATAACCTGTTCAGAAAATTTGAAATATTCCCTATAATTTAATTTTAACCATAAATCTAAACAATTTGTATGGCAAAAACGTCGATGACGTCATGGAACTAATTGAATTTTAACGGTGTAAGAATAGGTCATAGGTCATGCAAGTTATATCTTATAATTTGTGTTGCTCGATTTGAACTTGACCAATCAGATTTCAGCTTACAAAGCAAATTAAATTATTTACTTGTATATTTATTACATTGAGGAACATTTCTAACACTTTTTTCAACTTCCTGATATTGAGGGGTATGATTTCCATATATGGTCTGATAAATTCCATATCAGAAAATTGGATTGCTTAACTTTATACCTTGTATTTCTTTATGGCAGATGATCGGTTGTAAATATAATCCAATAAAATGTATGAATTTATTTCTGATATGCAATAAATGGAGCTACTGTATACATCATAATGTTCCTAACAGTTAGTAAGAATATGTGGTTGCCATGGTTATCATGGAATAAATGTCCAAGGAACATAAATAAAATAACATAAATTTAACCCAGAAGAAAGCAAACTGCTTCATGGGACATACATCTGCAGAAGACATCATGTCATTGATGATTAGTTATCTTTATTTTTTCAATTGCAGCTTATATATTTATCAAGACTAGTATTAAAATACAATTTACTTAAAGGAACTGAAAGTTACAAACAGATTTAAAGGTGTTTGTTTATCAATCAATTTCAGTCATTATGGTCTATTGTACTCTACCCTTTTCTCATTGTTTTCATTCGGTAATTAGTTGATGTATCCCGGAAATCATAATCCATTTAAACACATAAAGGTTTAAACAAGATTAATACACAAATTTGGTATTTCATATTTTATCAAAAGGTAGAAGTCTGGGCTTGAATTTTGCTTTAGTGGCACCATAGGGTGACTTCAGGTCCCAGAAAGGCGACTTTGTCCCAATTCGCACATTGAAGTGAGCCGTGTATAATTAACAGTAAAAAATCTTGGGGAAAATGTATTTATGTTTTATCTGATGTGGATGTCAGTGAATACACAAACATCTCAAATTTAAAATAGAATGTGTTTCATTTACTGATGATTGATGATGTCATAGATATTTTCAAACAAATACCAACTCGATATATACATATTGATACTATTTTATTTACAGATGGGATTTGATGGTTTATTCATTGGACGTCTTGATTATCAAGATAAAGAACAGCGTGAGAAAACAAGGACTTTGGAAATGTTGTGGAATGGAAGTCCTAGTTTAGGTGACAAATAGTAGATAAAAAAAATAATACCATACCTTATGCAATATGAGCCCCTAGTTTTTACTAGTGAATGTTGTCCTGCGGCTTATAAAACAGTGCAACTTCTCTATATCATTGTCGGCCGGGTTGCATGAAGTGCAAACTATGTAATAGTATAGTGAAGTGGGACATACGGATGGGTGGGCGAGGAAAATATGATATCTATTTTGTGTAATCAACTCCTCCTACAGTTTTCAACCCAGAAACTTCAGAGAAAGATTGCACATGTATTGAAGTTTTGCACCTGCTATTATGGTAGTGTTCCAGGATTTTTTCCTAATTTTCTAGACTTGGGAACCTAGTCATTTTTGCAGAACATTGGCAGAATACAGTACTTATTTTGTATAATCAACTCCTACATTTTTTACACAGATCCAAAACCTTCTACCAACAAATTGTAAACCATTCCCTGTTTATTAAGTCACTTGCTTTGTAACCCGGCCATTTCAGACTTTTGATATTTTTCAATAGTGTTGCTTGTTTCCCTGTTTCTATTTGAAATAAACAAAATTAATTTGTCCTAGTTATTATTTTATTCTGCAACTACTGCTTCCACTATACAAATACAGTGCTTTTGAAACTTTTCTATTCTTGGGGTCATGATGACCCTCTGCAGATGAGTTTAGGGAGTCAAATACAATTTTCAAGGGTCATATTTATTATAAAGCTTTGATGATAAAAAACTTGTATCGAACAATCATGTCAATGTTGCAAGTGTAAACAATTTATACCACAGCCTAAAATTAACATTTAGAGATATTGTAATATAATTTCTGCATAAATTAATTATACCTCATATATTACACACATATCTGGTGTATGAAAAAAACGTTGTGTTTCATGTCAATATCCTAATACAATTGATTTCAATAATTGTTTATGAAAAAAGAATTTGATAGAATCATACATGTGTATCTAACCAGAATTTAAAAGAAGGCAATTATTTAGTGTGACTTCTATGGAAACACGGCAGAGATAAGATGAAAGCTTATTAATTTTTATCTGTTTAGTTTCTTTAAGAAAACTAGACAAGGTCTGTAGTGTAGAGGGTAGAGGTTTTGAACAGCTGAAAATAACTAACTGTTGAAACTTTAATAGATATCTGAATGCAAAAAGGATAATATATTTTTGTCAAGTATATAATCATCAGTAAACCAAGGTCTTTCTAAAGCCGATTTCTGAAAGATTTTGGAACAGACGATTGCAAAAGTTTGCACTTCGTAGTGTTTGATCACGTGGTGCGCTAATTCGATCCTACTTCAAAAACAATCGTTTTCGTCATTCTCATTTTGGAATAAACTTATCAATTTTATCATTGACTGTTTATTTGTTTAAAGTGTTGCCTTAATCAAATAAAATGTAATCAAAGTTAGGAAGCGTATCGTTCCACGTGTATACAAAACTGTTAGAGTTGAAGATAAAGTCTGAGGACTTCCGGTGGTAACGAACTGGTTACCGTTGAAAATAATCGTTTTTCTTATAGGGCAACACAAAGGATACCAGCTTTTACATTTTCCAAAAAGTATGCATACGGTAAATAACATACGCTGCCGGATCAGACGATTATTAAAACATTTTTGTTACATAATTTGTTGCGTCATGATGACCCTCTGGGTAATATTTTGGGGGGGGGGGGGGGGGGGTCAAAAATATTTTTTATGCGTAAAATACGCACAAATTTGCGGTAACGGAAACGCTGCAAATACGACCCTACGAATAAAGCAAATCTTTATTTGTTAATAATGACGTCACTTCTGGTGCAATTGTCCTTACCTTCTAACGATATTTAGTATTCTGTTCTGGTTTACGGCATGTTGTCGAATACAATATTTGTTTGTGACATCAGGCTATCACTGGAATAGGCGCCGAAAATTTCAAGTAAAAAATTGGCTAGAAGTGCACTTTTTTCATGTTTTCCATTAGTATTAAATGTATTTTCTGGTTGCAGAATAAAAACAATATTTGTACATTGTTATAAAAACGTTTATTTGTACTTGTCGCAAAACGCTCGGCAGAGCCTCGCATTTCTACCTGTTTCTAAGGCTCGTACAAATAAACTATATATTTTCTGACAATGTACTAATATTGTATATATAAACCCTTCTGTGACAGACATACTAGGTATACAATTATCCATCCATCTGTTGTCCACATGTTGTACCTTATATTGAGAATGCTTTCACAGATTTTCTTCAAACTGCACACTACACAGTTGTTAATTATGTTAGCCTCATGGTCTGCATACTGTTGCTAAATTTGGTATTTATCATTTCAGAGTGATAGGACTTAAAAAAGAGTGATTTTTTTTTCAAACTATAACTGGAAATGACACACTTTAATTTTCTTGATTTTTTTAGTGTTCAGACTATATGTTCTTGAAAATTTGGGGAATTGTTTTGGTAGATGCTAACTAACTTTAGTTTTTTGGCAAAATCCTGATTTATCGTTATAGAGATATAGGACTTTGTTCATAACAAAAGGGGGGATTTTTTAATTTTTGAGACTATAACTCAAAACCCTTTCATTAATTTTCTTTTAGGTTGGCTGCATTGTTTATTTTGGAAGATACAAGCTTCCTTTTGCTTTTAATGAAATTCTAATTCATCAATGTGCAGTTATGAGACGTAGCTCATGAAACAATGTGAGATAAGAGTATCGGATTGTAACCCTTGGCAAGCAAAGATAAGTTAAAGTCTGAAAACAAAATAAAATCACCAATTTGTTTCATGAGCTAAGTCTCATAACTTTGTTATGATAAATATATTGATATGTTATGTCCAAAGATCTCTATGAAAAGTACAAGGTTTTTCTGTGAAATTATTATCTGTTATGTAAATTTTAAACTCCCAATATTTTGGCATTTGTGGTATGTCACAATATATTTATAGCTAAGTTTCCTTGGCCCTAATTGGTGGCAGGAATTCAAAGCCATAAAATTATTAGTTTTAAAGTTTCCGAGGACCTTAAATTGCCTTAATTAGTATTGAATGTCCATTACAAATTGATTTCCTTGACAGGTCATTTAAATATGGCAGGATTTTTATGTAGTTTTAATCAGCTGATTAAAGTTGTTTTAAATTGTTATTGTTTAGTACATTTCATGACAAGTTAGATGATAAGATTTTTTAATTATTGAAACAATTTAATTTCCTAATAGGACCAGTTACCCAAGCTAGCATATTTGATACATGTATTTTGTTTGAGGATGACCCTATAATGGTACATCTTTGTTGCATGTTTACTTTTATTTACAGGCTCCCAAGCTGATCTGTTTACCGGAGTTTGATGCATGTTTAATTTTATTTACAGGCTCCAAAGCTGATCTGTTTACCGGAGTTTTATTCAATGGATTTATTCCTCCGCTAGGGTTCTGTTATGATATTTTGTGTGAGGATCTGGATGACCCATTAATGGTACATCTTTTTTCCTCGATATTAAGTACAATATTTAAACATATTCTGTATTCTTAAAAAGTGGCCTTAAAAAAGTGACAAAAAGCCCCTTTCAACAGCAAAGTAATCTTATATTAATCTTTTATGTCTATTATAGTTTGAAGTAGAATCAGTATTCTTCATGGTAGTGTTGTCCTTGTAATCCCTACCCCTTCTTCACCATAGTCCATCCTTCAACCAAGACCACTTAACATTTGAGTAGGGTTTTAAATGACTGTATTTATAGTATCCCAGTAAATTATTCCTTGCATTCACTTTGAGAATCAAATGAAATATTACATTCTTCATTTACTGTGCTGTTGCAATTACAATTATTTTCATGTTACAGGATGATGAAAGATTACATGATTACAATTTACTGCAGAAAGTTGACGAGTTTATAGGCTTTGCAGAATTACAGGTAAGTACAGAGTTTTTCTCTATTTTTCTGTTTAAGTACATCCTAAATTAGCTTAAATCTATTCTTTAATTGTCCTATTTAAGCAGCTGAAATACATTGACAGTTTATTTTTGTGTGATATACAGTCAGTGACCATTTCTTACACAAATCTCACACTTAATTGATTCTTGTTGTTGGAAATTGATTTGAATACACTCAAAGATAATAAATTCACAATAGCAATGCTTAATTTGTAGAGGCCCAATATGGGTTTGAATTTTAAAGTCATTACAATTTTTTTAAATTACAAAATTATGGACCATCTGTGTAATTGTATAACAATATATTGCAGAAACATAATATCAGTGTATTGATCACTTGACAAAAACAATGTAAGGCTCGAAACAGGTAAGACCCAGCAGAAAATGTCGATGGGATGAGGTTAATTGTCCTAATACAAATGTCTAGCCAACACAAACCTTACAATAGAAACTTATTCACAGATAGGAAAAAAATCACTAAAAAATCAAAAAAATCAAATATTCCGAAAACAAATGATAGAAGTGGCAAAAAAAACCAAATGCTACTGGCTTGTAATAATCAAATGAAATTACTGTAGTGGTGTGCTGTTTATTGTTATTATAACTGAGTGAACAGATGAATAGTGTTAAATACACATTTTGTTTTTTTTAATAAAAAGTCTGAAATGTTGGTAGAGCAAATATCTGTTTTGTCCATGACTTAAATCCTAGGTAAGCCTTTAGACCAAAAAAGTAACAATAAGCAGTTATGTTAAATGGAAACATATTAAAAATTGGATGAGCTTTCCCTAATTGGCAGTGATGGACATTTCCGTTTTGTCATATAACCCCAGCCATCAAAAATTGATGGTGCTACTGAAATTTGTGTTTAAAATGTAATCTATGGGACTACTAAAATTTGGAATATTTTAGCTACCCATTGTTTATGTAATGTATAATTGTATGAACAATTTCTATAAATAGAAACTATTGCCTTTTATGTGTAGAGATTTGAGGAATTGTGATTGGTTGATATGATTATTAGTCATGAGAAGTAAAAGTTAAAAGCAATGCAGTTTAATGGACTTCGTCTCAAATTTTTAATGATGTACATACAGGTATAACAATTTTTCATTAATTCCACTTTACCAGCTGCAACAATATTTGACACAAAATGTTAGATTGGAAAGACAAGTTTCAGTACATGTATATTTTTCCAGTACCGGTACATATTTTTCTATCAATATTGAAAGTCCAATATATCATTATGAAAGTCCAATTCAATATATCAACAAAATTGTCTGCATCTTGTGTGTATGAAAGAAGAAATTTTTCCAAAATTAAATTACATAGAAAATTTTTTTTTTTCTGGACTAAAATTTAGTGAAAGGAGAAACCTAGAATGCAGAATATTGCATCAGACACTGTCCACAAAAATCATCAATTTAATTTGGTTGGTTTGGTAGCCTGATAGGTCCAACAAAAGATTATACATGCTCCAAACAAAGTACACAAAAAGTTCATAGGTCTGTGGATTTAGTATTAAGCAGAAGCACTTAAAATACAACTGTGAAAAATAGATATAAAACAACACTTGTTTACTGGACAATTCAGCCTCTAATACTTGTAATTGCCTACCAGAAAGTTTATAAAAATACTTTGAAGTCACTATCAACCTGGTTGTTTATCATTTCTATTCCAATATTTACCACATTTTTTTGCAGGCTTCTCATTATGCAACAGACAATATAATGATGACAATGGGAGGCGATTTCCAGTACCAAAATGCTCATACTTGGTTCAAAAATTTAGACAAATTAATACACAATGTCAATCAACAGGTAATTGGGATAAAACATTTTAATCTTGTTTGCCTTGAAAAGCCATTAGAGATTTTTCCATTCATAGAAATGGATTAAAATTGCTTGATTGAAGATAAGATGATTATTTTCTTGGAGAAAAATCTTTAAAGGAACAATTTATATATAGTGGAACCACACCAAATTTTTATAACATCTGGAGATTGTGAAATGTTCCATCTCAGACCTATGTCGCAAAATCCACTTTTTTTTCTATGGAAAGCTCTCTGACGTCCCACATCTAAAAAAAGCGTTCGACGCCAGAGGATTCTCAGACTACATAAAGTGTGTACGCTTAATTTTACTTTCCATGCTTCAAATATAAATTATTTCAAAATTAATGTATACAAAATTGTTATCCTTGGATTTGTGTCTCTATCACATATTGAATTTGACATCACAGCTAACATCTGTTGAATTGAACATTGGAAAACTTTGTGATTGTAATTTAAAGTCTACTGATGCAAAGTGTAAATATAGTAATAAATTGTCTTTCATATGTTTGTTATTTTTGTAGTAATAGAAAAGAATGTATGTACTTTTAATTTTAGCAAGAGAAAGGAAGTAAAGTGAATGTATTTTACTCCACACCATCCTGCTATTTACAAAGTTTAAACCAAGCAAACAAGACTTGGACCACAAAACAGGATGATTTCTTCCCATATGCACACAGACCACATACTTTCTGGACAGGATATTTTTCCAGTAGACCAACACTTAAGGGTTACGTAAGGCAGTCAAATAATTTCCTACAGGTATGACCTGTTTAGTTGAAATTTAAAATTTTTTGTTACCATAACAACTTTTAAAATACCATACACTTTCAATAAAAGCAGAATAATTTTCTGACCACATTCTTCCTATACTGTACTTATGAACTTATTAAATATCTTTTCTGCATGATAACTTGGGAAAGAATTGACCAAAGTATTTGCAGTGTAGAAATATTTTTGGCTAAAACTAGCCAATTTGTGGTCTTTCCAGAGTTATTGTCCCTTGTTATATTTTGCTCAAGTCAGTGGCAGTTGCATCCTATGCACACATTCTTCTTTATTACTTGTGGAAGTGATATAAAGACATTTTCAGAAGTATTCTGTAAATTGACCATTTTTCAGGTCAAGAGGCTTACATAAATTGATGCATTCCCCATACTAAGCCTTTGAATTAAATGCCTATTAGAACTTTAGTACACTTTCTTATATACGTCATTTATGTATTAGTTACATTTATGACAATAAGTGAATTTGCATACTAGTTACATGTATTTAAATATATATCATGTTCAGTTAAGTTTAAAATGAGAATTTCGTAGTACTTTTAAATGTTATTTTTAAAATGGAAATAATATAATTATTAGCATGTTATTATACCTTTCTAGGTTTGTAAACAACTGGATGGATTAGCAGAGCTTAAGGATACAGATAACAGAACCTATAATTTACAGTTTCTCCGTAAGTTAAAATGTACATTGATATTCAGGTGTGTCAAGGTCAAAAGGACTGCAAAAAAAACCTTGATTTATTTGATGGTTCGAGTAATAAGTGTTGTCTGTAACTTGTATTTATTCTGGAACTTCATAGAAATCCAATTCAAAAAGTTTAAATTGTGAGAACTTAAAATTGGGAATCATATCTTGTCACATATTTTTGCAATAAAGATTTTAATAATATGAAATTTAAAGTATTATTTGTTTGAAAGACATTTAAATGACATCAGAATTTTTTATTTGGTTCAGTTTTATTTTTTAAACCCCCTGCAAACTTGTTTGGGGAGTATATAGGAATCACCCTATCTGTCTGTCCACATCCCTTGTAAGCGCTTCTCCTCCTTAACCGCCTGACCGTGTGTGTGACCGATTTTTTGATGAAACTTTACATGAAGAAAGTGCATCATATGTAGATGTGCATGAAGATTTTTTTGTCGCTGTCAGATATTATTCAGGGGAGATAATTGGACTTAGACTTTTAAAATATAGTATTCAGTGGGAGACCTTGTAAGCACAACTCCTCCTAAACCGCTTGACAGATTTTGATGAAACTTTACATGAAGGAAGTACATCATATGTAGATGGGCATGAAGAATTTTTGTTGCTGTCAGATATTATTCAGGGGAGATAATTGGACTTGAAAGTGAAAGGGGGATATCCCTTTGTGAGCATGCTCACAGTCCACACTTGTTTAATCTGTTCATGATATGTAATCCTGTTTGAATTTGTAGGTGAGGCTCTTGCAGTTGCTCAGCATCATGATGCATTCTCGTAAGTGTTATTTATGCTCAATGCAATTACCGAGGAAAAATAAATTGTATAGTTGGATGGTTCTATTTGTTGTATATTAGCTTTTAGCTTCTTTGATTGGGTTAAAATTCTTCCTTGGAGAATAAAATATGGAATAAACATACAAGTTTTAGGCTCAACAGACTTAAGTCACTATGAGCTATTCCTGTTTATCTGTACATCACATTTTGATCTACTCCGAAATCATTGGGCTAAAGTTCCCTACAGCTGCAAAATTGCCCTGACCTCCATTCAGAACGGCCAGCATGACTAACAGTATAAATCATTTGAAGTAATGAATTAAACTTTTCTTTCAGTAAACAATTTTACATCTAAACTATAAGCTACAACAATGTAGCTCTTTTTTTGCCAAGTTAAAAAAAGGAGCTACATTATTGTAGCTACTAAACTATGGTCTCATGAAAAGGACTATTTTCACAAATACTCTGAAAATCTGTTGTGAAAATGCTATATAAATATTATAACTGTTGTTTGTCGTTATGTATATTATAAAATAAACATAATTGCCTACGATTTCGTCTAGAACATAAGGATTCCCACCCTGTTTCATAAAATAAAGATTCTTTACTGGCGTATTGGGGCAAACCAGTAATAATTCGTGCTGCTTCGAGTTGAAGCTTATCCATTTTATCACTATCTCTTATATTACACCCACTCCACAGTTCACATGCATATTCAAATAGAGGAAGAATATGTGTAAAGTATATCCTATTAAGGTTTTGTCTGCTAAGAATATATTTCATCTTTCTCAGAACATATATTTGTTTGCTGATACTGCAACATATATTTTCAATATGCCCTGTCCATTTGCAGTCATCAGAAAAGGTTACCCCTAAGTGTTTATGAGATAGTACTCTTTGTAATTGTTCATTATTAAAAGACAGATTGGTTTGTGGAATACTGTTACCATTGGAGAAGATCATGAATTCCGTCTTTTGGGGGTTAAAATCAACTAGCCTGCGTTTTGCCCATTGATTAAGTAATTCTAAGTCTGAATTTAAGGTTCTCTGAATTTCTAAGTGATCATTAAGTGAATACAGTAATGAAGTATCGTTTTAAAACCCCATATGATGACGAATCATTCCTAATAATAACTCGCTGTTTTCTTTCGGATAGATAATTTTCTTTCCAACTGATTAATTTCCCTTTGATACCATAAGATCTTAGTTTCAATATAAGACCTTTATGCCATATACGGTCAAATGCCTTAGAATTATCACAAAAAACTATGCATGTAGTTTGTCTGTGCTCTATGGCCAAGCAGATTTTGTGATACAATTCAATAAGCTGGTGATATGTAGAGTGAGCGGGAACAAAACCTGACTGAAACTTGAAGATTTTATAATATACATAACGACAAAACCCCAGAGTACCTGAGGGACTGTCTATCTGAATTTTATTCAGAAGGCGCATATACTGGTATGCTTAGAAACGTACCTCAGTACAGAATACCAAGATTAGACTAGAAACCTTTTCAAAATTTAACTTTACATGTACAATCATACTTTCTTATTGTTGATCGCAATACAAATATTTTACATACTAAACTAAGACATAGATGTAGCTCTTTAAGAGCTGACCTATTTAGAGTTAACCTGGTGAACAAACCTGGCTGTTCTTGTGGACATCCATTGGAAGATGCAATCCATTATTTTCTAGAATGCCCCCTTTACCTAAATCAGAGAGTTAACCTTTTTAGAGTAGCGGTATCAATTGAAGTCATTTTATTCGGATCACCCTTACTCAGTGATGAACATAAACATTGTAATATCATGATATTTAGAAGTGTTCATAGTTATATAAATAAAACCAGACATTTCTGTGAATAATATTTTTTTGTTTTGTTACTAAAAACAAATAATCTTCGAATATATGTACTCGCATCCTTTATACCTTTATACCTTGTACATGTATATTCTATTTACTATCACATTAACTTGCATGTATGTTCTTCCTTATTGTTATTATATTATGTATTATTGTTCATTGTACTTATTTATAGTATTTTGAACTTGCTGTCATCTTGTGTAGCTACATAATATTATTGCTATGGAGAGGCATTGTAAGTTGTTATAACTTGTGTCCAATCCATTTGTTACTTAGACAATAAAATATGTTTAAACTAAACTAACTGTTGTTGGGAGTTAGAAACTTTACTTCATTAAAGATCTCATCACTTATTGATGTTAGAGTTTTTGTTGAAGTTTTTTCTCAGTTAAATTTCTATATTAGTACTGATTCTTAATTTTATCCTTTATAATTAAAAATATTTTTCCACAACATGTTTTTCACATGCAGCTTCCATGCCTTTTCCTATTTTAGTTTCCCTATTCATAACAAATAGAATACTTTCTGTAACTTAGTTGACTATCCAAGTAAGACCCCATCCTGACAAAAAGATTTTAATTTTTCATTCGAAACTACAAATACCAATTTGACACTTACATGTATGTATGACACTTATCATGTATGTATGTATGAAAGTTCTTTCAAAATAAAAAGCTCAAATAAGATTTGTAGTCCTGTGACAAAAAGTCTTTTGTATTTTGGGTTTTTTTCAGTGGTTGAGGTCGAGGAAGTAAAACAACCAGTAAACTGTTTATTGCAGTTTTGTATTATGACATCATGTTGTTTACTTAATAATATCACTATAAACTATAATTATTCATCACACACTAGATTGATTGATTAATGGTGTTTAACACCCGAGAAGCATTATTTCAGCTATATTCAGGCGACACACACTAGAAGAGAGTGATGGGATTTTCTCATATTACACCATCAAAGGAAAATTGAACAATATAGCAATAACTATTAAGAGAGTGACAACACTATTGCAATAACATCGATTATTGTGTAAAACTAGACATGCATGGAAGCCGGACTGGTAATAATTTATTGAGTATTCCCAGGTGCATATTATTGTTACTATGGTACATCAGAGAATTATTTTTCAGGGGCACGGAGAGGCAAGCTGTGGCATATGATTATGCACATTGGTTAGCTTATGGTGTAATGGAATGTCAGGTAAGAATTATGACCTGCACATTTTACATGCATCCCATAAATAGTTAGGAAAAAATTACCTTTAGTGTAATTAGTTTTTTTGTCAGTCAACCAAAATCTAGTCTGATATTTGAAGTATGTCAACCGTTGATATTTCATACGTTACATGTCAAATAGGCAAGCTGAGTAAAATACTGATTAAACTTGACTTAAACATGTTTTTTATGCCCCCTGACGACATGTTGGGGGGCATTAAGTTTTACTCATGTCCGTCCGTCTGTCCGTACATCCAAACAAATTTCCGTCAAGCTTTTCTCAGAAACTGTACAAGAGAACAATTTGAAATTTGGCAGGGTGGTTCAGTATCACAAGTTGTACGTCCTAAGCGACTTCCAGACCTGTCGGACAACTACTTCCTGTTTGGGACTTCATTTGTACGTAAATACCTCCGTCCGTATATGTACGAATTTCCGTCAAGCTTTTCTCAGAAACCATACATGAGAACAATTTGAAATTCGGCATGGTGGTTCAGTATCACAAGTTGTATGTCCTAAGCAACTTCTCAGACCTGTCTGACAACTACTTCCTGTTTGGGACTTCATTTAGCGGGGGCATCTGTGTCCCATGGACACATTCTTCGATTTTTGTTTGTTTATATCTAATGATTTTTTAATGTTCTAGGCACGTTTTATTATATTGACATTTTAATTTTTCCAGATGAAATGTAACAATTATTTGAATAAAATTTAGTTTGATTTTTTGTCATTTAAGGACATTAGAAAATAAACATGTTTAATTTTAATTATATGTTTTTTTAGGAAAATTTATATTATGAATTTTATACTTACATTTTATAGTCAGTTTTTCAGAGATAATTATTATAGAAATTAGTTTTTTAGCTCACCTGACCCAAAGGGTCATGTGAGCTATTGTTATCACTTTGCCTCCGTCGTCGTCGTTGTCGTCGGCGTCTGTAAACTTTTTACATTTTAATCTTCTGCTCTGAAACCACTTGGCCAATTGAAACCAAACTTGGCCATAATGTTCATTAGATGGACCTTTACAAAGTTTGTGTTTTTTATTTTGATTGGTAAACCAATATGGCCGCCACCTCAAGACTTAGTTTAACATAGGACCCTATGGGGAAAAAGTTTAAAAGGGCTTCTTCTCTGAAACCTTTTAACCAATCAAAACAAAACTTACTAGCAATATTGTTTGGATGGTCCTCTATAAAGTTTGTGTTTTTGATGGGAATTGGAAATTCAAAATGGTCGCCACCGCAGGACTTAGTTTAACATAGAACCCTATGGGAAAAAGTTTTAAAAGGCTTCTTCTCTGAAACCGGTTTTTAATCAATGGAAACAAAAACTTACTAGCAATATTGTTTGGATGGTCCTCTATAAAGTTTGTGTTTTTTATGGCAATTGGAAATTCAAAATGGCCGCTACCGCAGGACTTAGTTTAACATAGGACCCTATGGGAAAATGTTTTTAAAGGCTTCTTCTCTGAAACCGGTTAATCAAGGGAAACAAAAACTTACTAGCAATATTGTTTGGATGGTCCTTTATAAAGTTTATGTTTTTTATGGCAATTGGAAATTCAAAATGGCCGCCACTGCCACAGGACTTAGTTTAACATAGGACCCTATGGGCAAATGAAAAAAATCTTCTCTATGCAACCGGTTAACCAATGAAACAAAGCTTTCTAGTAATATTGTTTGGATGGTCCTATTTAAAGTTTATTGAAAATTACAGGACTTACTTTAACATCAGGGAAATGCCATCTTCATTGCCTATAAAATCAGGTGAGCGATACAGGCTCTTAAGAGCCTCTGGTTTCATATTTTGATCTTCATCATACATAATATCAATATCCACTTAAACTTTGCTGACTTCTTTATTTTGCAGAAAGTTGTCAGTGATGCTTTAAAGAAGTTATACAAGAAAGGAACTACTACACCACCAGACCAGGTATTCTGTAACCTGTTAAATATCAGTTCCTGTGCTGTAACAGAGAATAATAAACAGGTAACATATACATGGGAATTTTTTTCTTGTACAGTTGTAGTGGGTTTTCTTCGGGTACTCCGGCTTCCTCCCTCAATTAAAACTGGATGCCATGATATAGCTGAAAAATTGATATTATATTATATAATTTATTATCCTTTTAATTATTTTAGCACTTATCCCACACTTGTGTTTTTCTTTAAGGTGTTTAAATAGTGAATAATATATGACATTTTCCACCTTTTTCCAGGTATGATCCATAGACCCCCATATAAGCCCATGATGAGGGATAGTATGGGTCAAAGGATGATACCAGGGCAAATTATTAGAAGATGTCATGTATTATTCTGTTTTATCATATACTTCCAATGAGGTAAAATATCAGCAAACAACACCATAACTACTTGATGTGCATATAGCATGGGATGCTCAATTCCCCTGGTCACTCACAAGGATATTTACTCTGGATATGATAATATGGCTTTCTTACTTAGTTCATATATGTCATATTTATGATAATTACACCTCATATAAAAATGTTGACTTTTGATTAGTCAATAGACAGTGTATTTTCGCACATATTCTGATTTCTACCACTGGGAGGGAAATTCACATCGATTTTGTCATTTCCTGGGTATTCAGAAAAAAATTACACTCTGTGCCATGGTATTTTCTAAAAAAAATTACCCAGGTATAATAATACCACAAAAATTCAAGTTTTGACTTTTACTTTTATGTAACATGAGTAATCCATTTTGAAAACCATAAATGTTCCAATAGTAAAGCCTCAATAAACAACACACAAGTGGTCCAGAATCATGGCTCTTTAAAACTGTGATATTTGGTGTAATTACACATATAAATCATGTCTGTGAAAAATAAACTCCCAGACATGATATATCTGTTCAAAAGTATTTGACATAACTACACCTTATATAATAATCCTGCATTCATATTGGTTGGTAGCAGGTGTATTTTTAAAGTATTTTAATGCATTCTGGCGTTTTCACTCTTGTCAGTATTTATGACTGAAAATATTCCTTTTTTCCCATTTGTGCCATGGTATTGGCCAATATGATCAGTTTTGAAATCCAGTAGTAAAAAAGGAGATAAATAGAGCATAAGACAACCACAACAAATGGTCTAATATCATGACTCTTTAAAACCATGACATTTGGTGTAATTAAACAGATATATCATGTTGGGAAGGGTATTTTTTAAAAACCTTTCCAACCATCTTCGCATACATGTTATGGATCATAATTTGATACTGGGCATACATTTTATAATACCGTTTCAATAACAAAATTTCAAACTAAAGTTAAGCCTCAAACTTGTTTTCTTCCTCCAACTAAACAATTCTGTGTGTATTTTATAATCTGCATTTATTAAGAGGTACTTATATTGTATTCACAGAGCTATGATAATTGTATCTTCTATTTCAGTTTACTGTAACAGTATACAATCCAATAGGAAGACCAGTAAATTCCTGGGTCAGGTTACCAGTCATTGGAGCAGCTTATAATGTAACAGGACCTGATGGCAAAAACGTACAAGCTCAGGTACAGAGGTGATTTAGAATTTTAAATGTTCCATAAAACTATTGGTTTTGACACTACACAATTTTTAGGAAAGCTACACATACAATTTAAATGTATAAAATATGTGTTAAGCATTTACAAGTTTTTGTGGCTTTCATTTAAACTTGGTTTATAAAGTCTTTCATTTAAACAGCCATTGGCTGAAAGATTTAGGTGATATAAACAAGAGTAATGTTGTGTTTAATGGCAGTTTAGTAATTTTTCTTCAAATGTATGTGTAGTATTTTCTTAATTATTTTTATGTTTATATAAATACATTGGTCCCCTCAATTTACTTTGCTTCATTATTTTTGTAAATAGTTGAAAGAATGCTACTTAACTGTTTTAACACTACAAGTGTTAAAATCCAATTTTATGAGTTGATATGATGCATATTATGCATACATATAAAAGTACATTACACATGTCTAAAAGACTGTTTCCTTGCTGTTCTAATGAATTACCATATTTGGAAAAAAAATGTATTTTATGTAGACAAACACTAAAATTATGGCATTTGTCTCGTAAAATATGTGGTAACAATTTGCATCACAGATACGATTTCACTATATCATGAAAAAAAGTTTGGTTTTTTTTGCCCTGTAGATTATTCCTATATCATCTGAAACAATAAGGATACCAGAGCGAGCTGGTTCCTTGGCTCAGAATGAACTGTTGTTCCCAGTCAATCTGCCACCTATGGGATTTAATACATACTTTGTCAAAGGTAAAATATATATATAGAATGCATCTGAGGTCAAGGATTTTATGGAAAAATATTGCAAGTGTTGGGCCAATGTTTAATACTTTAATATATATACATGGTATTACTAGCTATGTATACTTTAAAAAAAAATTAACATTGTAAAAGTAATTTAATGTCTATATTGTAATGAACTTGCCTTGCTTATTAATTTAAAGTAAGTTTTCCTTTTTGACACAAATTGACAACTGACACTCCCTGACTGTTTGACTTAATCTTTGCATGTTGGCAAAAAAATGATCCTCATTAGAATGGATCCAATAAAAAACATGACCACTGTTACTAAAAATAGAACATATGGTAAAATCAATTAACATGGCTTATAACTCCAAACTATAACAGATAGGAAATTGATAGAATTTAAGCTCTTCAGAATCAAAGTTCTACAAAAGTCTTCATTAGGTTGAAGTTGTCAGATGGCCCCTTTTAGGGGTTATGCCCCTTAACAGTAAAAACATCAGGTTTTTTTAATGTTTGCCTTTTACAATGAAAACTATTGCAGATAGAGAAAAGCTGTTGCATGCTGAAATGTTCGAGTCAAGACGCTCTACAAAAGTTTATATTGGACCATGGTTGGTTGTCAGATGACCCCTTTTAGGGGTTTTGACCCCTTAAAGGTCCAAAATCGTGTTTTTTGCTTATTGAATTTCAAAAATCTTCCCCTCTGAAACCACTGAAACAATTTGACTGAAAAACTTTGCAGGAATGATACATGACATGTTGGCAACAAACAATCCTCATTTTGAATGGATCCAATAAAAAACATGACCACTGTTACTAAAAATAAAATATGGTAAAATCACTTAAAGCTCAAAAACTATGAAAGTTAGGAAAAATCTGATGCCAGTATAAAATTGAAAGTTACAGGAGTTTGTTTAACATCTTTTTTGCCTTTATAAATCAGGTGAGTGATACACGGCTCTTTAGAGGAAATACTTAAGTTCCTTATTAGAGACATAAAAGGGAGATTGACACGTGACACATTAATTATACGATATAGCATCTTTTGTAGAGGTTGATATAATTGTTTATAGACTCAAAAGTAATATGTACTGATGCCAATGGTGGGGAATTTTCACTGAGTAGTCCAATTTCATCGCCATTTAAAACTCTATTATCTAGTTTAACAATAAATGGGTCTAATAATAAACATATTATGTCAATTTCAGCTTTTACAGGAAAAGCAGAGAAAACTACTAAGTTCTTTAAAATGAAGACAGATGATGAGCTGATTATGAAGAATGAGGTGATGTTTTATATTGTACATTTTCAGTGTTACATTGTATTCCATGAGTGTATTTAAGATGTGGTTTAAGCTCATATACTAAATATGATGTGATTCAGGCATTCTGTTTTGTTTTAAAAGGAAGAAAAAGTTATTCTTGATATTAAAACTAATTCCCTTTGAGCATTTCCATTATTGAACTTGTTTGGTGTGTATCATAATTTGCTAGTTTTTATGCCCCCACATTTTATGTCTATCTGTACGAATTTCCGTCAAGCTTTTCTCAGGAACCGTACATGAGAACAATTTGAAATTTGGCAGGTTGGTTCAGTATTACAAGTTGTACCTCCTTATCAACTTTCAGACCTGTCAGACAACTACAGTTACAGATCAAGTTTAAATGTCATTCCAATTTTTCATGAAATTATTGCCCTTGGACCTAGTAAATTTTATTTTCCAGTAGGAGACTTTGTATTGTCAAACAATCCTTTCCACGCTTTTTTCTTTTTTTAGTGTTTCTGAGGATGCTTACATTACTATAATCAGTCGCACTAGTTTCATCCTTTGCCATCTTTTTTTTTAACAACAAAGGTTCCATAGGTGGATTCATTTCCTGGAGGATATATAAGAACATTAAAGTATCTTTACTGAGGGAGAGTATTGACAATTACACAATCATCAAGTTGTGGTATTGTCCTGATCTACTTATAGTTTCTTTTGGTAAAGAACTTTTCAAAGATAAGCAGTTTTTAATTGTATGCATTTGTTTATTCATGTACATAGGTATATTGATAAATGCAGTTTGATTTTGTTTACAGAATAAGGAAACCTTGTTTACAAATATGTACATACTTATAAATCATCCACTTTTTACAGCATGTTGCTGTGACATTTGATGGAACAACTGGTTACCTAAAGGAGATGAAGAATTTAGACACAGGGGTAACAGTTCAACTGCGACAACAATTGATGTATTATATTGCTATGCCAGGATCCCCAGATTCTCAAGGAAATAACAGGCAACCATCTGGAGCCTATGTCTTCAGACCTAATGAAACAGAACCATTATCCTTCCATGCTGATTTGAAAGTAGCTACTGTGTTTAAAGAAGTATGACAGACTTATCATTATTGTAGTTTAATACATATTTGTATCAACTCTAGGTCATGATTACCTTGAAATTGCAATGTTTTTTTTTCCTTTGTCCACCAAAAAAACCCCAAAATAAATATAACAACACAAATAATGTTAATTTGCTAGTCTGGATGGCATGCCGTTTTAAACTAGACACTACAAGTTTTTTGTATGTAACTATCTGACACTGCCTTTATTCACCCACTATCCACAAACCACTGATTAAAATAAAGTATGATTTCTGCTTTGTTCAGAAGTAAGGAAAACTACACCTGTACTGGTACATATGCATGTTTTACAGGGAATGTATGTACAAGAGGCTTACCAACAGTTTAGTCCTTGGGCCTCTCAGGTCATCAGACTGTATGATGGGGCCAGACATTTAGAAATTGAATGGACTGTTGGACCAATACCTATAAAGTAAGTCTCTTCAGAATATCAGTCTGATTTTTTCACAAAATTTAAGTACAGTAGAACCTTGTTGTCTTGAACTTGGTTGACTTGATACCTCTGTTTTTTCTATATAATTTTGAAGTCCCAGCATTTTTCCCATATCAACAATGAATTTCTTCCTCGGATGTGTCGATCTCGGGTTGTTTGGATATTTGATGGATTTTTGTAGTCAGTACAATATTAATAAGTGTAATTTTAACCTCATTGTCTCGAAATTAATTTTGTTCTCGAATCATAAGTCAATACTAATAATTTCATTTGTATTGTTACTTAATTCCCATTTGTTTATTTTACACACCTGTCAAAACCTTAAACCCGATTACTAATTGGCTTTTACAATTTGAATTGGTAATTTAATAAAACGAATTGATAATCCAAGCATGGTACACAATTACTAAGGTTAATTGATGATCCACTCATTACTGTCCGAATTATTTTGTCATATTTTTTATTAAAAATGATAACTATTGAACAATTTCTTTTGATCTGATTAACAATATATGTGGTTAGGTTTCGTTTCTTTAAAAACATTCTGTTATTTTTGTTGACTTGTGTGTTGTTTTCATTTACGTAAAAAACACTCTGCATTGTTGAATTAGTTCTTTTGAGCTGCATGTTGAAAAGTGTTGTAGTGAAATGTTTTTCCATGATTTCATTATAAAGTTTATAAATTTAATAACAATACTTCAATTATTGTCTATTTATTTGAATGGATATATAAAGCAAAAATACTTGATAAATCACATGCTACAAATACAAACGATGCTGAAGTTCGAAACAAATATACATGAAATAAATACCCTAAGATTTTTTAAACATGAAATAATGACGTCACACCCTAAACTCAGTTAACTCGAACTTCGGATAACTCGATATATTTTTACAGTCCCATAAACTTCAACTTATCGGGGTTTGACTGTATGTCATTCAAGTATTGGTCAGAGAGTAGTTCCTGCCATTAAAATGACAGAAGCAATTCTCGCCATTTTGGTGACTGACGTTATTTCTCCATTTAATTCCATGGCAAAGGCTTCATTTTATAGATTTCACTATCTTCCATCCAAAACAAGTTACTTTTATCTCTTTTAAAATTACAACTTTTCACAAAAACTGTCACAAGATGGGGTGGCAGGAATTACTTGTTGGCGAGAACTACTATGTGACAGGACATATTTCAGATATAAACCTCTGTTATTAAATTTCATTATTTAGCGCTAGCCCTGAATGGATAGATAATACTGTTTACTGTGATACAAACAAAATAGTTGCTTTTTAATCAAGTAAAATAACAACGCCTTACTGCAAAATTTACAGCTCATGAACTGTTGCCAAACATCAGTGTCACAGAGACACATTTTCTTTTTGTTTAAAGTTTTAAACCACTTGAAACCAATTTTCCAGTTGTATCATGGCATCCAGTTTTTATTATGGACTAGTCTATGCTGAAAACCTTTTACCTTAATCAGGAAAACTGCCTGAAATGTTCTCGAACTTGCACCCTTACATGCCAGGAATGAGTGATCAATAGTAGATGACCAAATACCTACACCACTGGACCACTGTGACCCCATAAATATCTTAATGACAGTTTAATTATGTGGGTATTTAGTCATAAAATCCTACAAATAAGAGAATTATGAAATATGATGTGTTTCATTACTTCTATACAGTGACAGCAATGGCAGAGAAGTCATATCCAGATTTAGTACTGGGCTTAATAGTGCAGGCATTGTGTATACTGATGCCAATGGAAGGGAAATCATACAGAGAAGGTACCAAACATTTTAAACTGTCTTAATGTATCCGGACCACAATTCAACACATGATCATAGCTGGTGTCCCGGATGTCCATTGATTTTTAATGGAGCAGACCTAAATAATGTTCAGTAAACATCGGAAATACTATTTGAGTAACTACATTTTTACTCAAAACTGTTAACATTGAGTCAAAGTAAAACAATATATTTGATTTGTATTATGAATTATCAATACACTGATTTAATAAAGCTGTTTTTCTTGGTCGAAACATAAAATTAAACGGTAACTTGAATTATGGGTAGGATACCTTAAAAGATGTACTGTAAGTTGGTTAGTTAGATTTCTCTGTATTTCAATCTCTTGCATATTGTATGAATCATATTCAACAAATTATGATCTGTTAGGTTTTTTTTCAAACCAGATTGGTCGATCAATAAATATTGACAGCATCTGTTTAAATAAAATTAGATTCAATCTGTTTTCTTTAAAGCTTTACATCATCATCTGTTGATTTTTTTAGTTTTTTTTTTGCTATTTTTCAATAATTTGGAAACAACATGCAAATGTGACTTTTGAATTTTAACATTGCATTTGGGCAAATACACACAATTTCATGAATCCTAGTATAGGCAGTGTTTATGAATATTTTCAGACGAGACCATAGAGATACATGGGACTTTGTTAACACAGAACCTGTGGCTGGAAATTATTATCCAGTTAACAGTAGAATATATCTTAGAGTAAGTAACGCAATAGTATACTACTGATACATTCATTGGTAAAAGACTGATATTGCAAAAGTTGAACCTAATATCTTTAAGGATTGCCTAACAATTGAAACATTTATTGCTAAAAATAATTCTACAGAGGTGCATTGTTTTTCACAAAAAGTTGTAAATGTGAAATGCATCGTAAGTGCTGATGTTACAAATGAATAAATTTTCCTTTCATCTTCCAATACATTTACTTACGATATATTTCATCCTTCTAGGCTCAGGGATTTTAGCTCGCCTGACCCAATGGGTCAGTGTGAGCTATTCTCATCACTTTGCAACAGTCAGCGGCTGTGTCATCAGTTGTAAACATTTCACATTTCAATCTTCTTCTCCAAAAGTACTTGGCCAATTGGAATCAAACTTGGCAGGAATGTTTATTGGGTGGTTCTTAATGAAGTTTGAGTTTTTGGTGCTGATCAAATATTAAAGATGACTGCCAGGGCCTTTGATCTTTTCTTATTGGCTGAATTTCAAAAATCTTCTCCTCATAAACCACTTGGCAGATTGATTTGAAATATTGCAGAAATGTACCTTAGATGGTTCTCTACAAAGTTTTTGTGCCGATCCAAAATCCACCAGTTTAACTAGACTTAGTTTAACATAGGACTCGATGGGAAAAACATACAAGCAGCTTCTTCTATAAAACTGTTTCACGCAATGAAGCCAAATTATGAAGAAATGTAGGTTGGATAGTTATCTTATTATTTGAGTTTTTCAAGCCAATTGCAAATTGAACATGACTTCCTGGGCCACTACTGCGTTCTGACAAACAGCATTGAGTTTTCTGTGACAATCCAAAATCCAAGATGGCCACTACCGTGAAATACAGTTTAACAAAGAACACTATGGGAAATACACACATATAGCTTCTTCAAAACTGTTGCGCAAAATTAAGGCAAATTATGTAGGAATGAAGCTTGGTTAGTTATCTTATTATTTTGAAGGTTTTTTTTACAATTTGAAAATTTGAAATGGCTACCAGGGCTACTAGTGCATTCTGATTGGCTGAATTAAAAAAATCTTCTCACAAATGGCTTGGCAGATTGATTTAAAATATTGCAGCAATGAACCTTAGATGGTCTTTTAGTTTGTGTTTTTTTGTGCCCATCCTAAATCCAAGATGGACACTACTGTTGGACACTGCTTAATATAGGATCCTATTGTAACAACTGGCATATAAAACACAAATTATAAATACACCTTTATTATTGGGTTATAGATGTTACATTGATTCAAATTTGTTATAATGAAAAAGGCAACATATATATACAATATTTAAAAAATAAAGACAACAATGATAAGTATATTGCAAATGATATTAATGATTACAAAATTTATCTTTTTGTCATTTTACCCATACTGGGAGGGTTCCCAGTGCTCGACCCACAGAGCAGCCCAGCGCGTCCCCGGGTGGCGGATAGGGGAGACCCTCTTGTTGGGGGGGTTGTCAGGTCATAATACGGAAAGCCTGACAGCGGACCGTAGTGGGTAACATGTTTGGAGAGTGTCACGCTCCTTGCACGATAAAGACCCCTTTTGTAGATTTAAAAGAGGAGGCTCATTGTAGCTGCTACAGAAGGCTAAATTTTCCGTCCCTACCCAAAACTTCATACTTTTCCAGTGGCAGTCAAAATTGTATTCCCTGTGACCCATCACACCCATATTTTCCGTTGATTTATTGTTTGTTGACTTGTTCCCGTCCTGAATAGAGCTGAAATACTGCTCGCTGGACATAAAGCAGACATCCAATCAATCAATCAATCAACCAAATTTTGCCAAAATTAAATATACAGAATTATCTCCCTTTAAACTGATATTTTTGAAATTGAATAATTCTACTTCAAAATATGAATTGAGGAATATTCTTGTGTAAACAACACTTAATAAAGCATAAATAAATCTATTATTTAGATAATCCTTAAATAATATTCTTCTTTAAAATATATCAATAATATATTACAAACATGATACAGTTCAAGTATAATTAATGTACATACCCCTAAGTAAGGCTAAGTAAACATGTATACACTGATCTGTCACTGCATCTAAATACTCCTATAAGAAAATAACCTCAATTTAACTATCAGTCTACAGAAGATTAATTCAACTTAAGTATTCTTCAAAAATTAACTTGTTTACATTGCGTACCAGTATGTTCTAAATTGACCTTTACCAAAACATCAATGGGCATGACCCATAATACATAAATTTCATACAGAATATCTTTAGAAGGTTCATACTTATACTTGTATGTGTTAAACTACAATCTTAGTCTTGTGTTATTGTAGACAAAAAATATAATAGAATATTAGATTAGAATATTACTATTTGAAATACATGTACATAAATGTCTATTTACTGTGTTTTTCTGTTTTTTTTTTTATAAAAGATAAAACTATACACATATATGATGATAACACTTAGCGTCTTAGCTTACATAACTTACATAATTTAGACAGTGGAGAATAGCACAAAAACATATACAGTTGAGGAACCGGTTATCATGCCTCCAGTGATTCCTCACATGTTACGTATCTTCTAATTTGGGTTTTATTTTAAGAATGTATATTTAATTTAACATTCCCTAGACTAATTTTGGTCTTCATATTACATTTTCTGACAGTTTAATTATGTAGCATGTTTTTTTTAAAACGTTCATTTCTTAAATATCATTAAAAGCTAACCTGAAAGACACGATCTTTAAAACTTCAATCAATCTGGAGTATATCAATGACTGGTAGATTACTTTTATTGTTAAAATTTAACTTTTTCATCACTTTTTAACTTTATAATTCATAGATATAAAAATCTTTTCGTATTTTAATCCGATATTGATTTTTTATGCGCGATATCACCGGACATACCATTGTTTACATAAATCAGGTCATGCAGAGCAAAATGACAAAAATGAATACTTTACAGACAAACAAGTTTGGCTGTATGTTTTTAAAGGAAAATATTCAAAGATAAAAACATATATTTTTCACAACTTAATATTTATTTCTGATACTGAAAAATTTACAAAAAGGCCTTAGCTGCACGATAACACCGGACTACTGTGTACATTGAACATCAAATTGCCACTGACTCACTTGTACAAAAACCCAACAAAAAATGGCTTTTAGTGCATTCCTGTGATTTATGCAAATCAGTTTAAAAAATTCTAAATCTGAAAATATTGTCTATCAAAAATTTATCAACAATAAAAAAAATCATCTTAAATTGTCAATAGTTTATTTTGTAGAAAACTTCTATTTTTAAATGAAATTTAAAAACTTAGCCGAAATAAAAAAAATCAAAGTACTCGAAGCACTGTCATCCAACTGAAGTATTTTTGTATAAGAAATCAGACACATTATACTATGGCCATCCTCACAAGTCAGGGTTTCTGTGTCCACATGTGTCCACGAACCCCTGACAAATTTAGCTAGGAAATTCCCGGGCACATAGGCACTATTTTGATTGGCTACATCATTCCTTGATGTAGCCAATCAAAAGCTCGCTATCATTCACGGCTTGGTTAGGGGATATCCCGATGTCGATTGTAAATAAACCAAACGGATGTGTTGCATAGACCATGTGAAAGTCAGTGTATTTTGTACAGTAGTGTTAGTAGTTTTTTATTACGGCATAATTTATTAGTTGCGTTACGTTTTCTTCCCACTCAAGAATAAGTAAGAATGACGTCATACGAAAATCTTCTAGCCCGGGAATTTCCTAGCTAAGTTTGTCAGGGGTTCGTGGACACCTGTGGACACAAAAACCCTGACTTGTGAGGATGTACTATGGCAAACCATACAAACAGCTTCTTCTCCAAAAACATTCCACAAATAATGCATAAGTGAATCTTAGTATTTGGAGTTTTTCAAGCCCATAGGAAATGGCTACCAGAGCTGTAAAAGCATTCTGATTGGCTGAAATTTCAAAATTTGTTTCCCTACAAACTGCTTGGCAGAAATAATTGTGATATTTTATAAATGTACCTCAGATGGTCCTCTACTAATTTTGAGTCTTTTGTTTCAATCCAAAATAGAAGATTGCTGCCAGCATTGAACACTAAACATAGTAACCTATGAGAAAAACGGCTTCTTCTCAGAAACTGTCCTGCAAATCGCTGCTGATTGGAAATTTAACATGGCAACATTCGTAGAAACAGCATCTTCACAAAAACTCTTTAGAATTTAATATCAAAATTTGCAAGAAAAGTCATGTCCCTTAAAGAAATTTTTTGCAAGTCAAGTGAGTGATACAGGCTCTTATTTTATCACTTAAAAGAGTTCTGCTTTTAATTTCGCACTTTTGTTTTATTATTTTACAGCTCTTTCACTTTCAGCACATATATTTCTTATTTTTTATTTGTTAAGAAAATCATGTCTGATTTCAATAACAAAAAAATAATTTCCCTTTTTCATTCTAAAATTTCAGCCTCAACATCTCAAGATAGTAATTAGTATTAATATTACATCATCTCAAACATAAATTTATTTGCCAGCTTTTTTTTCTGAAAAAGAATTATTATTTCATGTTAGGTAATTACCAAAGTGAAAATATTGTTGGTCGATTTTGTACAATGAGCATGTAATTTATTAAAATATCTTTGTCAGGATGAATCTAAGAACATACAGTTTACAGTTATGACTGACAGAAGCCAAGGTGGAGGAAGTTTGCAAGATGGCAACCTGGAACTTATGGTAAAGATTACAACTGATTTGTTTCCAAAACTTTTAAATAATTTTAAAAAGAAATATGTTGAGTTTGTATTGTATTAATATATTGTCAATATAACAGACTTTGTAATAAAATGTAATTATTTTGAGTCTACGTGTCTTGAAGGACAGCCTCATATTTTTGACAGACACAATTATCTTGACGAGAGCTTTGTCGCAATATACATTTTCCTGTCCAGATTTGTATGTTTTTGTCTTGCTTACAATGGCATTCCAGACATGGGTTTGCCTTGATGTCTTTTTTATCTTTTTTTTAATTTCCTCACAATATTTATAATATACTAATTTGTTTCTATAAAAAATCTAATTGTGTAATAAACTGTTTATTAGTAACATCTATGGTGGAATTGTTAGGGTAGTTGGTCATTAACTATTATCACCAGCATTTCAACACAGAGAATGTGCTGGACTGTTACCTAAATTAAAAATGATTGCAAGTGTCCTGATGATGGTCTGGGATTTCTACCATATTCAAGAACTTCCTTCATGAACAAAACTGGAATGCATAATAGAACTGAAAAATTGCTGAAAATGGTGTTAAACTCTATTCAAACAATCTGCAAACCATTACAGGCAGTAAATTATTTATTCTTCTGTTTAATAGGTCCATCGCCGACTCCTGTGGGATGATTATCTAGGAATAGGAGAACCTTTGAATGAAACGGGAGCCGACTGTAATGGATTGATCGCTAGAGGTAATTAATACATACCGTATAGCGGGTTATTTTAGCGGGTGTAAAATTTGGCGGTTTTTAGGTCAAAATGTATTGCAAAAAATTTGGTGGTTTTAATTTTGGCGAGTGGGCAAAACCTTAGAAAAAAATTGGCGGTCTAGCAATACCGGATAACATGTGTTTGTGTATTTTCCAATTGGAACGTAAGTAAACAAGGGGACTACATAAGAAGGGTAAGGAAACATGCTATATTTCATGTACAAAGACAGAAACTTTATTACTGATGTAAACTTATATACAGGATGGCATTTATCTGTTTTTCCTCGATAAATAATCTGAGCAGGAAGAAATTCTCCTAAAATAAAAACGATTTCATCCTTTTCAAGTGTTTAGTTTTCCGATGTTTTTAAACATATTTTTTACAAATCTACCAATTTTCTATAAGTTATACTTGATAATTTTAATTTTGTATATACAGGTAAGATCACGTTGCATACCAATTTTGTAATTATGACAGATTAATTAATTGTGTGGTTTGATGTAGTGCTTATCCGCATGTTTATTGAACGGTTTAAATGACAGTTAATCGAGGTGTCAATTTGACAACTAGATCACAATCAGGTATTTGATCTTTAAACAAAGGTTAAACAGATGAATAGATTTGTTGATTAGTCAAAATAATTTAAGACAATTTGCGCAGATATTGACCAAATTAGCCGTAGGACATTAATGAATAGTTTTATTAAACATTTCTTTAATTAACACAATCTTAGGTAATACCAATATTTGACAAATGATCGTGTTATTGATTAAACTGACAATACCGTTCGTCTACAAAACATTTTACCGGAGTTTCTAAAATCATGAATTTTAGCGGTTTTATTTTGGCGATTTCAGTTTGACCGCTAAAATACGCCAAAATTTGCACCCCGCTAAAATAACCCGCTATACGGTATAAATACAAATACTTGTATATGTATGTAGGTATAGTTGTTAAAAACATTTATATATATATATATAATGGAATTTCCTAAAGGTAGATGGTACAGAAGAGGGTATCTATTTTGTGGAATCTAATCATCTTACAGCTTTCAACCCTGAATCCTGAAACTTCACAGAAAGATTGCACATTTATATTAAAGGTGCACTCACAAAATTGTTTAAGGAATGTTTTCCCATTTTATTAAACATGTGAACATCGTTCAGAAAATTTTATAGATGATGGTACTGTTTTGTGTTATCAACTCCTTCTACAGTTATTTGACACAGACCCGAAATTTGCTTCCAACGAAATGTAAACGATTCCTCATTTAATAAGGCACTTGCTTGCAATCCCACCATTGTAGACATTTTAGACCATATGAGTAAGCAGATAACAGATAATTCTGAATGCAGAGTGCCTTAAATGAAGATGCTGATCCCTCCCAACAATTAGAGCTGATCACTATAGGACGACCTGTATTGATCAGTTTTGTCTGTTTGTCTGAAACTAATGGTGTCGGTGCTATAACTTTTTTATCTTTAAAGGTAGGTTTTTGATATTTAGTATGTGGGTAGATAATCAAGGAGATGTGTTGCAAAACATGGTTGATAACCTTTGACCTTGAACTTTGACCTCAAGGTCAGCTGGCCCACTGGAATTTGAAATATTTGTTTAAGCTTTATCTTTAAATTTTGTTTCAGGAAAACATTACATCTATGTTGACACAATAGAGAATTCCTCTAGATTTCACCGTGACTTTGCTTTGAAATTGTACATGTCTCCTGGGATATCATTCACCACATCCCAAATGAATCATTCCGAGTGGTGTTCAAACTTTAACATAGCTGTAAGTGCTCATAGTTATCTCACATATGAAAATAAGGTATTCTAAAGTAGGCCTAGGTTTTATTTGTTTACTTGAACGATATCTAGACTACTAAGATTTATGTCCACCTAAAGTATAGAGAGTGAAGAAAAGGTGTTTTAGTAACCGTTATTAGTTATTTTGTGTTTCTTGTCATAGTGTTTTGCAAAATGTGAAGAATATAATACTGTGAAATACTTTTTATTCGTGGGGTATCAATTTTCGTGGTTTTCGTGGAGGCCTCGGACCACGAAATTAAAAATCCAACGAAGAATAAAACTTCATTAACAGATGGGAACTTGGGAACACCGATCTGAAAATGTCCGAGATCGGACATTTATTTGTAAATGTAATATATGATTATGTGGTTCGTCCATTACTAATGTTCCGCTCAAAATCCATCTTAATGATTTTGTTACAGGTTTCATGTTCGAATTGTGTTTTTATTAAATGTAGGTATTATTTAATTGTAAAGCGTACGAAAAAACATCGACTTCCGGTCAAGGTGGGGGATATATATGAGGTGTTCATTTTCGATGTTTAAAAGTAACAAATTATTATCGGAATTATGAGTTTGGTTGCTCCTTTGAACATAAATTAAAATAACAAATAAAATATTTAAAAGATAAGCTATACTTTATCTTTATTAGTGCATATTAATGACACTCTATAGCCAATGGATGTTGTGATAATACCGATCGTGGCACAGATAACAATAAATTCCTTTGTATTTATTGCTACTCAACACATGAAGTGACAAATGCCCTTCGGCTAGAAAAATAACAATTAGAGAATAATCAATAGACTCAAAGTAGTTTTTATTGCAATTAATCAGTTAATTAATACATTTCCGTGTTTATAATTAGCTTTTGATTTCCGTGTTGTTAATTTTACATTCGTTACCACGCGCGTAAACAACATCATGTTACTGTTTTGTCTTCTTTATATGTTAATGTTTATTATCAACAGTGAAAATGATTCTGATGTAATCATTTATTTTGATCGCCTCCCCACTTTTTGCATTTTTGGAAACTGTAAGTCCACGAATTTAAGAACCCACGAACATGTAAAATTTCACCAAACCACGAAAATTAATACCCTCGAATTTACGTACTTTCACAGTAATAGAAAGACGCATTTATTAATACATGGTATTTAATCTGTTCTTCAGCAGAAGTTTAACAATTAAAACACATTCAAGTACAATATATGTATAAGGTAATTTATAAGCAATGTGTTTGAATTCATCTTCCGTTGATCATCCTTGGTCAGCTTTCAAGTATATTTTGTATATTGTACAATAGATATGAGAGGTTTTCACTGTACTAGTGTATTTGAGTATTCAACAGGAAATTGCATTCTTGTGACATGGGCATATAACATTACTCTTTATATGAATCATTTTTTTAATGTTTTATAGTGGAGTGGATTAAATCATGAACTCCCCGAAAATGTGCACATGTTGACATTAGAACAGTGGTCAGGACCATCTTTTATACCAAAACAATCTCAACCATACCTTATTAGGTTTGAACATATTTATGAGAGAAATGAACATTCCATCCTGTCTCAACCAACGAAGATAGTTCTGCAGGTAAAATGAATGTAACAAGACATTCCATAGTATGATTAGTTAAATTTTACAATACCCCTTTCAGAGTTGTATTTTCATCACAAAACCAGGAGAAGAAAAATATCTGTCAAAAACTTACATGCTAGAACTTAAGATCAATCATATTAAAGATTGAATAAAATCTTTTTTCACACTAAATTTACCCGATATCAAATAATTGATTCATAAAACGAATGTTTTAGAAAACATAAAGTTGAAGACAAAAAAATTATGTCATTAAATGAGTGTTTCTGCAACTTACTGGTAAACTCTGTTTATGCAGATATACCAGATCATATGTGGGTAGGAATGTAAAATAATAACCATTGATAGTGAAATTCACAATCTGTGTAGCAGTAATTCTGATTCTCATTGTGTATAAACTATTTAAACTGTATGCAGGTGTTAGGTTTTAATACAATATAGTAAATATTTAAGTGATTTTGTAATAACCTTTCTTGTATGTTTTCATTGCAGAATTTGTTTGCACCATTTGATGTTGATACTGCAGAAGAGTTAACCCTTGGTGCTAACTTACAGCTGTCTAACTTAAACAGAATGACATGGAATACAAATAAAAGATCTATGGGTTAGTGGTTATTGTTATAATATTAATAAATTAGAGGAACTTAACACAAATCTAAATAATCATTGTTCAACTACAGGACAACAAAGCACTCAAATTCATGAAAAGAACAGAAAGGATGAAAAAAGGAAACACAAAAAGTGGCATGGAACATAAATATTTATGTGGCTAGGTTGAACTGGTCCAGATATAAAACTGCCACCAATAAAATGTCCTTTTTGCCTTGTTAAGATTTTCTGGTACCAGTTATTAGATACAATGAGTTTAAAACACCAAATCAATTGTTTTCTGCTAAAAATATTTGTTAGTTTTTCTTTTCATTAATAGATATTCCATTTCATGTTTTAAAAATATCCTAGCGGGATATTGAAGAAACCTAATTATGTCTGAGGCATATATATTGAAATTGTGACAATATGTCATCATGTTTCAAAAATTAAATAAAGCATTTTTCCTATCTACCTTCTTTGTAAAAAAAATTGTCGGATTGAGAAGTGGTTGACTTGTTTTTAACATGTACAATTTAGTCCATTTAAAGTATTTTATAGTTCAGATTTGTGTACGACACATTTTAATGTTCATTATTCATATTTTATATTTCAGATTTCTCCAAGACTTACAAACCCATCACCAGTGCAGACAACTTTACGTTTATATTGAATCCTATGGATATAAAAACATTCCAGATCACTTTAAAAGATCATAGTAAATAAAAAGACAAGCTTCCCTATATGTGCTTGCTTCTTTTTTATACTGAATAGATACCTTAATTCCATGCAGTTTAGATATTCCAATTTCCAAATGAAGTTTTATGTTTAATGGTTTTAAAGTTCCAGTCCATTTTGGAGACTCAGTACATTTTATTTTATGCCAGTGACTGACAAGTTGTCAATCCTTCTGAATGTTTTAAAGAGTATTTTTTATTACCAAACAGGTTTGCTTGTTCACTTTGGTTTGTTGTCATAGATTTTGGAAACAGCATTTCTGCGATTTGGATAATGTATGGAGCAGTTTTTTATTGGCAATAGTCATGACCTGTATGTGTGTAGTGTGTGGTGTGTATTTGAGTCTAATGGGATCTTTTTATACAAAAAGGTTAATTGTTGATCTCTTGGACAAGTGACGAGATGAATTTAATAAATATTGATGCTAAAGAGTGCTTTGTTCATTTTTAGCCGAGTTCAACTTCGTTATATTGTTATGATGATGGCGGGCGGGTGTCAACAATTGGTTTCTGGACCATAACTCAGAAAGTTGTGAACCGATTTTAATAAAACTTTAGGATATTGTTACATACCATAAGAGGAGGAACCCTATTGATTTTGGGGTAAATCCGTTCAAGGTCAAGGTCACAGCGACAGAAAAACATTAGAAAATTTCTTGAATTAGTGGTTTCCGGACCTTAACTCAAAAAGTTCTCAACCAATTTTATTGAAACTTTGGGATATTGTTACATACCATAAGAGGAGGAACCCTATTGATTTTGGGGTAAATCCGTTCAAGGTCAAGGTCACAGCGACAGAAAAACTTTAGAAAATTTCTTGAATTAGTGGTTTTCAGACCATAACTCAAAAAGTTCTCAACCGATTTTAATTAAACTTTGGTATATTGTTACATACCATAAGAGGAGGAACCTTATTGATTTTGGGGTAAATCCTTTCAAGGTCAAGGTCACAGTGACAGAAAAACGTTAGAAAATTTCTTGAATTAGTGGTTTCCGGACCATAACTCAAAAACTACATCAAGTACATATCTGAAATTTTACACAAAGGTTCAATACTGTTAGAGGATTCACATATTCATATTTTATGCAACTTTGAAAATTTGTTGATAAAGCTTACATTTTTCCTGCTGAAACCCTTCCTCACTTTGTCTCCAGTTTACATGTAATGCCTGTAATAACCAATTATGTTAAATCTTAAAATGAAGACAATGAAAGTTTTGGTTAATAAAATACAGCAACTCGGCTTTTGCACCCCTGTGCATATCGATTTTTAAAATAAATATTATTACATTAATGTCAGCATTTCAATGTTTGGAATTGGAAACTTGTTTTTCACATTTGGAGAATTTCTCTGTTGTACATTGAAATATATATTTTATTAATTTTTATTAGCTCACTTGACCCAAAGGGTCATGTGAGCTATTGCCATCACTTGGCGTCCGTCGTTGTCGTAGTTAACTTTTCTTTAAAAATATTCTCCTCCAAAACCACTGGAGGGATTGCTTTGAAACTTTGCACACATCATCAGTAAAATGTCCTCTACCAAGTTTGCACAAATCATGGCCTCAGACCAACCAACATGGCCGCCATGGCTAAAAATAGAACAGGGGGGTCAAAAGTTTTTGGCTTATAGTTCAAAAAGTATAACAGCTACAGGAAAACCGAAGAGACCTTCCTTCTTCAGCATCAAAAGCTCTACTAAACACTCCATTAAGTCAAAGTTGTATGACGACTCCTTGTAGGAGTTATTCCCTTTAATTGTCGAAATTGATGACTTTTTGCCATTTTTGCCTCAAAATCTTGAAAATTATTAGAACTAGAGAAAAAGTTAGCATTGCTTAATTGTTTTGCTCTATGAGAGCTACAACAATAGCTTTAGAGTCAAGATTGTCTGATTTACCGTTTAAGAGTTATTCTTCTTGAACTGTTTTTTTTAATTGGTTTTAATTGATTTTTAAAAATCTTCTCCTCTGAAACCACTGAAAGTACTGCTTTGAATCTGTGTACACATCATCTGTCAAATGTCCTCAACCAAGTTTGAACAAACCATGGCGGCAGATTAACCAACGTGGCCGCTATGGCTAAAAACAGAACAGGGGGGGGGGGGTGGGGTGGGGGGGGCTAAATACAGGTTTTGGCTTATATTTCAAAAAGTATAACAGATACAGGAAAACCGAAGAGACATGCCTTTATCGGCATCAATAGCTCTACGAAACACTCAATTGGGTCGAAGTTGTATGATGTCTCCTTGTAGGAGTTATTGCCCTTTAATTGTCGAAATTGATGATTTTTGACATTTTTGTCTTAAAATCTTGAAAATTATTAGAACTAGAGAAAAAGTTAATTGTTAATTGTTCTGCTCTATGAGAGCTACAAAAATGGCTTAGGGTCGCGATTGTCTGATTAACCGTTTAAGAGTTATTCCCTTTGAACTGTTTTTAGCTCAACTGGACCGAAGGTCCATGTGAGCTTTTGCTATCACTTGTCGTCCGTCGTAAACTTTTTCAAAAATGTTCTCCTCTGAAACCACGGGGCCAATTTTTTTCAAACTTGGCCACAATCATCTTAGGGTTCCTAGTTTCAAGTTTGTACCCAGGGTGTTGATTAACAGACAAATATGGCCGCTGTTACTAAAAATAGAACATGGGGGTCGACACAGGTTTTTGATCATTATCTAAAAAATTTTAATAGCTATAGAGAAAACCGTTACTTCAAATTGATCAGCACATTAAGGTCTACAATAGTTGCTATTAGTGTGAAGTTGTGTATTGGCTTCTTGTAGGAGTTATTGCCCTTTATTGATGATTTTTGGCAAAATTTTTGGTATTTACAATATAACCTGAAACTTTACGAGGTAGAGTGAAACTGTAAATGGCAAAAATGATGAGCAATAAAAGCCCTACAATTCACTTGATTGGTCTGAAATTGTCAGATGACTCCTTATATAAGTTATTGCCCTTAAATGGATATTTTTAGCTCACCTGACCCAAAGGGTCATGTGAGCTATTGTTATCACTTTGCGTCCGTCGGCGTCGTCGTCGGCGTCGTCGTCGTCGTCGTCGTCGGCGGCGTCTGTAAACTTTTTACATTTTAATCTTCTTCTCTGAAACCACTTGGCCAATTGAAACCAAACTTGGCCATAATGTTCATTGGATGGACCTTTACAAAGTTTGTGTTTTTTATTTTGATTGGTAAACCAATATGGCCGCCACCTCAAGACTTAGTTTAACATAGGACCCTATGGGAAAAAAGTTAAAAAGGGCTTCTTCTCTGAAACCGTTTAACCATTCAAAACAAAACTTACTAGCAATATTGTTTGGATGGTCCTCTATAAAGTTTGTGTTTTTGATGGGAATTGGAAATTCAAAATGGCCGCCACCGCAGGACTTAGTTTAACATAGAACCCTATGGGAAAAAGTTTTAAAAGGCTTCTTCTCTGAAACCGATTAATCAATGGAAACAAAAACTTACTAGCAATATTGTTTGGATGGTCCTCTATAAAGTTTGTGTTTTTTATGGCAATTGGAAATTCAAAATGGCTGCCACCGCAGGACTTAATTTAACATAGGACCCTATGGGAAAAAGTTTGAAAGGCTTCTTTTCTGAAACCAGTCAACCAATGGAAACAAAACTTACTAGCAATATTGTTTGGATGGTCCTCTATAAAGTTAATGTTTTTTATCCCAATCGGAAATTCAAAATGGCCGCCACCGCAGGACTTGGTTTGACATTCGACCCTATGAGAAAAAAGTTTAAAAGGGCTTCTTCTCTGAAACCGTTTAACCAATCAAAACAAAACTTTCTAGCAATATTGTTTGGATGGTCCTCTATAAAGTTTATGTTTTTTATGGCAATTGGAAATTCAAAATGGCTGCTACCGCAGGACTTAGTTTAACATAGGACCCTATGGGAAAAAGTTTTTAAAGGCTGCTTCTCTGAAACCGGTTAATCAATGGAAACAAAAACTTACTAGCAATATTGTTTGGATGGTCCTCTATAAAGTTTATGTTTTTTATGGCAATTGGAAATTCAAAATGGCCGCTACCGCAGGACTTAGTTTAACATAGGACCCTATGGGAAAAAGTTTTTAAAGGCTTCTTCTCTGAAACAGGTTAATCAATGGAAACAAAAACTTACTAGCAATATTGTTTGGATGGTCCTTTATAAAGTTTATGTTTTTTATGGCAATTGGAAATTCAAAATGGCCACTACGGCGCAGGACTTAGTTTAACATAGGACCCTATGGGCAAATTAAAAAAATCTTCTCTATACAACCGGTTAACCAATGAAACAAAGCTTTCTAGTAATATTGTTTGGATGGTCCTATTTAAAGTTTATTGAAAATTACAGGACTTAGTTTAACATCAGGGAAATGTCATCTTCATTGCCTATAAAATCAGGTGAGCGATACAGGCTCTTAAGAGCCTCTGGTTTATGAAACTTTCCGTTTTTGTCCTGTAACTTTAAAACTATAACAGCTAGAGTAAAACTGTAAATAGCAAAAATGATCAACAATACAAGCCCTACAATTCACTGTATTAGTCTAAAATTGTCAGATGACTCCTTATAGGAGTTATTGCCCTTAAATGTCCTCTACCAAAATTGTGCAAATCATGACAGCTGACTACCTACATAGCTACGTTGGCTAAAAAGAGAAAATTGGGGGGGGGGGGGTCCAAGAGTGTTTTCGGCTGATAGTTAAAAAGTATAACAGGTACAGCAAATTTGAAGTGAACCTCCCTTCTCCCTCTAAGCATCAAAAGCAGCTCCCTATTTATTTTTACTGAGTGATTGAATCTGTAATTACTAGATCTGTGCTTTATTTTCTGTAATAAACATTTTTGACATCTATGTTTTTGAAGGAAAAATAGCAAAGAAAATCGACCGCACAACATGAGCCAAAAGTCAAGGGACAGTTACAAATCCGGATATAGACGAACGCAACACAAAAACAAAAAAAAAACAGGAAGAGAGAAACTCTAACCCAATAAAAACCATATGTGCTCCAGACGAGCACCTGGAATGGCTGCTCGAGTTGCTCGTTGTCATCGCTATAGGGAAAAGTCACATCCAGGAATAGGAAACACTACCTATGACTCGGTGTAAATGTCAGATCGTATTTGATACACTGATTTCCCATAACGGTCAATCAAGTCGTGTTGACGACCATATAACTTCTGAAGAGAACATCAACCTAGGTACTAATAATCCTTGTTTGAGTAGTTTAGCAGTCAACAGCAGTGATCGGTCTAGAAAATCGGAATACTGATGGCAGGATCTAGAATAACGTATAAGTTGTGAAATGTACACACCATATGCTGGAGCTGCTGGAATGTTGCTGTCGATCAACCGGAAGTTGACAATTGGAAAGTTGAAGTCATCATGTTTGTCCTAGAGTCTAGTTTGTAGTTTTCCTGAGTCTATTTTTGGAAGCAGGTCTAAGTAAGTGTCTGACCTTAGTGTATTGGTGGTGTATTTCAAGCTCGCTAGGGTAAATTGAATGTAAATAGTCAACAAATTTAGCACTGTTGAGGGACGAAACATCAATATAGCAGAATGTGAAATTGAAGGTCTGGGCCAGTGTCTTTTCTTTCTTCTTCGACAGGCCTTCTCAGAACTCAGCCTCATAAGAGTACAACAACAGGTCGGCGAGGAGAGGAGCACAATTAGTACCCATTGGAATACCAACAGTCTGTTGAAAATCATGTCCTCCAAGCATGACAATCAGAAAATCTAACACGACAGATTTGTTATTCAGTATATTTAGTATTACATTTAGAGTCATTGATGAGAAAGTAAGTTCTGTCATGACTAATTACCAGGTATTTATATAGTCTCTTTCCTTTTTTTTCAAAAAGCAGTGTTTTATAAGATCTTTAAGCCTGGTTTTAAGCTGCATATGAAGGATGGTCGTATAGAGTGTCGAAACATCAAATGTTTTAATGCTGTTACAATGGGAAAGAGATCCAGACCTCGAGATATCTATCAAGTCACTGTATTTTTAAGTCCCATTTTTACTGTTGCTTAAATAGTGGTCAGGAGTTGCGATAGTGTTTTAGTAGTACACTTTGACGATCCTGCTATGAAGCGCTGTTTGTATAGATTTTTTTGAAGTTTGGTATCCAATACAATAAGGAGTGATCTCGCTCTTCGACTCTGATTTTGAGCCCAAAGGATCCCAATACCGATTTGTGATTTTAAATAATCTTTTTTGAAAGCGCAGTGATTGTGTTAGTAGGATTGCCAAGTGACTGTCCATGCCTAACTCATTAGTTAAACACTATAGATTACTTAAATATAAAAACAAATCTCAATATTAAAATATAACAAATCATCAAAAATTAACCAAAAACAACATTATGGACACAAACAGCTACATAAAATACTGGATTAGAACAATTTTATATCCAAACATTCACCAATTATTATAATACCTTAACAACAAGGACATGTAAAAAATATCTCGTCATTAAAAGAACTAAATTAAACTAACAAAATCTGAACACAACATGGACTAAAATACAATCATACAAATACACAATGTAAATATTAACACATAACTTAAAAAAACAGATGGAGGAACGATCAAAAAGAGAAACCAGAGACATTTTATACTAAAGTTGGTATATAATGTCCCTGAAGAAAAACGGTAGACAAATATGGAGGTTAGAAGCATATTAGCCAATTTGGACATGTAGGACCATTGAAAATGTAACTTCTTAAAGGACGTTCAAAGGATATTAAAATTGCAGAAGTACTACAACATGTGGAGATAATTAGATGACACTTGGTACCTTATGTACAATTCAAAAACATCGGCTTCCTTCAGTAATCTAATTTAAAATGAACATTTTCTCGTGGTTAATAGAATGTAGGAATCAGAGAAAAAATATATGGATAAAAGTCACATGAAAAACGAAATGAATAAAATGTGACAAAAAAAACAAGAATAAGTCACAATGTAAAAATTAACAAGTTGTCTTTTTGTTGCATGTGTTTTTTGAGGAAGTTAAGATTCGTTTTGAGTTTCTTGTCTAAGCGCATATGCATTTACTTATGTTCTAGTTATTTATGTTTTTGATACCAAGGTTAATATAATTTATTACGCCTTACACGCGTTTCGCCTAATCAATGCTCGTCAGTAATTTAAGGAATAAAAAGACTATCAACATTAATTACTGTTTATTACTATTATTGAAATAGAACAATTTCTGACAGTCTTCGTCAGAAAACTTCTTTAATTGTAAAACAATTAAAATCCATTCTTACATTTAAACAATCCATGATTTTTGTTACTCACGACTTTGTGTTTTTTTAATTTGTGTTCTAGATTTAAGGCACTTGAAATATAATGTTAAAGAGTATTTTCGTTTTATGGCATGATGACTTTTTTCTTGTGACTTTCTTTTCGTTTACCGGGTATTCGGTTTAATCTTTTAATCGCTGTTTTGGTAGAAGTTCATGGCACATGCAACATATTCCCTCAGGAACTTCTGCTGTAATTATCATTTCCTTCTCATACATTTTTTATATAACTATTTCTCACAACCATATACATTGGTACAGAGACAAACTATTTACATTATATACAACATACACAAAAAAGAAGTTAAACAAAGGCAAAAACTGACATACATAAAATTAACTGTAATAAAACAATACAGCTAAATATTAATAAGGTGGACTAGCTTTTTTGTTTATAATGCGGAGCATTTTGCTAAAATACAATAGAGTAGACTTATCTACCGAAGTCATAAGTTCTTTAAATTTTAGAAAGTGTGTGTTTTTTCTGAATTTTTTATTGATAAGTCTTTTTCTGTCATCAGCCAAAGCTGTGCACTCCAAAATATAGTGGTATTCATCTCCTAGTTTTTCATTACATAAGTTGCACTTTCTATTATTTCTATCAATATTATGCCATCTACCAGTTTCTATAGGCAGTTTATAATTTCCCGTTCTAAATTGACACATTAAAATAAACTCTTTCTTGCCGAGAATATCGAAATATTTTTCTTTTTCTAGCGAATCTTTAAATAATTTATAGTTGGTCGCTTTAGAACAATTTTGCATTTCTTCATGCCAATTTTGTCGGAACTGGTCAGAGAGAGATTGTTTAATTCTAAGTTTTAACATATCAACGTTTGGAATGTTTTGTGAGTTCCAAATATAAGCAAGTCCACACTCATTCAAAATACCTTTTACAAATTCAAGCCATTGAAAATTAGAATTTTGGTTTACAGAAAAATTGTACATATGATTGTATGATAATGAACAAAGTTTTGTTTGGTTACCTGCAATAAGTTTAGATCAATATGAAATAACTAGTTTTTACATCTACAAAAGAAATCGACCTAGTTCTCCATAAACGAAACAACTTGGCGTAGAAGATTTCAGGTTTAATAGGAGTTTACAAAACTTTAAATTTACTTTTTCTATCTGATAAAAATTTTTGTATCCCCAAAGTTCACACCCATAGAGTAAAATTGGGTTTTACCATTTTGTCGAAGAGATCTAATTGACAAGAAATTGATAAGTTGTGGTATTTGCCTAACTTTATTACTTCATACATGGCTTTTGTTCCTTTATCAGCCTGTGCTTTAATTGCAAAATTATAGTTTCGAGTTTTATTAAGGGTTGTGCCAAGATAATTAAATTCTTTGACAATTTCAATTACTTTATCATCTAGAGTGAAGTATAAATTATTTGGAAGCCTTCCTCTAGAAAAGTATATGATTTTCGTTTTACCGGTATCTATATTGACTTTAAGTTTCCAATCAACACAATATTTATAGAAGCTTTCTAATTGCTGTTGGAGACCGGCTGCAGTTTCAGACATCAGTACCGTGTCGTCTGCATACAGTATAGCAAAGATTTTAACATAAACCCCCAAGATTGATTCGATTTCATTACTTATCGATGTAAGCCCGTTATTGTTTTGGCTTTCTAAGAAATCATTTTAAAAAATCGCAAATAGAAAAGGAGACATATTTTCTCCTTGCCTCACTCCATTGTTACACGAGAAAAATTCAGAACTTTCATTGTTGTAAACAATATTAGATTTTATGCTTTTATACATATTTTGAACGAATTCTAACATTTTCCCATTTATATTATTCAACATCAGCTTATAAAACAGGCCTGTTCTCCAAACTTTGTCAAAGGCCTTTTCAAAATCAATAAAGGCACAAAATAGTTTTTTTTCTCTTAAGTTTCAAAATTTCGAAAAAGGCATGCAACGTGAATAAATTGTCAGTGGTACAATAACCTTGTCGGAAGCCGCATTGGTTTTCATTTAGGATTAAAAATTCTTCAGAATATTTATTTAATCTCTCGGTTATCACTGCAGTAAAAAGTTTCCCGAGGCAACTGACGATTGTGATAGGCCTAAAAATTTTAGGGTCTTTACTTTCCCCTTTGTTTTTATAAATGGGTTTAATATTTCCTACTAACCAGCTGTCAGGTATATGCCCTGTATCGAAAACAAGATTGAACAGTTTCTCGTAAATATCGATGCATTTTTCTGCTGTTGTTTTGATATATTCATTTATTATTTGATCTTCACCGCAAGCTTTATTATTTTTAAGCTTTGAAATGCATTTTAAGATTTCCTCTTTTTCAATGTACAAGTTGATCTCATTGTTCACTTGATTTAGTGTTTGTTCATCGAGAGCAAGTAAGTTAGTATCTTCGTTATCAATTGGTGCTTCATTCAAAGATTTAATCAACTCAAACAGACTTTCAATAGGGATATTTGGCTGACTTTTATTCTTTCCTTGCCTTAAAATCTTCCAGAATTGTTTGGAATCATTTTGTCTGATGTCTTTTAACTTTTTTAATGGATTATCAGAGTATTCCGCTGGACACTTATCCATAATGGTCTTATATCTTTTTTTCAGCCTCCACCAATCTAAGTTTATTAACTTCGGTTTTATGATTTTTAAACTTTCGCTTACATTTTCTATAGTTTTTCCTGGCAAATTTGCAATCAAAATTAAACCAAGGTTTAGAGTTCAATTTTACTTTACTTTTCTTTTTTGTTTTACTTTTATTATATGTTCCCAAGGTTGTCTTGGCACTATCAGCAAATATTTCTCCTAATTCATTTATCACATTGTTAACATCATTTACTGTGGTATTAACATAATTTTGTTCAACAAGTTTATTTAAAAGGGCATCTTTTCTTGTAATGCTGATATTTCTCTGAAATTCATTCATTTTACTATTATCCCATATTCTAGCATTTTCGGTGTTAGAGTTCATTTGGGAGGGGTTATTATTTCCTTCATTTAAACCTGTATCATACATGAAAGTGTCAATACAAATAGATAACGGACAATGTACATCAGAAAAAAGTTTAGAGAATTCTAAAATATGACAAGTACGAAAACTATTTACAAAATTTGCATTGCTTATACAGTAATCGACAACACTAGAATTTTTACAAGTAGGATTTCCTTCCTTGTCACCTTCTAGTCTTCCATTTAATATGAAGAAATTGTTCCCTTTACAGAAATCTAGCAGTAGTGAACCATATCGGTTTTTAGCCTTATCTTTGTTTTGTCGTTTTCTTGGAAGACTGGCCAAATCAAAAGCATTTGCGGTGTCGTCTAAAATTTAATAAATATATTAAACAGTTGTTTATCAATCAGTCGTTTTGGTCACAAGTAATTGATTTAGATAATTCCTTATAGTGACATATTACTTGCCATCTCATTTCGTTCGTCCATTAATAGGTGAAAACTGCTTGGTTATGCTTTGCTGGAATATCTGTGATATCTGTGAATGTTTGTGATATCTTCTACATTACTGAGATTATGGATGAAAGTACAGTCTTCTACAATGGTTTCTAATTTCGTCTTAATTTGGCATAACAATGCACATTACGGCAAACCCTTGATTTTCAGAACTACAAGTCGACATAGATTGTCATTGTTTAGTATTGAACTATCAGAGATCATATACAACCAAAGTGGGTTAAGGTAGTTAGTCATCTACTATTTATCACGTGCCTGTCAACACTGTTTGCGGGATCGAGCCTTAGTGCGAGTAAGGTGCACTCGACGTCAACCGTCATGCACACGGATTGCCAGTTTTCATGTCCAATGTCAAGGGTTTTCGTCAGGTACTCCAGCTACTTGTTGCCAATAAATAACTAGAAATAAATTCTAAAAGTTGCGTTAGACCTCATTCCATGAAGCAAAGACAAGAATCTTGGGTACTTTATTAATCCAAACTTAAAAGCTACATCACTAAGCAATAATGAATGATATCTTTATAAACTAAACTTACTATTACAACATAAAAGAATAATTTTAGTGTTAGTGTATTGGCTGAACAGGTAAAAAGTGGTCATTATTCAGTCAAGCTGGCGAGCTATAAACAGAAAATAACAAAAATAACTTTATGTACAATAAGCAAAGCAATCTCATTTTAAATAATTAGATTGAAATGGCTTCGGTTTACAACAAACATGAATACTTTGATGTTAAACAAAATAGTAATAAAAAAAAATAAATGTTATAAACACGTTATACGTCACAGTGAATTAGACGATATTTTTATATCAGCACGTTTTACATCAAGCCTTGACATTGTCTTGATAAGTTGTGTTACAATGAGTATATGAACTGTCATTTTGCCTCTTGTTCCATCTCTTCGTCTTTTTCAACGTGAACTGTTAACTTTCCATCATCACTTTTGAAGCATTTCACACGTTTCTGATCCACGGATTTCGGGAGAGTCATTTGTCGGAAGAAAGATTCCCTTATTTCATGTCCGTCCTCAGTTCTCTGTCGCTTTCCTTGTGCTGTTATAACCCCATCTTTACAAGTGACTGTGAATTCTTCTGGTTTGAAGTTACTAACATCCAGTTCCATCAGACTGTTTTCTTGGTCAGTTGGTACAAGAGCACCCTCATCGCTGGTTGCAACTTTCATCGGTTGATCTTTTGGTTCAATGTATGGAGCTTCTAATACCATCTTACCATCTGATCTAATAGAGCTTCGAATCTTCTCTGTGTCAACACCTTCAGGAATTTTAACTGACCTCTTTTTCTCAACAGTATCTCCCCATTCGTCGTTACCGTCAACGTATTTAGCATGAATCAGCACCTTGCCGTCAGCTACTTTAACTTGTACATGATCTGGATCAAAGTTGCCGATGTCAACCTGATGTGTCCACTGCCTTTTCTCCATGGGTTTTTGACGCATAGCCAAGCTCCTGGGTGGCCACAGACTCACATACGGTTGTCTCCAACTCGGCCATGTAGTTAAAAGATCATCATCTTCAATATCGTGTAGAAGTCGATTCCACATAACTGGAATGATTGCCATGGTTTTATGCTTACTTTAATGTAATGTTTTCTGCTTGCTAGTGTTTTATGAACCATGTTCAGTTGTTTGTCAATATATATCATTTGAACCCATTTTCTAGAACGTACTCGAAAATGACCTTTCGTCGTAATGTTATTTATAGATATAAATAGATATATAATAGAATTTTCGGGAAATCCCTCAAATGAAGTTATTTTTAGCTACAAAGAATCAATTAAAATATGATAGAATGTTTACAATAATGTAGTCAAATTATAGGAAAAAAAATTTAAAATACGCGTTTCCAATATTTATTTTAAAATAAGAATTTGTAAAATATTTATTACAAAATGGAAAACTATAATACTTAAATCACAAATATTTTCAAATATACAACTGTTTAATATACGTATGAAACTCATCCTCCCAAGTAAAGGGGTTCTGAGTCCGCGTGCGCTCCACCGATGAGTCGATCCACCATCGGTGGAGCGAACGCGGACTCGGAACCCCTGACTTGAAAGGATGATGTATGAAACTGTGATAATCGAATATAAAAATATAAAAGTTACATATCAGAAAAATGCTATTTAATATTCACATAATTAACGGCATAAATTCTTTCCTTTAGTGTTAATGCTGTACTTAAACACTCCCAGTTATTTTTAATAGTAATGCTGGGACTATACTGTGAGGGTTCACAGTGCTAGACCCATAGAGCTGCCCAGCTAGCCCCCAGTTTGCAGATAGAGGATGCCCTCTCGTTGGGGGAGGTGATTGTCATGTCATAGTACAGAAAGCCTGAGCGCGGACCACTGTGGGTAACGTGCGTGGAGAGTGCCACGCTCCTTGTATGATCAAGACACATTTTGTAGATATCGATAAGAGTGCCGGCGGGGCTTGTTGTACACATACCTCATACTTTTGCAGTGGCATTCACAATTTTTATCCATCTTTTCAAATTGATTTATTGTTTGTTAACTTTTTCTCGTCCTGAATATAGCTGAAATACTGCGCAAACATCCAATCAATCAATCAATCAATCAATCAATCAATCAATCAATCAATCAATAAATCAATCAATTTAAATCTCATGACTTTAATTCACAGGGTCGTAACAATATATAGTTTAATGTATATCGGCAAGGGTATGGGGCCGCTTGTGTACCGATTCAGGTTCCCAGCAGTGCCTAAAATTATGTGTAGACCTGTGCTTTTGTGCTAACAATATTGTTACGCCACTGGATCATGCTGTTCAATTACTTCATTACCATTTTAATTTTTTTTATCAAACTTGTGAAAAATTGTTAGATCTAAAAAGAATTTGAGGTTTAAAGTTAGTAAATGTAGTGAAACTTCAAAGGACTATATTAGAAACTTGAGTAGCTAGGCTAACCTGTGAAAATTAAAATAAATAATAAAATAAAATAAAAGGAACGGCTTGTGAATCCCGTACTATTACCCTGTATTGCACTGTACAATTTCAATATTGTATTGGATAGCGTTTAAATGTCTTTAAATGTTGTTTGCATTGCGGGCCCTGGGTACTTGATGTGGCAATTTTTGTTTGCACTATTCTTAATTCTATATACATATCACAAAATTTAAAAAAATTGTATGATTTGTTGTAAGTATACAAAACAACAGAACTGCACAATGTGCACTTGATGTAATGAATTAAAAAAATTAAATGCCTGTATGAAACATGAACCTGGACGTCGAAAAAGAAGAAAGCCAGATGTATTTTATAAACACTCTTTTGCATTATTTTATAGTTGTGAGAAAGACCATTAAAATTAAATCTTTCACTTGACCACCCTCCCCACCCCCTTTTTTATTATTGGTCGCATAGTTGTTAGCAGCGACCAATAGCAAAAATGGTGGGAGCAAGTGAACGATTGAATAGAATTAGATTATAAGATAAAAAGCACCCGTCTGACCAAGGGCATGAGGATGTAGGTGTGGTGTAGGTCGATTAAAAACTCGCTCAAGTCAAGAGAAAAATGCTCCTATAAAATTTATCTTTAACTGCTTTTGGAGACATGTCCTAAAAATAAACAGCGTTACGGATGTCAGACACATATAAAACTACACTTTTAATCACTTTAATAATGCTTACTGATCTACATTACAAAAATAATAAAAACCTGACTTTTTTAACAAAGACATTAAACAAAAATTTTAAAGATAACTATGTAAAATGCTTTTTTCAAAAACTAAAAAAACTTACACCAGAAAAAAAATTTATATAATAAAATTAAAACTGAATATAACATAGATGAATATTTATTAAAAACAAACTTTGATAACAGAAGAAATATATGTAAAATGAGAACAAGTGATCATTTCCTTGAAATTGAAAGAGGAAGATACAAAGGAGTGAAAAGACCAGATAGATTATGTACAATGTGTACTAACAATGTATTAGAAGATAAAATTCACTACTTTTTCCATTGTCCGAAATACTCGGATATAAGAAAAAAATTTGAAAATAACATTAAAAATAGTTATGAAAATTATATAAATAAATATATAAATATAATGTCTTCTTGGAGTCATTTGCAGTTTGATGTTCCATTTATTAAAAAGTCTTTAATACTGAGGAAAGTGGACTTGAAGTTTGCATGATTCTACTATATGATCTGTTGTTAATTTTTGCCTTTAACCCTTCGAGTGGTATAACTGTGCTTTAATTAAATAAAGTATAATAATGCGAGAAGAATTAAATTTATGTATCTAAGCACAAAAATATAAACAATCTGACTAATTTGATATATTTCGTTTATTTATAACATAACACCCATGTCCGATGCAATTTAAATTTGATAATTAGGTCTAGATTCAAAATGTGATTTTTTTTTAAAATATGGTTGTAGGAAATACTTTTTTAGAATTATTTATTTGATGCAAAAATTATTCCACATTTAAAAATACCAAAATCCAAATCTATTAAATCACAAAATGTTACATCCTACCGAGTTAACGGTTCTGATTCCACGTGCGCTCCACCAACGTTGAATCAGAACCCTTGACTTGAGAGGATGATAAGTTCCCGGATGATAATCAGTGAGTGTGACAATTTTTACAAGGTATTAAGATTTTATAATAATTTTTTTTTTTACTTTCGTAACAAAACATCACCATATACAAAATATTTTTTTTTAATTCTAACTCGTGGTTCTCTTGTAAAGTTTTTTCTGTGAACGTGTTTCGCTAGGCACATGCAAACTTTATTTTGATTACTTGTTTCACTGTATTCTTGATTATTCCATGTTTACGACCGTTGTCGAGGCAACCAACCATTGAGTATTTGGTAATCTGTTCTTATCAGTGATTGGTCGATAATTCCACAGTTTTTCAACTACAAATTAAACATGTTAAAAAGATTTTCTTTTCAGACACTTGTATAAGGCATATTAGAACAGTGATACCCAAGTCGGACATAGGATATTTAAAAAATAGAAAATAGCTAAGAAACTCGACCGAACAACAAGAGCCAAAAGCCAAGGGACAGTTACAAATCCGGATCTAGACAAACACAACACAAAAACCAAAAACAAAAAACACAGAAAGAGAGTTACTCGAACCCAATGAAAACAATCGGTGCACTCAGGTATTTCGGAGGGGTAAGCAGTGGCTGCCTCTTATTAAACACCCGTCGCGTTACTCATTATTAAAATAGTGTGTGTGAGAATCTGAAAATGTTAGTCCGAGAATCCTCTGCCGTCCAACGCTTTTTTTTTTGTTTGCGTGGGACCACGCAAAAAAAATAATAAATAAATAACGTTGGACGGCAGAGGATTCTCGGACTATGAAAATGTATACTGTAGATAGTTAACATGCAAACAGTAGTATCAGTTTAAAGAAATGAAATAGTTACTTATTTTTTTCCCCGGCTTTATTTCTATTAGTGCCTCTTTCGGTATTGGCTGATTAATATTAGTGATATATAGGTGTATTGTTCATTTTCTTAATAAGCTACAACGGGACAAACACTTTTTTCAGTAATTAATACGAGCAGGGCAAAGAGATTCTTTTTAAATGTTTGATTTTTTTTAATGCCACTCCCAGCAATTTTTCAGGTATATCATGGATTCTAGTTTTTATTGAGTAACCGGGACCCCCCTCCCCAAGACCTGTGGTTCTAGTAAACTGTACCCACCCTAAGATAAAGATATATTGTACACGCAACAAAATTTACAAAAAACTAAACATTTCTCATCGTTAATGTTTTAGCTATAGTCTGAGATGAAAAATAAAATGGCCCTCCCGCAGAACTTGAAATTATATATGTCGCTTAATCTGCGTGAAACAAGGTTATTAATTGGGGGGGGGGGGGGCAAGATCTTTTCTGTTAATGTGTTTTGGGCATCTTTATAGGTGTGTTAACTGTTTTTTTTTACATAAATCAACTGTAAACTGTTTTTCAACCATTAACTTTTATCTGTTTTTCTTAAAATTCACAATGTTGTTAACTGTTATTATGTAAATAAAAACCCTATTTGATTTTAAAAGTATTGCCCTTATGGGATTCTGCTGTTATCTGTTTTTTCGATTTTTTTTAACTAACTGTTTTCCTTTTTCTCATGAAAATTGGTGTTATCTGTTATCATTATTTTTTAATTTTACTGTTATCTGTTTTTGAAAAAACACAAAAATTGGTATTACATCAAGCAAAGATGATAATTCAATAAACGTGTTTATGATTTTTTTTTTTAATTATTTTTCTTCCACAACTTTCATATTTCCATCACAATAGTTTGGGTTTGTGTAACTAAAAATAACTTACTATAAATCGAGGAATTTCCCGAACATTCCATACGGTCTATTTATATCTATAAATAACATTACGACGATAAGTCATTTTCGAGTACGTTCTAGCAAATGGGTTCAAATGATATATATTGACAAACAACTGAACATGGTTCATAAAACACTAGCAAGCAGAAAACATTACATTAAAGTAAGCATTAAACCATGGCAATCATTCCAGTTATGTGGAATCGACTTCTACACGATATTGAAGATGATGATCTTTTAACTACATGGCCGAGTTGGAGACAACCGTATGTGAGTCTGTGGCCACCCAGGAGCTTGGCTATGCGTCAAAAACCCATGGAGAAAAGGAAGTGGACACATCAGGTTGATATTGGCAACTTTAATCCAGATCATGTACAAGTTAAAGTAGCTGACGGCAAGGTGCTGATTCATGCTAAATACGTTGACGGTAACGAAGAATGGGGAGATACTGTTGAGAAAAAGAGGTCAGTTAAAATTCCTGAAGGTGTTGACACAGAGAAGATTAGAAGCTCTATTAGATCAGATGGCAAGATGGTATTAGAAGCTCCTTACATTGAACCAAAAGATCAACCGATGAAAGTTGCTACCAGCGATGAGGGTGCGCTTGTACCAACTGACCAAGAAAACAGTCTGATGGAACTGGATGTTAGTAACTTCAAACCAGAAGAATTCACAGTCACTTGTAAAGATGGCGTTATAACAGCACAGGGAAAACGACAAAGATCCGAGGACGGACATGAAATAAGGGAATCTTTCTTCCGACAAATGACTCTCCCGAAATCCGTGGATCAGAAACGTGTGAAATGCTTCAAAAGTGAAGATGGAAAGTTAACAGTTCACGTTGCAAAAGACGAAGAGATGGAACAAGAAGCAAAATGACAGTTCATATACCCATTGTAAAACAACTTATCAAGACAATGTTAAGGCTTGATGTAAAATGTGCTTGTATAAAACTATTGCCTATTATAATCAATGTGAAGTGGCTTCTGTTTAACTTTTTATTTCTCATGTAATGTGTTCTTTCTACAAACGTGGTTGTTGTAAAATGTTACCCACTTCAATCTAATCAAAATTAGATTTTTTTCCTTTTTGTATATAGAGTTATGTTTATTTTTTCCTGCTGGTATATAGCTTGTCAGTTTGACTGAATTATGAACCATTTTTCATCTTGTTTATCCATCTGATAGTGTGAATTAAACATTATGTTATAATATGTTTTATAGTAATATAAAATTATCTAGCTATAATTCTTGGTGATGTAATTGAAAGTTTATTTGGCTTAATAAATTGTCAACAAAGTTTCTTGTCATTTTTATTGTACTGGACCACCCTAGTTCAATCCTTCAAACAAACAAAAATCTTGTATTATTGTACAGTACAAGTTTCGGGAACAGGTGTTGTCCATAATGTCAGTCTGTTATGGCAGGTTAAGGGGACATCAGAAACTGTTTTAGAGGAGTTCCATTTGTACCTATTTACAAAAGACATGGAATTTGTTTGGACAGAAAAATGTCTCGCCTGAATTCCGCATCATTGACGAAAAAAAAAATTACGTCATAGGCATAAGGTAAATAGCATTAAATTGTTATTTAAAATATACAATTCATGTGTACGGATATACAGACCTAATCCAAACACTTTAACTTAGTCACTGGACCGTGAAATTGAGGTCATGGTCAGTTGAAACATACGAGACACTCATTTACTATTCATTAGCAATATATATACCAAATACTGTCATCCTACCATCCATGGTTACAGAGGAAGTGCACTAATCCAAAAGCTTTAATGTAGTCGCTGGACCGTGAAATGGAGGTCAAAGTCAGGTGACACCTACCTGACAGTCGTGTACTATTCATCAGCAACCTATATACCAAATATTGTCATCCTACCATGCGTGGTTCCAGAGGAAATGCCGTAACCCAAAAACATGAATGTAGTCAATGGACCGTGAAATTGAGGTCAAGGTCAGGTGACACCTACCAGACAGTTGTGTACTATTCACCAGCAACTTATATACCAAATGTTGTCATTCTACCATGCGTAGTTAGAGGAAATGCCGTAACCCAAAAACATGCACTTAGTTGCAGGACCGTGAAATTGAGTGACACCTACCAGATAGTCATGTACTATTCATCAGCAACCTATATACCAAATATTGTCATCCTACCATGCGTGTTTTCAGAGGAAATGCCGTAACCCAAAACATGAACGTAGTCACTGGACCGTGAAATTGAGGTCAAGGTCAGGCGACTGACTGGCAAGTACTTATCATAAGCTACCACTGGACAAAATTTGATGGACCTAGATCTTAGGCTTACGAAGATATGAAGCAAGATGTCCAAGTGTTTATGCCGCCGCTGCCGGATTCCCATACATATGTCTCGCCTCCAGCGACTATCATACAAAAACCTGTACACTGTTGCTTTTCATAAAAGATGTTGCCAACCTCCTCATTGCAGCTTTCTTCTGAGCATGTTACACGATGATTTTCATGTATTAAATGCTAGCTGAAACTATGCAAGTGTTCTTACATAATCAGTCCACCCTCCTTTTTCATTTCATTGAGCCATTACGTTTCCCACATGGCACCAATAGGTAATAATAGATTGGCAAGTTGTTCACATTTCCCAATGTATTTTTAACATTTTAACAAATTATCCTACTTGTCTCTGTAGTCTTTAATTTCTATAAAATTTGCACAGGATACACAGATGGAACAAAAGTCAATTTAAAATTCATTGCCACCAGGTAGAAAGTATTTATACAACTACATACAAACACATTTAAAACCAGAACAATAAACAAGTATAATCAATGTAAATTCAAGTGATTCATTATTTGTTGCTTTGGACTTCTTCATATTAGAAATGTTTATATCCATTCTGGAATGCTTCGCTGAATGATTTCAAGTAAATAGTGAGATAACCATAAATAGCATGATGTATATACAACTGATAACTAGGGTTTAGTAATGTCTCAGTACTAATGTAATGTATGACTGTTTGAGATTATAAAGATATATATTTAGTTTCATAAAATCGGCCAGCGGCAGCCAAGGACAAGTGTAACAAAATATAAGAAAATAGCGATCACTGATACCCCCAGCTTTTGTAAAAGGTTTTTCGTGGACTGGGACCTTGAGATTTGACGGGTTTCCCTCGAAATCAATAGGCTTCTTACAATACCCTAAAGTTTTATTCAAATCAGGTGCAAAATTTTTGAATTATCATCCAGAAACCAAATGAGGACGATGGACATGGGGACCACTATATACACCTGACTCTGTCAAGCATGGGTATAAATATAAAATTAATTTCTAATTATATTTAGTTCTTATAAAAAAAGGTCTGGCTAGCTGTAGACTAGGTAATTGGTCAGTCCTATTTATTTATGAATGTTACCACTTTTATTGCAGGTGTTAAGTTTCCAGATTACCTGTTTATTTATAATTACTCTATAAAATAAACTTAAACAATGCCTGTACGGTAATTGTTTTGGTAAGATTTCCAAAGAGCATGGATAATAAAATTATTCCAATAAAAAGTGATAATTTTTGCAGGGTTTTTGATAGTAATGGGCACGATTATCATCACATGCTTTGGAATACATGTATATTGTCTTTATTCATAGTGTACAGAAGACGGCAAAATGCACATGCCCAAACATAGCAATAACTGGTACTATGCCAGTATCTTATTACTGCCCAATGCTTAAGCAGAGCAATAACTGGTACTATGCCAGTACCTCATTACTGCCCAATGCTCAAGCTGAGCAATAACTGATACTATGACAGTACCTCATTACTGCCCAGGGCTCAAGCATGGCAATAACTGGTAATATGCCAGTACCTCATTACTGCCCAATGCTCATGCAGAGCAATAAATGGAACTATGCCAGTACCTCATTACTGCCCAATGCTCAAGCAGAGCCCTAACTGGTACTATTCTTCCAATACCTCATTACTGCCCAATGCTCAAACAGAGCAATAACTGGTTCTATCCCAGTACCTCATTACTGCCCAATACTCGAGCACGGCAATAACTGGTAATATGTCAGAACCTCATTACTGCCCAATGCTAAAGCGCGGCGATAACTGGTACTATTGCATGTACCTCATTACTGCCCAATGCTCAAGCACAGCAATAACGGGTACTATGCCAGTACCTCATTACTGCCCAATGATCAATCAGGAAGATAACTGGTACTAGGCCAGTACCTCATTACTGCCCAATGCTCAATCAGGAAGATAACTGGTACTAGGCCAGTACCTCATTACTGCCCAATGCTCATGCAGGAAGATTACTGGTACTATGCCAATACCTCATTACTGCCCCCTTTTATGAACATGGCCAAAATATACTTAAAATGTCACACCTACTTTTAAAGACCATTAAATTGAATAAAAATATCATAAATTTATTGTTTATATTTACAAAACATACATTAATATCACAATAACTATTTGGTCCTTCTCAAAGTTTATAATTGCACCATTTCAGAATAGGTCTGCATAGAACTACTCTTCACAGCCATCTCTCTGGAAAAATATAAATAGTAAACATGTAGTTTATTAATACAAGTACATGTTGATGTGTAATTCCCGTAAAAACTTTTAACATATAGTTACAAAAAATAAATGTTTTATATATATCTACTAGGCAATTATCTTTATTTGCTAAAGATATAACTTTTCGTATTCTCATCACATTTATTTTACACCTTAAAAGATAAATTTTAATTGAAATAATTAAAAATATCATTCTTTAAATGAATAAAAATTAAACAGACACTGTGATTTTGATGAAGCAGTCTAATAATGAAATAATGGCAAAAGTTTTGAATGCTTTTTAATTTGGATTTGACTTTTTCTATGGATGTTCATACATGTACATGTACATGACAAGGTTAGAAACTATATTATAATTTACTTTGCATTGACCACAAAACGGTGATACATGCACAGAAAACCTTGCGTGTAGGTATGTCTGTTTCTAAACCTCGTGAAAAATAAATTATACATTGTATATAATATTCCGACATTGTATGTATATTGTTGTATACATGAATATATAGTGCAACGTTAACGGAGTCACAAAGTGTTGAATAATTCTAACTTCTGTATTAGCTTGTATTTTCTGTTTATAGATATTATTATGTTCTATTAATATCTGTTAAAGTTTCCATATATGTTTACTAAATATAAACAATAATAAAATCATACACAGAAGTATTTTAAACATGATTATTTTATACAAGAACAATTTTTATCTCATACTAGGGTAGCGTTCAGATGATTTTGATTAAATAATTGTTATTTATTTTTTGGTAGGCAACAAAAAGTATGGTCTCTAATATATCTGTTGAGGAATATGCTGAACTGTAAGCAGGACTGAGTAAACACTGTCTTATAATACATGTTAATGGCTTGAAGAATGAATATTAATTTTAGACCCTAATATAGTCTCGGTACTGCAAAATGGGAGATATGCTAAAAGCTTTCAACTAACATAGGAGTAAAGATTTTAATTGTATATAAAACCAATTTTCATAAGTGGTTTGAAGAAGATTGAAAGGCAAATCTGAAGCACAAACAACAACGGATGTTCTTTATACATCACAAATAAACGACACAGTTTCTGTACAGTTCTTACTTTTGTCATTTCTTTCCATTGTATGGAACTGCCACTATAACTATTATAGCCACAAAAAGGAGAATGATGGCAACCCAGTATCCTGAAATACATTGACAAATCAAACTTTTTAAAGTACTGTGACAATATAATAGAAAAACATTTTTTACTCAAAAACATAAGAAACATAGAATTAACCAATATATACATTTGTGCTCTTACTACATGTATCAAATATTGCTAATTACATTGCATTATGTCCATGTATTACATTATAGATATAACTATCATCTAAAAATTAACATTGAATTACTAATTCCAATGGTATATCCAGTGTCAGACAACAACCGATAACTTCCGATTATTAAATTAAGTCTTTGCCTTTATCGCACTCATGTTCTCGTTTACATAAACATTTTTAAAAAATTTTTCTCAAACTAATTTTCCATTGAATTATAATTCATTATTCAGGGGGTGGTGTGGCTGTTAGCTGTTTATTGCTATTTTGTTCAATTTTCCTTTAATTGTTGAGAAAATCCAATTTCACTCCATTATGGTGATATGGATATATTATCAACAGTTTCTAAGGACAACATGACATAACAATGTTACAAAACAGTGATTAATAGATTACTGATGGTTTTATTTCCTCGATCTCATTATCGACCTTGCCACAAGCTGCTCGAAAGGCAATTTTGATCTGGGAAATGAAAATCAACATAAATTTATATTTCTCATTAGAAATGCTTTAAGTCTTTAGTACACGTTTTTTTTTAATTCACATATTCTTTATATACAGCCTTCAATTATTATAAGAATGTACCAAGAATTTGAATTGTGCAACTCGTAGATTTAGTAGTATCAATGGTTAACAATATAAAAACTTGAACCTGTAATGCTCACCTGACTTACACAAAAAAAAAACTTTCTTGGAAACTTTAATATTAGGCTTTTCTATGTTAGTTTCCATGTTGAATTTTCAATCAGCATCAAAAACTCAAAATTATAAGAGAACTTTTCTGTTTTATTTCTGCATGATTTGGTTTTAAGGTGTCGGACAGTTTTACAATATCACAATTCTTTTTGATAAGTGATTTGTTAGAAAACTAATTTTGATATATAAGTCAAACTGAACACATTAGCAGCCCTGGCAGCCAAGTTGATTTTCCAATCATCTTGAAAAATAAAAAAATAATAATAAAAGAACTATCGTAGCTTAATTCCTACATAATTAAGGCTCAATGTATGGAACAGTTCCCTTAAGCTTCTATGTTAAACTAAGTTCTGCGATGGCAGCCATATTGGATTCTGGATCGGCACAAAACTCAATTTTTGAATAAGACCATCCAAGATACATTTCTGCAACAAATCAATGTGCCATGCAGTTGTGAGAAGAAGATTTTTGTTATTCACCCAATAAGTATGCATTAATGGCCCTGGCAGCCATGTTGGATTTCCTTATGGCATAAAAACATAAATCTTACAAACGACCATCCAATGAATACCAGTGAAAAGTTTTGTTTAGAGAATTTTTTTGCCATAGGGGCCCATGTTAAAGTAAATGCTGTGGTGGTGGCCATTTTATAATTCTGATTGGCATTTTAAAAAAAAAACTGGAAATTTAAAGAGGACCATTCAAACAATATTGCTAATAAATTTTATTATAACTGATTCACAAGTTTTTAAAAAGAAGCATTTTCCCATGGGATCCTGTGTTAAACCAAGTCCTGCTGTGGCAGCAATTTGAATTTCTGATTGACATAAACATTATAAACTTTATAGAGGACCAATCCATCCAATGAATACTGGGGATAAGTTTTGTTTTAATTGGTTAACTGGCTTCAGAGAAGAAGCCTATTTAAACCTTTTTTCCATAGGACCCTATGGTAAATTACGTCCTGTGGTGGCGGCCATTTAGGTTTTTCAATTAGAATAAAAAAAACTAACTTTATAAAGGTCCATCCAATGAAGATTGTGATGAAGTGTGGTTTAATTGGCAAGGTGATTTCATAGGAGATTGAAATGAAATAATTTTACAGACAACAACGCTGCTGCTGTCGACTGACAAAAAGTTATGATAATAGCTCACATAACCTTTTAGGTTTGTTGAGCTAAAAATATATATATATATATGTGCATTTGAACATTTCAACTTGGCTTGTTTTCATGAAAGGCTACTTACCACAAGTATTTGACTTTTTGTCAACAATTTTAATGTGGCGTGTTTCTTTAATCAATCGTTCACCAGTTCTGTCCATGTGTTCACCAATATCATCAATTAATACTAAAAAGCATGAATAAATTATCATTCATTTTCATCTGGATAAGTGTAAAATTCAGAAATTGGTAGTTCACATAGCCTGCATTGAAATGGAACCACAGGAGTTCAAAATAATACACTTCACTTATAACTAATTTATACATTCTCTTAATCCTGATACCTGATACTAATTCTAATATGACGTCCTGCTTTCGCTATGTAAACAAAGCCGTGTTAAAATTCCAATAAATTTAGTTTGCACATGTGCAAGTTAATTTTGGTTGAAGTCGTTTAAATTTTATTTAAAAAACTAAATTTTTAACCATAATCATTGTTACTATTAATAAAGTTGTTATTTTAAGTCTGAATTCTGCAATTTGCATGATTCAACATTCAGCCATTAAATTATGTTTCCACCACTCAACATAATGACCACTTGGGAGGTACGTGGAACAGCCATTCACTAGTGCACATTTATATGCCGCTTCACTGTACAGATTATTGTATTTGTCATAATCAGAATCGAAATAATTCATGGATACCATACTTCATTGACGTTTTAACATGGATGGGCAATATATTCATGATATTTTACCCCTCGCTACCGCTCGGGGCAAAATATTCAAGAATATAATGCCCACCCATGTTAAAATGACAATAAAGTATGGTATCCATGAATTATTTCTTAATTATACAACAGTGACAGTTATAATTACAAATCTCTTAAGAAATCATTTGTCCAAAATATTCAGTGATTAAAATCCTTGTATCATACCCATCCACATTCTACAGTTTGACTGATCCTCATTGGAATTTACATTGATCATAGACTACAGCTCATGCAGAATGTGTTTGTTCCACCCATCCACAATGTGCACAAGACTTCTGGCTCCAATCCACTCTTTACAGTGGAAATGCTACCATTTTTGCATAAGTATACCACATTGAAACCATCAGATAAACATTTACTTTTTTTTACAAAAAGATGGTGAACAAGAGTGGGTATTTATTGTCTGTCCACTGTTGATGTGAGGAAAAGCTTAAAGGGAAACTTCGCGAAAAAATGAAATTTTGATATGTTATTGTTCAACTAAAAAGAAACACATTTGCCTCTTGATGTTTTATTATATTTTCAGTGGTTAAGTTTCTGCATGGAATTTATCGTGTAAAAATGCACTTATGGAGGTCCGCCATCTTGTCACCATCTCGTCACTAGATGGCGATACTAGACATCCAAGTACCTTAAAAGTCGTCGGATGATAATAACGCGAAACGGTCAATAACAGAAGGTTGTACTATAAGACAAGGTTGTGGAAAGATTACGTTTCGTATTCCTGATCTATATATAAGCAAAAAAACACTTGTTTGACAAGTATTTAACCAATTTAAAGCTTCTACTTAAGATTATTTCCACAGCAGCAACAACGGTAAACGGAAAGAAAGTAACAGGAAAAAAGTCACAGTTTTGATTGGAAAAAAAAATTCCATTAATATTAATTAAATTGAAAATTATTCGTATTATTATTTTCAACTTAATCAGATTAAGCAACTTATTGAACGAAACTTTTGCGAAGTTGACTATTTAAGAAATAGCTGTCATTAAATGAAATATTTTTAAATACTCTGGTTTTCGCGCATCAAAATTTCACTTTTTGGTACATTTATAATTATTATTATTGTTATTATTATAATTATTATTACTGGTAACATTTATTGTGCCTGTGCGTAACACAGTTTCCAAAATTTTACATGTTGTGTATATTTAAGTTAAGGTGTAAATTTTACGTTTCCTCTGACATCTAAAGGTATTCGAAATCTTATATGCATCCTGTGTTCTGACACTTCGGTGTATTCAAATCATACCTGTCTTGGCAGGAGGGGGTGTGCCTTTCTAATTTCGAATTACATGATTAACCTTTAATCTGGTTAGCTTTTGAATATTCATACTTCAAAGTCGGCGTCAAATGATCTAGTAATTGCAATAAACATCCTGTTTGTTTACCTGCTAATTCTGTTAATTACCCTTCATAAATGAGTAATGATTTACCTGTAACATTTTCACGTCCATGTACAACTGCCGTTTCAAGACGTGCAAAATTATCCACGGAATTTTATTTTATATATAAAAATAATCATATAAATATATCTTTTATTACAATTATTATTTAGGTAAATTATATCTGAGCTAAATAAAGACAGGTTAAAATTTGTGTCTAAAAATACTTCTATTAAAACATAGATCATTAAAACATTAAAACGTATTTGGTAATCTTATGTTGTCAGCCGGTCATTAGTTTATATATTCTTCAAAGAGCTAATGCAGAAAAACGTATTTTTAAACTGGATTATTTATCATATTTACTGGAAAATTACATTTATCACGTCACAAACGCAGTCACTTGATAAAATACTGTCAATATGGCGGCTCCCATACACAAAATTTTACCACCTTTAATCCACTCTAGAAGCGTAACGGTAAAGAATACAATAAAACATAAAAAGGCAATTATATTTCTTTTTATTTAAAGAATAACATATCAAATTTTCATTTTTTCGCGAAGTTTCCCTTTAAGCTTGTTCAGGTAAAATTCAAAACATGAAATAAAATTTCTATACATAACACACAATGCATTAACAGTACTGTTTGTCGCCCAATCAAGTAATTACTTATGTCTGAATCAAATCAGATCAAAATGGCTGCATTTTAAGCACAGAAGTACACATTTTATTTAAGGAGTAATCCAATAATGACTCAACTCTCAAATAACCACTCCAATCTCCCATGGCTACTGGTTATCAATTTACATTATCCAATAATTACTGGTAAAAAGAATTTAAAATGTGCAAATTTAAAAACTCTTACCATTTTGGCTATCTACTTCATCACCTATATCTATTGCCATTTGCTTTTGTCGAGATAAAACATGAGAAAGAGCATCTAAACCTCTGTCTTGTTCTGTAATTAGAAAGGGAGACAATTTTCTTTTACATGTATTACATACAAGGTAAGCAAACTTGTATGCAAAACGGGAAATAATCATAAAACCATATGTTTTATTTCAAAAGCAACTTTTAAAGAACAGTAAGATAATGTTTATGAATTCTTAGTCATAAAAATGTGCTTCAAACTTGTGGTATTTCATGATGCTGAAGTCACTTGACAAGTCCTTTATGCTTAATTATCAGATGAAATACATGTACAATATGAAAAAAATCACAATTGCATCCAAGAAATAAATTGGTAAGTCATTTAAAACTGGAGTGCCAAGGAGTTCAGGAATTGTGGGATCAATTTCTGAGCAGGTGTATCACTGGCCCAACAATTGCCCTTATAGCAGCATCATCTTATACTACATTGGGACATTTGACTAAACATTTAAATCTGCTTTTAAGGGAATCTGTTTTTTAAGCTTTCTGACCTGAAAATATAAAATTAATTTATATATACAAGTATTTATCTTACGCTGAATAATTGATTGCTGTTGTTGTCTAATTTCGTCATTAGATACTCCCTGGAATTCTTCAGGTTCGTCTTTTATTCCCCATGGATCACTGCTGGCAAAAGTTTCAGCTCCCATCAGGCTGTATCTGCAAATCGTAATTTATTTTTAGACATCATGCGTGAAAATGTACTTCAAGTAGTGCAAAAAAACATGAAACACCAACAAAAGCACCTATTTTAATATAGCTTATAAAATAGCATTATTGGCATATAAATAAATGGTTCATTGACAATGCTAAGAAACCAGTTTATAGTTCAAGTTAAGGAAAAACAACTTAAACAAGAAAACTGCATCTGCTTACACATTCATTATAATACACAAATATCAAAGAAAAATACTGTACATATTTTTTGCGGTGTACTCATTTGTGTTATTTTCACAGTACATTAAAAGCAGCAATAAACAATACTTGCGAAAGTGAACAAATGATATTATTTCTTATGCTTCTAAATTTCAAAACTGCGAAAGTAAGTACCTGCCACTCGGACAACAGCACATGATCAGCGAAATTTAGTATGTTCAAAAAATTAACACATTTACAGTATACCATTTGTGTATAATGCAAACAAATATTAAAGGAAAATTACACCAAATACAAGCCCATGAGCAGTTGTAAAGACATTGTCACCCATGAACAGTTGTAAAGATTCACAAGTGGTTCGCAAGATTATTGTGGGATTTTAGCTCTTGTGTATTGTTTATGATTATGTCAGAAAAAAATTGGATGACATACCTTGAGTTACCTCCCTCATTTTTAAACGCTTCGTTGATCTGTTTTTCTTTTGTAATTAAGCTATCGATCATCATCTGTCTTCGATCAACTTCTCTTTGAGTTCTTTTGAAAAGTTAAGGTACATGTATTTACTAATAAATGTTTTACAACCAACATACATAAAGTTTTCATGGTATCTTCAAGTATTGAAATTTTTAGATTGAAGAGAATATGTACCATTGAGAATGACAACTAAACTCAAAGTCAACCCCCCCCCCCCCCCCACCCCCCCCAACCCATGTGCACTATACTTTTTTTATTATTCCTTATTATACCTTAGTATTGCAAAAAATCCAATAGAAAAATTTTTTCCACAATAACAAGTCCATATTTTATACTATGGCTTTCTGGCTGACATGTCACAAATTGTCCTTGACTTTTGTTACAGGAATTTTTACATATCAAGTCAGCCATTTTTTTTCTAAAAGGACCTTGCATTGTTTTCAAAAGATCGTGTGCTACGTGACGTTCAATGGTATTTGGACAACCTCAATACTTTTCCTGCCTTAACTGCAGATGACATTCCCTTAAGGATTTCAAATAGATAACAACTGACTCTTCCTAACTTACACTTCTGTTGTAATTTAGGTCTAAATTTACTAAAGAAAATCGCCCTATCAACATGAGAAAACTGTCACATTTCAAAAAGTTAATTAACTGTCAAAATAATTGTTGATTTCAATTTGCACATTTAGCATGTTTAGTATAGTTTTGTTAGCTAGTAATGCACTGTTGTCATACATGTGCCAACCATTATTTTTTCCTTTTCTTGATGGACTGTTTACTATCTTTTTAGATTTTGCTATGTGCAGAGCAATTCTGGTTTTTTAAGTGACAAGCAAGACACTAAGCTTTGGGCAAGTAAACAGCAAACTTTTTTTCATTAGACTGCATGTCAAGTGCACAACTGTTTGTAATTAAATACTTACTTACTGCCCATTAAGCCCTCTGTCGAGCGGGGCAGCAATGAAATCATTCCATTTCTATCTGTCATTTACCATTTTTTGTATGCTTTCCCAGGTTTGGTGGACAATAGGACAATTGAAATTACACCACTTTTTTCTCAGATCAAACATCAAATTGCAATAAAAAAAATATCCAAAGGTGTTTTAACCAACTATTTCATATTTTACATTCATATTTATGTACCAGTAATTTAGAATTCTCTTCCTAAAAGTTATTTTTAAATTAGCAAAATATATAAACTTACGCAAACAGATTGCTCATGCAGTGTGCTTGTGAATTTGGAACTTAGGTAATCAACCAAAGTCTGCATGAAAATAAAAATTTAGAAGACAAATTTATTAATTAAAAAAAATCTTTGGACAACATCTTCTAGAAATTCATCTTGAATACTTTGGCTTAAAAGTTTAAAAGTCTTAATCTCTTATATAACTTAATGACAACAGGTACTTTATGTAAAATTTTTCCTTGTGTTAAATTCTCTGTTTGTGCTGAAATGTTTCTGTTCCGTGTGTTTATAATGTGCTATGATAAAAGGATACATATGGTATGACGATGCAGCTCGGGTTAAATTCTGTTTGAGTTTGTTTACTTCACTTGAAAATTTCTTCATGTTGACTCTCACTTGTGCTGAAAGCTAATAGTTGAATAATTTTGTTATTTTACTGTACATCAGATTGTAAAAACAGGCGTCTGTCCAAAAAGATATAAGTATACTGTCTGCATTTTGTATGCACAATATACATTATTCAATGACTTAAATAAATGTTTTGTACACTGGTAATTCATTTACAATCAATAACATATCTGAATGAATATATATTGCTTTCATAGTCATCCTCAAATACATGTACATGTATTCAGTATATCATTCTATACATGTACTGCAACAAATAGATTTTTTTATAAATCAGTGCTCACTTAAAAAAAATTTAGATTAAATCTTTCACCTGCTCCCATACCCCAACAGTTTTTATCTTCATTGTGTCACCATGCAACAATAGACAATAGAATAAATAAAAAGATTTATTTTTTTATTACATAGTTCTTGCTGTCATTCAAGAAAAGCACTGATCACCAGAATCAATAAATGAACCAGCTAAATTATGAACAAAAATTAAAGACATGCCACCTTTGTATATGTTGAACTTGTTCTGTTATTCTTATTTCTATCAGTAATCATCACCATCAACTCCTGGCCAAGGCTGGCACAGGCCTCATGCTCAGCTAACCTGAAAGTACAACCTGAGTTAAGTGAAATAGACCTAGCCAAGGCTAGCACAGGCCTCATGCTCAGTTAACCTGAAAGTACAACCTGAGTTAAGTGAAATAGACCTAGCCAAGGCTAGCACAGGCCTTATGCTCAGTTAACCTGAAAGTACAACCTGAGTTAAGTGAAATAGACTTAGCCAAGGCTAGCACAGGCCTCATGCTCAGCTAACCTGAAAGTACAACCTGAGTTAAGTGAAATAGACTTAGCCAAGGCTAGCACAGGCTTCATGCTCAGTTAACCTGGAAGTAAAACCTTAAGTGAAATTGACTAAGCCAAGGATGGCACAGGCTTCACGGCCACGCTCCCTTAACCTAAAAGTAAAACTTGAGTGAAATAGACTCCAAGTCAAGGCTAGTACAGGCTTTATGCTCAGTTAACATGAAAGTAAAACCTTCAGTGAAATATACTAATAACTGGCACTATCAGTATCAAATGAAATTCCATTTGTTAATATTGTAGATCATGTAAGGGCATTTTTTCATGTTTTTACTTATTAATGAACATGAAAACCTTGGTCAGTATTTCTTACAGCCTAAACCAAGGGCAGAGACAAATAATGCCTGATAGCAATCAACTTTAATGATTTACATACTTATAATACCAAATACTTGTACCAATATTTTAAAGTTGCAGTGTTAAGGTAACAAAACTTACCAATATTAAAATATTAACATACATAATATTTATTAAAATATTGAAGACAATATACTAGTAATGTAATGTTTCACTTTCAGGAAATATTGTGATGAAGGTTTCATATAAACAAGTTTTTTTCATTTAATTTATTCAGGTAAAACACACGACAACTTTCCCTTTCAAAATATATTGCAAAGTAAGTCCATTGTAAGCAAGTTTGTTTATTACTAGCTATTCTGGACAATAATGGAACAAAAAGCTGCAATAATTCTTTCCAAAGAGACAAGTGAAAACAACCATGCTGAATTGTAGATTCATATATAAATCATAATACCTGCTGCATAATCTTGTACATGTACTAGTATCATATCATCTTGAAAAAAAATCCATCACAAATTTCACCTCGATACCTGCTTGTGAAAGGTCATTTTGCTCCAGTAAAGAAACCTTTTATGATGACAACATGTTTAATAGCACAACTGTCAAAAGTTATTGTGTAAAAAGTAATTAAAGCACTAGGATCTCCATTATATACTATATAAAAGTAAAGGCTATATACTGATGTGGTGCTCAACCAACAAAGCAGAAATTATCACCTCCCAAAGTAGCAGATATTAATTGCCCGCTTGTTGAGGCAGGGTTGTCAGGTGGGTGATGTGTTTAGTGAGTGTACGTAACGAAGCCTATATCAGGGTTACAAAATAATGTGGATACTATTTAGGACACATTTCTGCTCATTGATCCATCATTGCGATTTTTTACCTCAACGCCGGCCCAGGTCATCACAAGCATCATCAATATACTACAATTTACAATTTCTGTATAGGTTTTTTTTATGTTACAATGTCTTCATAACTCAAATCATTGCATTGTATCACACGTGGGGTTATAACTAATTTCAGGTACGGTTTACTGAGCTATTGCGCGATAATATAGTTCGATGTTTGCATTTACCGAAGTAAGTACTTTCTATCTGTAATATTGTTTTGATTATTTTTCAGGTGAAAAACAGTAGGTTTTGTATTGCGAAATGTAATAATTTTGTTCTTTGCATTTGAATAAAAATATAATTCTGTTCATATATTCTTACGCGATCAAGCTGGCTAGGTGAACGATCATATTGTTGTATTCATTACATTATGTGCACGTGATTATGTGTCATAACCATTTATTGTAAATGTGTTGAACAAATAAACATTTCGTACTATTTCGTACTATTATCATAAATGCACATTAAATCTGCTCTCATCTGAATTTAATTATATAATTAACGCATTGTTAATATGTCCAATATTATATCATAAATGCACATTCAATCTGCTTTCATCCGAATTGTTAATTGTATAATTAACGCATTGTAAGTATGTCCAACAATAATGAACTTCTTGCTACTGTTTTAATGGTGTATTAAACAATTTTCATGATGTAAACAGTTAATATTCCATGGCTGTCTGTGCTGCTGCAGCTGATCATCATGATGTCCTAACAGTAAACACGATTTACACATGTACATCTTTGCAAAATAAAATAATACATAAATCAATGTATTCAGAATTTCGAATATTTTTAAAACAAACGAAAACCAGTCCTTTATCCCAATTCGGATTGCAGATTTAACAAACGGTACAAATGTAAATAATTTGGGACAAACATGGCGTTGATGAGGTCTCATTCCATCGTAAATGTTGCATTTTAAAGAAAAACATGTCGTCAAACTTTCAAGTCGAATATTTATTCAGTGAACACTGAAAGTCTCAATAAATTATTTCTTGTACAGAAAATGTATCAATGTCGATGTTTTGGAGACGGAAGGTTCACCCAATCTTGACATTTGAGTTTTGACCTTGCATACATTACTTTTAATAGTTGTGTACAGTACTGCTCAAATTTACAATGTCTCTTTCTTGCATCAAGTACTTTTGAGTTTATAAATAATCATTAAACACACCCGGAAAATATTCTTTTGATGATTTTTCTTATTAATAAATTGTTGTATTGTATGAAGACAGAAATATAGTCTCGATAAAAGTTGTTATTTGTTACAAAATATGTGGCCTTGATTGCATGTCGCCAAAAACCTATTAATGTATGTAACAAAACTCCTGAACATAACTGAAATACTGCTCGCTGGACATAAAGCAAACATCCATCCAAACAATCAATCTATTTTCTCTATAAAGCATGACCAATACACGTTTATTGACGTTCTTTTATTGGTTTTAGATCAAGTTGAATCCAATTATCATCATAACAAATGCTTATCTATGTTTCATTTAAATTGTTGTCAGCAACGAATAAAACAGCGAAATTTATTGTGTCACGTTTAAGAAATTAAGGTCCGTAACACCGTTTGTGAGCGCTGAAACACTAAAGACATTTAAATAATGTGTCATAACTGCTAAAATACATTGAAAAGCACTTCAGAACATCATTAATATATTACTTATATTTAGCACCTAAAGGCAAAATAATTTAAAATGCAGTGCCTTTATTGTACGTAACATATAATGTACGTAATGTTAATGTATGTAACGGTAATTTACGTTACATTACATGTGATGTTATATATTATTTTCCATTACACTATTTATTGTAGATGAGTTTGAGCCAATAAAATTATTTATATTTGTATTTGTAGTGTATTAATCTCTCATATTACAATACAAAATGGGTTCCTGTTTTAATCCTCCATTTACTTTAATTGAGTTTCCCCGATATGGTTCAACCATATCTTCTCTTGTTTATATAGTTAAATGCATTTTTTTATTGCTCCGATGATTGCCAGATAAGCAGATTCATTATAGATTTAAATTTATTTGACTTGTTGGAATTATGATTTCTCACACAGAAATTGACTGTCCGAATTAGAATTCGTGTACTGTATATACGGACATTTTGATCATGGATGAATGTATTGATTATATTTTTATAAATAAGTATATACCATGTATCGCTCGCCATCTCCTTGTGACAGGAAGTTTACATTGACAAAATAAAATGAATAAAGGATAGATTTCTTTAAGTAACCAAAGACGCTTATCAAATTTGTTGGTCCTTTTTTGTAAGATTTTTAACAATAACAATAAACCCGCTTATTTTGTCTTCAAATTCACTGATCTGGAGTCTAGTAACAAAAATTTATCTGTCGACTGCACCCTTCATACATGACCCTAATCAGTGGTAGAAGATCGTTTCAACCCGTAACAAAAACGGACCATTACCAAAACCAGAGACATGTAATTATATGTCTCTGCCAGCCCAAAACGGACCATAACCAGAACAGACCAAAGAAATTATAAAATGTTATATAAGTGAAATTATGATAATTCAGATTTTTAATGTTTTGTTCATCGTTTTTTCTTTAAAGAAATGCAGGCTAGGTTCTGGTTGACCAAACGAGGTTTGATTAAAGAAACCGTAATAACGAGAATTAAAAAAAATCCAAAGAAATGCCTTTGATCTTTTAATGATAAATTATAATTATAAAGTTATAATTCTTTATTCAATCCTGTAATCCTGACATTACAGTTACCGAGTACACCGTCTATTTATGAAAGGTGACGCAACTGTCCAATTTGTCTGCTCCCAGTTCAAAAGAAATCTGACGTTAGTATTAAGTAAGTATATTTTTTTATATCTATATAATTTTAAAACAAAAAAAATAATTTTAAATGTGTGTATATCTTAAGAGCACAGATTTAATTGATAATTTTATGCATTTAAGTGTCCTTAAACTAAAATCATTTTGCTTTATGCTTAAGGTTGTTTGTACAAGGTTAATGTATACTTGTCTTTTCAGTGGTCATGATAATACATGTATATGGTAAAGCCATTCAGAAACCAGGATGTGAAATGTCATTGAAAATCAAAAACTCTCTACACTGTCTTATGGTTTTAATATATATTTACTGTGGAAATATACAATCATTTGATAATCCAATGAAAGTGTTATAAACCAATTAGGAAATGATGCGTGAATAACCAATTAAGATAACAAGACCCCATCCTCACAAGTCAGGGTTTCTGTGTCCACATGTTTCCACGAAACCCTGACAAACTTAGGTAGGAAAAATATGAACGGTAAAATGTACAAAGTAAGATTTAATCTGTATTACGAAACAAAATCTAGAATTGTTTACAATAGGGAAGCGTCCGCTTTTTTCAATGTCTTAAGGGTAAACTTACCAACCTTTTTATTGTCTATTTTTTAAAAATGACATTCATTCCATCTTATCAAATTGTGATACTAGCGGTCGTAAGTCAATAACAACTAACATTGATACAAAAAATTGATATGTATATTCGACTATTTTAATTGTTATATGGTGAAAATACTGTTTTTTTTGCCGAAGATGTAAATAATTTGCAAAATCTTTTAGATGCTTTTTAAGATTACAACAACAGCTGGAACCTAAGGCTTAATATTGATAATTAAGACAATAATTATGATAATTTGAAAAGTACAAATCTCAAAGAGACTAAAATTTTACTTGGATAGCCAAGAACTAGAAATAATTCGCGAATTTAATTTTGTAGGTGTTAAGATATGGATAATTTAATGTAGCAAAACAGGCAGCTGTTAAAAAAGTCACAAAAGCATTGTATGAAGTTCTAAAATTCGGAAGATTACTTAATTTATCCATTAAATGTCAATTTAATCTCTTTGACCACATGGTGAAACCAGTTTTACTGCATGTCTCCGAAGAATGGAGATTTGGAAACCTTGACATGCTTCAACAAGATTACCTCAAATTTTGCAAATTGTTATTACAAATGAAAGCATCGACCCCGTCTTGTATGATTTATGGTGAACTAGGGCGCTTTTCGTTACATATTGATATTACATTTTGATATATAAAGAATATTAAATACCTCTGGGTTATCCGATATGTTTGGGACAATCACAATTTTTTTAACACCAATTATCTTCTGTAATTTATTCAAACCTGGAATGATACTGTACAAAATTCACCAAAAACTATTAATCATATACTTTTTTTTAAAAATGTCATAGAACTAGAAGAGTATTTAAAATTGGTATATGACAAAATAATTATTGACTTATGTAAGTTTCGAAAAGTTAATCATAGATGATTGCCAATAAAAGAAGGTAGATGGTCAAACATAACAAGAAATAATCTGTAATATTTGTAGACAAAACGATAAAAGTGACGAATACCACTATAAACTTCTTTGCCCTTTTATCTAGACAGTCGTAAACAGTTTTTTCAATGTTACTATTATAGAGGACCAAATGTGATAAAATTTAGTGATCTTATGAATAGAATAAAGAGAATAAAGATATATATATATATACTTTTTATATGTATTAAGTCTGAAGGAAGCTACCAACCAATACACTTACTAAGTATCTGATCGCCAACATGACGATACAGCATAAACAAAAACAAAAACAAAAAAAAACAAAAACAAAAACAAAACAAAACAAAACAAAACAAAACAAAACAAAACAAAACAAAACAAAACAAAACAAAACAAAACAAAACAAAACAAAACAAAACAAAACAAAACAAAACAAAACAAAACAAAACAAAACCAAAACATCTCTATATTTGTATCGTTGCATTATTCTCTTGATTTGTGATCAATGTGAGTCTACATCACACATTAATTAAGGTCGCACTGCAAATGAGACAAATAATAATTATTACTAAGTAATTCAAAATCTCAGGAATTTTTGTAAACTAGAAGGTAATTTTTTAAAGATTTACCTGTACTAGGGTCATCGGTGGCCGAGTGGTTAAGGTAGTTCGTCCACACGTTGTCTGTAAACACTGATGGGTAGCTGGATCGAGTCTCACAGCGAGCAGGGTGTACTCGACTCCAATCTATTGACAAGGAGTGCCAGTTTTCCTACGGAAGGTCAGGGTTTTCCCACAATAAAAACAGGACGCCATGATAATATCTGAAAAATGCTGAAAGCGGCGTTGAACACAATCCAAGCAATCTATCTGTACCAGGGCTGCACTCTGTGGGCATTAAAAATGCATTTTAAAAATTCAGATTTGGCAAGGATTTTGTCCGCCTTGAAAATTGTACAATGGGATTTTGTCAGACTTGTAAATTTAATGGGGGGGGGGGGTTGTCCGCCTACATTGTATGCTAACTCTCCCTGAGTTTAATCTCATTTTCTTCTGGGTTAGTGTCGCTGTTTGTTGCTTGTGTTGTTTTGTGTGTCTCGTGGATTTGTATTAGTGGTAATGTTTTGGACTATATGTAAATGTTTCAGAAAATAAACTTTCCTTTACTCTTCATAATGCCCTTGAACTTTCAACGCAAATTACTGGTTCCCATATTAATATTTAATTCTGTCTATAGCTCTCTTTAGATGACCTAATTTCGGAGAAAGTATACTTATGTTGTTTATACCCAGATCGTGGGAAAGTGCATTGGGCATGCGGTTCAGGTTTATCGATTATTGTAAGAAAAGAGATTGAGTGTCGGAATGCATCAGACTTGTACAAATTCATGTGCAAGGAATGCGAATTTCTACGTGTAGAATTTGTAAGATTGTCGTGGTAATTGCTTTATTTTCGTTGACAATTTCTCTGCTGGCGGTTTTTGATTTTGTATATAACGGAACAAAGCAAGAAGAAAACTCTGTCCACTTAACTTTGTTGAAAAGAAATTATGGAAGAAAGTTGTCTGTAGAGAGAGGAAAACAGGTGGTTGATACATTTCGAGTACTTCGAAAAACAAATGGAGTGGTGGAATCGGGAAATTACTTGAATAAAACGCCCGAAAAGGTTAAGAATGTGAATAATTACGATAAACTACAAATTAACAAAAGTATTAGTGGAAGAAATGAGAAAAATAAGGTGCATAAAACGACTCAATCTGACATTTATATTTCTGTTAAAACTACAAAATCAAACCGAGCTGAAAGACTGCAACTGTTGTTGGACACATGGATTTCATTAGCTAGTGATCAAGTAAGTTCTGACAATTTTTTTGCCATACTGTTTTTTTTATTTTTTTATTTTAAGCATCTCGAAAATTGATATTTGCTATGAAAATGCAGCAAAGTACTTTAAAATATTTTTTTTCAATACAGTATCCCGCCAGGTAATAGTATCTAATTGAGCTTATAAGAATCAACGTAATTCATCAGATTAAACTTAAACATTTGTATTTTTAAAAAATTGTCAGATATAAATTTGTTCTGTAGTAGACATAGTATTATAAAAAATTATTTTATTCTCATATTTATTATTTCAATTATTATTATGTTCAAAGTTGTACTCTATCGGGCCAGCTTGTCTTAATGTGGTCCAAGTTGTCCTATAAACCAGGCCGACTTATCTGGAACATCGGGCCGAGTTATCTGGCTACCCTATTTAAAACATCAGCAAACACTCCCAAATTTGGGAAAGCCAAAAACCAGAAAAACATAGGAATTTGTGTGTTTCAAAATAATTGGATCCAGTTATCACAGAGCAGATCCAATTATTTTGGAGCAAATTGCTCTATGATACTGTGAAATACTTTTTATTCGTGGGGCATCAATTTTCGTGGTTTTCGTGGAGGCCTCGGACCACGAAATTAAAAATCCAACGAAGAATAAAACTTCATTAACCAATGGGAACTTGGGAACAACGATCTGAAAATGTCCGAGATCGGTCATTTATGTGTAAATGTAATATATGATTTTGTGGTTGGATCCATTACTAATGTTCAGCTCAAAATCCTTCTTAATGATTATGTTACAGGTTTCATGTTCGAATTGTGTTTTTATTAAATGTAGGTATTATTTAATTGTAAAGCGTACGAAGAAACATCGACTTCCGGTCAAGGTGGGGATATATGAGGTGTTCATTTTCGATGTTAAAAGTAACAAATTATTATCGGAATTATGAGTTCTTTGAACATAAATTAGAATAACAAATAAAATATTTAAAAGATAAGCTATACTTTATCTTTATTAGTGCATGTCAATGACACACTATATCAAATGGATGTTGTGATAATACCGATCGTGGCACAAATGACAATAAACTACACCTTTGTACTAAAAGTATTTATTGCTACTCAACACATGAAGTGACAAATGCCCTTCGGCTAGGAATGCTTCTATAGATAACAATTAGAGAATTAAATAGACTCAAAGTAGTTTTTATTGCAATTAATCAATTAATACATGTAGATTACCGTGTATATAATAAGCTATTGATTTCCGTGTTGTTAATTTTACATTCGTTTCCACGCGCGTAAACAACATCATGTAATGAAACTGTTTTGTCTTCTTTATATGTTGATGTTTATTATCAACAGTGAAAATGATTCTGCTGTAATCATTTATTTTGATCGCTACCTCACTTTTTGCATTTTCGGAAACCGTCGGTCCACGAATTTAAGAATCCACGAACATGTAAAATTTTACCAAACCACGAAAATTGATACCCACGAATTTAAGTACTTTCACAGTAAGTATTTTGATACTAAAGGCTTACCTGATTTTTGCATTGAATTTAAGTTGTGTAAGTTTGTATCAGAAACAATATTAGCACATTGCTACATGTACTAAAAAAATTAAAATTACATACTGATGCTGCAATACCAATGTTAAAAGAAAAATATATGTATACATGTACATTGTATGTTAGACTCAGGTCGAAATAAATGTACAACCTCAAATTGATGTAATATTCTCAAATTAATGGCAGATGATGTCATAAAATTGGGAAATACATGGCCGATTTTGAAGGAACTCAAATCTATGGCACATATTTTATAAATGCTTCAAATTCATGGCACATTTTGGTTGTTCAAAATCTAACGGGGAAAAATTAAATCGGGGATAACAAACAACACTTAACCATGAAATTTGTTGAATGCAACACAATGTCGTCTAGATATATAAATTTTACATAAAGTAAGGACAACTATGAAGTTTTATTACAAGTGTGTGTAATCCAACTTGTGTATCGAAATGAACCAAACGATTATTGTAGAAACTGGTGTAAATGTACATGTACTAGTACATGTTTTGCGCAATCTTATTACAACATGACTGTCAGTGTCTAAAACTGACTTGTTTGCATGATTTTTTCATGTAGACATGTACAGGAGAAAAGAAAAAATTAATCAAAAAATGATAAACTTATTAAATGGAAAATACACTTAATCCAAGATGGCTGCAACTGAACATATTAGTACATGTATAATAGAAGGATCTATAGGAAAAACATACATGTACTAACTGCTTATTCTCAAAAACTCGCATGTAAACATTTAAAATAAAATTAGCCAAAAAAATTCATGTCTGCTCAAAGTTTTGTTAAGTCAGGTACTACATGTAGTATGTTCTTTAGGTTTTTGGTTTTTTCAAACCAGTGTTCATAAGTTATAGAATTCGAAGAAACATGTACATGTGTATATGTCTTTGACTTTAATAAATTAAATAATACTCCGTGTTTCTTTCATAACTAATTGCTCTCGATACTGTACACAAGTTCCAGTACTGTTGAAGTTTGATATTAAAATATCCAAACCAATTTTTCCTTGCTCCTTGAATTGTAAAAATACAGAATAGCTCATTCATCAGGACTGATTATAACCAGTTTACATGTAATACATGTTTATCAAAATGTGCTCATGTTTTTGATCAGTTCATAAAATAGATAAAATTATCAGGTAATTGCCGTTTAGGGACATGGTTAGGCCAAATTTTACTGCCCTTATAATCTGAAGTTAGTTTTGAGATTTGTCAGAAAAGAAAAGCGAGGGTATAATTATTCGTTTAAAGCCATGGTGGCAGAGCGTTTACAGTAATTTGTCTACTATTGTTTACATGGTCTGTCAACACTGAGACTGCGGGTTCGAGTTTCACTGCAAGGAGGGTGTACTCAATTGCCAGTATTCCTACCAAAGGTCCGGGGTTTTTACCAGGTAGTACTCAGGCTTCCTCCCCATATAAAAACTGGATGCCATGATATAGCTGAAAAATTGCTGAAAGTGATGTCAAGCATCATTCAAACAAACAAATTGCAGTGTCCTATTGACATCATCCTCACAAGTCAGGGTTTATGTGTCCACGAAACCATGACAAACTTAGCTAGGAAATTCCCGGGCTAGAAGTCACTATTTTGATTGGCTATATCAACAGCTCGCTTTCATTCATGACTTGGTTAGAAGATATCCCGATGTCGATTGTAAATAAACCAAACAGATGTGTTGCATAGACCATGTGAAAATCAGTGTTTTTTGTACAGTAGTGTTAATAGTTTGTTACTGGTATTACCGCGTTATTTATAAATTGCATTATGTTTTCTTCCAACTCAAGAATGAGTAAGAATGACTACTGCCAAACACTTGCTTATTTCAAGCAATTTCATTGGTTGATATTTTGAAGGATTGATGTCATACGAAAATCTTCTAGCCCGGAAATTTCCTAGCTAAGTTTGTCAGGGTTTCGTGGACACTTGATCAGGAAACAGAAACCCTGACTAGTGATTGACATGCATGACTGATTAATGTCCAGATAGCAGTATATCAGCTTTATATTCAGAACCAGAAAAAAAACAGGAAATTTAATATTCAATACATGTAAATTATTGAGGGAAAAAATCAGGGAATGTTAAATGACACTTAAAAGTAGGGAGATTTAAGGACATGGACTTAGAAGCTCACTTTGCCCATTGTGATCGATGAGCCTTGCAATGGAGGGATGTGAAAGTTAGCTTTTTGTGTCTTCTCTTTCTAAATTTCCAAAAGAGGTCTTTAACATACAAGGATTTGTAGACATTAAAATTAAAAGGGTACTATAGTGCAGTTTTCAGTGACCCCGAAATGAATTATTTTAATTTATTTTTGTGTTTTTTTTTCCTTTTTAGACATATATATTTACTGACAATGACAAGCAAATTCCAGACGGTTTCCCATGTAAGTATAATAAACTGTAAACATTGTTACTTAGGTTTATTTAAATTTTTGATGCAAAAACATTTATATGTAAATATTTAAGTTGCATTAATGCATGACTAGATTACATCATACCAAAATTCAAGAAACAACTAGTACTGTTGCAGTGTCAGCACGATTTAAAGATATAAAGATAGTCGTGACAGACTGTGACTCGAGGCTTCAGGGTTTGAAGTCAGTTTTAGAAATGATATATAAATGTCGTAGGTTGCATCAAATTTTCATGTTTTAAAAATGTCTTTGATACAAGCAAGTTTATTTGTACAGACAGAGAAATTTTATACCTTTTTTCCTCTGGCCAAATCCTTTATTACATGTACTTTTATTTTATATGTCAGGAAACTCGTTTTAGGACATCATCATCATGTAAATATTACTTTCTATATACATTATGTCTGCACTACAAGTTTTTGCTGAAGATCAATTGATAGACATAGGTGGGTATAATGCACGAGTATGGAAGGGGATAGCCGACAAAAATATGTTTGTTTGTTCTTTGTAAATTGGTAGACTTGCAATTCCTTGCATGTTCAGTTATTTTTTCGTCCATTGTAAATTCTTCAATTATTTATTTGAGAAATACATTTTCCAGCTTGGTAGCCTGTATTTAAGGCACTTGTAAGTCAGGGTGCTATATTGCAATCATCTTGTCTGTCTGTCCATGGCCATCTGTCCGCCCGGTGCAAACATTTGTAACAGATTTCTCGACTTCTATTAAAGGGATTGATTTCAAATTTGGTGCACATCTTTAGCATGATGAGTTGTACCGTGCCTCCCCTTTCCAGATCAGTCAGTTATCTACTTCCTGTTTTCCGAGCCGAATTAAGACTGTTTCAAGGGTCAAAATTTGTAACAGATTTCGCAGCTTATACTAAAAAGATCGATTTCAAATTTGGTGCACAGCCTTAGGATGATGAGTTGTACTGTGCCTCCCCTTTGCAGGTCAGTCAGTTATGTAATTCCTGTTTCAGAGCCAAAAAATGGTTGAGTGGGGGTATACGTAGCATGACTTAGTGCTGTTCCATGTTTGTTTCATGTCGTTTCGTTAATGGATAATATATTGTTATACCCCCCGCAAACTTGTTTGGGGTGGGGGATATATAGGAATCACCCTGTCTGTCTGTCTGTCGCTCTGTCCACATTAAACTTTACAAATGTACATGAAGGAAGTACATCATATGTAGATGTGCCTGAAGAATTTTCGTCGCTGTCGGATATTATTCAGGGGAGATAATTGGACTTGTAGCAAAGCGAGGGGAATCCCTTTGTGAGTGTGCTCACAGTCCACACTTGTTTCAGTAGTTTTAATTTGTTCTTTGTATATTTCTCAAATATTTCACTTTCATAGCTAGTTTTCTATTATCTTTATATCCCCGAAAACTTGTTTGGGAGGTATATAGTAATCACCCTGTCTGTCCCTCTGTCCACATCCTTTGTAAGCGCAACTCCTCCTAAACCGCTTGATTTAATTTAATGAAACTTAGCATAAAGGAAGTACGTTATATGTAGATGTGTATGAAGGATTTTTATTGACCTTGGATATCATTAAGGGGAGATAATTTTACTTGAAAGCGAAGCGGGGGGTATCCATTTGTGAGCGTGCTCACAGTCCACACTTTTTTTTTTTGCTTATCGTTATTCCTGAATTTAATAATCTGTTAAACATGCTTTTGAGCCATTCTTATTTGTAGAAAATTTCAAAAAATCGCCACGCTTACACACAGTATGCAGTAACATTGTACAAATTAAAAATGAAAGCATTAACATTGTACAAATTAAGAATGAACATGTTACTCATGAGATTATTATTTATCGGAAGAGGGGTTGGTCTAAAAACAGGACAGGAAATTTTCTATATATAAATGGTCATAACTTTAAGGTAATAAAGATATTAAAAAACTTATTATATCTCAAATAAATAATGGAAGAACTTACAATGGACAAAGAAATAACTGTGTCAACCAATTTACAAAGAACAAACAAACATATTTTTGGCAGATATCCCCTTCCATACATAAGAAGTTACATGTTAAAGTTAACTTCTAAGAACATTGGTGTGTCCCTTCCCTTAAATAATGAATTTTTATGCAAAATCATGCAGTATGGTGAAATTGTGGATTTTTATGTCAAGGAAAGTTAGGGGACATATAGATTTTCAGCAGTTGCAAAATTCTTAGGGCTGTGCCAAATATTTCATGCTTCATTGAACATAGAAAATGGGTGTGTTTACAACATGTGGCATATGGGACTTCAGTGTCAATGAGACACATTTTCTTGATCCAGAAAGTTTTTTTGCTGTTTTCATTAATAAGGGTAGTAGTTTAACATATATTTGCTTTAAGGAAAAATTTAGAATAATGGGATGATTTCTGTAATGCCTAACGGTTGGTAGTTCATTCACTGTTTTTGCAGATCATTATAACAACATATGATTATTTATACATACACAGCTTAGTAGAATTAGCTTTTTGTTTCAAACCATAAATATTGATAATAGGCACATCACATGGTAGGAAAACCTTGTCTGCCTTGCCCAACCTCTTAATGGTCATCATTCAACCTATACATTGGTAATAGCTATAGACACATCACAGGGTTGAAAAACCTTGTCTACCATGTCCTTTCCCATCCTCCTTTTATGGTCATCATTTTTACAAAAGAGGATGTCTAAGAACAGTGGACATTTGGGGGTTGCCCCTATGTACAGGTTGTTCATATAAAAGCTAACAGATATGTACATGTATTATTTTAACCTTACATTAGAAACATGTATATCAATTGCTACAAAAATATATGCACTTATTTCTGATTTATACTTCACACTGAATTTATGCCAGCTGAAGTAAGCAATGTATGTTACATTTTCTTTTAGTTTCTAATTATTACACAGATTGTGTTATGTACTTCTAATCTTTCTTGAACCAGTACGGAGTGTTTCAGAATCACTTCATTTTTTATATGTTTATTGAAAAAATTTTTTGTTTTTTTATTTTAGCCGACCACTTCATCAACACAGATTGTGCCAACTCACATTACAGGTAAAACAATCAGTTAAACCATAATTGCATTTTATTTCTAGATTTTGATTTGAGATATCCTTGGTTCAACACTTTGGTAGTCAGATAAAGCCAAAATATTAAAATAGGAGTTTCAACCTTAAGTAGCAAGCATTAATTTATTGGGGAGTGGTCAGTAACTCCAGATAGTTCCTTGTGCTAGCAATATTTGGTTTACATGTACACTTGTTTAACCAAACTTTGTACAAATGAATTTCAAAGTTTCTTACAGGTAATTAGAGGTACACATTAATTTTTCTAATCGATACAGTATATACATGTACATGTCTTCTATTTGAAGTTTTCTTTATTTCATCCCATAGGAAAGGTCTTTGTTGTAAGATGGGACGAGAATATGACGTTTTCATGGAAATAAAGAAAAGGTAAAAATAATACATTTATATGTTTTGCATTTTAATATCTCAAATTTGCTAAAGTGTTTATGTTGCTCTTAGCAAACTAGAATAGAAATAAATATTTCTTGGTGTAATGTAAAAGGACTTGAAATATATTGCTGCTTATTTTTGCCAAAGCTGTATATGTGTAGTACTACATGTATACATATTTACAGTTCAAAGGGTCAAAAATGTCCTGAAACTTAATTCGAATGAACCTTTCATCTAAGCATCTATAGGATATACTGGATATTTTAATTTCCTTTAAATACTCAATAGCTGAAGTGCATTGTCCATTTCGTATAACCTAACTTTGTGTCTTAGCACGTGACTGATTGTTGACGTCATAATTATATGTATTGATGACGTCGACCAAAAATGAATTCTTCCGCAAACAACAAGCGACAAAATTAAAAATTGTAAATTTCAAATATTATTTGACTACTTGTTAAATATTGTTTTTTGTCATTTCTTTTCACAATATTTTATTTAAAATATAAGAATTGTTTTCAATTGTTGGTTACATTAACATGATTAAGTAGATATAGACGACTTTAGGTGGGTTTACGCTGTACATAAACCGCTTTGCGTTATTGTGACGTTAACCTACCCAAAGTCGTCTATATCCAATAATCTAACCAGCAATTAAAACAATCCTTAATGAGACTTCAAGCATTATATATTTTTTTCATACTTCTATTATGTTTTATTGAAAGAAAAAATCCTGTTGTTTTGTAGATGGTTTTGTCATGTAGATGATGATAATTATGTCAACATGCCAGCACTGACAAAGTTCTTACAGAAGTATAACCATTCAGAAGACTGGTACCTAGGTAGACCCAGTATAAGTCATCCTATTGAAGTGTTAGACAGGGCCAACCCCGGGGTAAGTATCTGAGAGTATAGAGGTAGACAGGGCCAACCCTGGGGTAAGTATCTGAGAGTATAGATGATAGACAGGGTCAACCTGTGGTAAGTATTTGGTAGACAGTGCCAATCCTGGGTAAAGTATTTATCAGAATGAGAGTTAAATAGGGCCAGTCCTGAGGTAAGTATTTATCATTATGAGTGGTAACTAGACAGGGCCAGTCCTGCAGTAAGAATTCATCATTATGAGAGAGCCTGTCCAGTCCTGCGGTAAGTATTTATCAGTACCAGAGATAGATAAAGCCAATCCTGGGTAAGTGTAAGTATTAACCATTAAACAGGACCAGTCCTGGTAGGTAATTGTCATTATGAGTGTTAAACAGAGCGTGTCCTGTGTAAGTATTTATCATTATGAGTGTTAAACAGAGCATGTCCTGTGTAAGTATTTATCATTATGAGTGTTAAACAGAGCATGTCCTGTGTAAGTATTTATCATTATGAGTGTTAAACAGAGCGTGTCCTGTGTAAGTATTTATCATTATGAGTGTTAAACAGAGCGTGTCCTGTGTAAGTATTTATCAGACCAATCCTGGAGTAAGTATTCATCATTGTTAGTGTTAAACAGGGTCAATCCTGGGGTAAGTATTCATCATTGTTAGTGTTAAGCAGGGCCAATCCTGGGCTAAGTATTTATCATTGTTAGTGTTAAACAGGCCAATCCTTGGGTAAGTATTTATCTGTATGAAGGATTATGTTTCCAGTTTTTTCTTATTATTAATACCTGTAATGATATCAGATTTGAGTTTATATTGTCAATTTCAAAGATCTTCTTTGAATCTTTCTTTTTCCAATGACCTATAATGTGTTGTGTACATGTACTTGTATCATGACACCGCCTACATGTGTCAACTCACAATACATCTAGGATTTACAAAATATGCACAAATGTTACCATATATCTTATAAATGTCCTGTTGAGATGACAAATAAACAAAAGTATTAAATATGGATAATTTTATTTTGCATTCAACATCTGGCATTATAATCAGTTGGTTTTTGATCAATATTGCCTTATTAGCATATTGTCAATACATGTACTGTCCTTATACGAAACAGACATTCATAAAAGGAGCTATCCATCTTGGTTTTTGTCACTTAGATCAATATTGCCTTATTAGCATATTGTCAATACATGTACTGTCCTTATACGAAACAGACATTCATAAAAGGAGCTATCCATCTTGGTTTTTGTCACTTAGATCAATATTGCCTTATTAGCATATTGTCAATACATGTACTGTCCTTATACAAAACAGACATTCATAAAAGGAGCTATCCATCTTGAGTGATCACGAGTCCTTTAATTGATGTGTTCTAGACTTGGTTCTGGTGGTATATTTTCAGAATTGATGAAAAAATATCAAAATTTATCTAAAATTTAACTAGGAACAAGTAAATAAATAGAAAATCCCATAAAAAATTAAACTGGATATAACTTACCTGAAAAGGTAAATTAGGAATTTTTGGATAACAGTTGATTTTGCATTGTTACAGTTGCCTACTCAACTGATTACCTGTGATCTTTCGAATTATACTCCATGTACAATATGGACATGTAGCTCTAACCCTGGATACTTAACATTACAGGTTAAATGTTACAAATAACATTATTATTAAACCTCATGTATATAAGCTGTAATTTCATTGGATAAGGCGAGGGTAACAATTTACTCTGTCACCCTAGCTGAGCAGTTAACAAGCAATGTAATGTCACCCTTATCTTGTGTAGTTTTAGGATCTATTGTGCACTTGTAAATGACATGTGTTTTTATCTTCCCACACAACCACTTAGTTGACACTGAAAAAACATTAGAATTTTCTGTTTAATGTATGCAGATGTTTCAGAGGCTATTACTTTCAACTTTACTTGAAGAAAAAGACTCAAACTCACTAAATCAAACACCTTTTGAACTTAATAAATTACACATTTCATGTACAAATTGCATATGGAAATCAATAAGAATGCTAAAACATTCAGCATCATAAAATAAATAACATGTAACATATAGATGCCCCTCATGAGAGGGTGTCAGATCAAATTGTAACCCTTTGAAAAACATTGTTCACCTTGATTGACCATGATTCTCTCAAGGTCTATATGGTATTGATATATTGTCAATTAATGTGCATGAAAATCTTTTTTTTTCAGCAAAAGTTAGCTTTTTGGTTTGCTACTGGAGGAGCTGGTTTTTGCATCAGCCAAGGTCTGGCAAGAAAAATGTTACCTTATGCAGGGTAAATATTTGTTATATATCCCTCAAAAGCAAAACAAGAAATATCAACATATGTATTCCAGTTATTCCGATGTTGGAGTTTAAAAAAAAAAAATTATATTGATTCCATAGAAATACTTGTAATTAGAAAAATTCTGCTTAAGTTTGAATTATTCGATACTTAAGGAATAAAATTTCACAATTTTGAAATTTTATGTGAAAAAATTGTTTGATTGATTGATTGTTTGTTTAACATCCAGCTAACAACAGATAAGCTATATTCAGGATGTTAACAAATTAACAAACAATAAATCAACAGAAAAGGGGGAAGGAGCAAGGGAATTGAGTTTTGACTCCACTGGTAAAGTATGGAGTATTGGGTAGGGAGGGAGAATTTAGACATTTGCATTGGCAACAATGATTTCTTTGCAATCATCAACAAGGCCCTTTACAATACAAGCAGCATGACACTCTCCAAACATGTGAACCACTTTGGGGCATGGCCAGGTTTTCCATATTAACCTGACAACCCCCAATAAGCCTCCTGTAACTTCCATCTTGGCTCCTGTAACTTCCATCTTGGCACCTGGTCAGCTTAGTGGGTTGAGCACAGGGAACCCACCCAGTATTGTCCCAGGAGGATAAAATGAATTTAGGGTTGTGCAGAAAAATGTCGGTGTTGTTTTAATAAAATATTATTTTCAGAAGGAAAGAGAGATAAACTGCACACACATTTGTTTTCTCTTTTAATTTCAGTGGAGGAAGAATTGTAACAACAGGAGATAACATTCGACTGCCTGATGACTGTACCATAGGATATATAATAAGTACGTAAAAGATCATAAATACTGACAAAAGTTTAATGATTATAGAAGCATAACTAGAATTTTTCTGTTTTTCAGTCCTTGTGAAAGTATGGTATAAGGTAACAATTCAATTGCTTTTGATATAAAATTAAAATCAGATATAATCACATTGGTCTAAACATTTATTGGTTAATAGTACTTAATTAGACTTAGTTAAATTATTGTAGAATAAACAAGAACTTTTTGTAGCAACAAGTTTTTTTGCTTCACCATTTTCTCCCTATTATTGTCAGGTCCTAAAGTATTTTGACAGAGTTGTCATTCCTTTTAAAAATATATAATAATATGAATTATTTTTCCTAGGTTTGTAACTTGGATATCGGAATAGTTTTTGTGTGATTTGCAATTTATCTAATAACTGTTTAAATAATGTATAATTTATATACAAACAGGTTGAAGATCAGTAAGTCACTATCAGTGAAGTTTGCCGTTGTTAAAAAATTAAGTCTGTTGTTGTTATTATTTGCTGTTTGTTGTTAATTTTAATTAATTTTGCTCTTTTTTCAGTTTACTGCATGTTGTGTGTTTTAATGTTATTTCCATAATATTTTGAAGTTTTGTTGTAAATAGGCATTAAATTAATGGCACTCCTATCAACACAAGTTGTTAATGGAAAGATTTTGTTTATCATTTGTTCAAGATATATGTACATGTGATAATTAAACTTGTTACATTTACCGGTAATTAACTTTTTTTTTATTTCACCACCAAAAACTGATAATTTTATATGACCTTTTTTGCTATAGATATTTATTTGATAATTATTAAAATATAGATTAAAAGCTTGATGAAAGTGCTAACCATATTTCAGTTTCCTGTGAGACCAATTGCTTTAAGTTAAGGGGTGTAGAATATTTTTATTTTTAGCCACCAAATCATAGGCATTAAACTGTTTTGAACTATTGTAGACATCTCCATCCCATAAGACCAGGGGCATTGTTTATCATAGCAGTATGTGTCAATAGTCACAATTTTTGTTGTCTTTTCTAATTTTGCGACAATCTTTAACTATTTTATTGGGAGCAGGTGTTGTTGTAGTTGTATATGTGTGTATAGTATATACTTTACTGTAGTGTGTAATCGGTGTTGACTTTGGTTTTTAGCTCACTTGAAATGAAGACTTGTCATCACTTTGTGTCCAGCATTGTCATCTGTGTACTGTTCAATTTCAGTCTTCCACTGTCATGTAATAAACACTGAATATTTTGAGGAAATACTTGTTGATTTCAAAGTATAATTTTTTGTATCTTCAAAAGGAACATAAGCTCGACCATAAACCCTAAGCAGTTGTTATTTGTCAGGCAAAAAACCTTCACCAAAACACTGTGACTTGTGCTATAGTAACATTTGATTTCTGAAACCTTTTTTAAAATGTTTAACTTAACAAAACTTGACTCTTTATGTATAGAAAATAAAGTAAATGTACAATTGGGGATCAGGAGACATAATCTGAAAATAATTGTGGTCAGCGTTTTTTCTTAAAACCTGCCATATAGTTAATTTATTTTACAATTATGCATAATTCATTTTAAAACCATGTGGTCTCTTTTTTTCGAGGCTTTGAGCACCATCAATATTTTCCATTAGAATGTACAGGGAGGAAGTAACAAAGCACTATAATAATTGATTTGTTTGAATTTTTATTATTTGTAGCTAATGGTACACATTTAGTAAAGGAAGTTGGATAAAAGAAAAAAGGGAGTGTCCCAGTTAAATTTTTGTTAACGGGAAAAAGTAGCTAAAATTGATTTAAGGAATTTCCACCCTTGTTAAAATATAACATATATAAATGTTTTGCCAATAATTTACTCATTTTAGACAAAAATTTGTATTTAAACCGTTAATATATTGGTATGACAGTATTGTTATAATAGTTTTGTAATTATTTTATCTTAGTGGAATTTAAGACTAAATTCTGCAGGAATTAGTTTTCTTTACCACAAATCTATTCTATTAAGATAAAATGGCTGTCATGTAATATTTGGATTGTTTTTCAACCCCAAAAATACAAAAAATTCAATGGTCTTTTGATGTATATTGTGACAAATTATATATAGTTTGCATGAAATCTAAATTTAATATATGGCATTCTAATACACATGCATTTTCGAGAAAGTGATGATTTTAATTATTTTTTTCAGACCATCAGCTGAAAGTTCCTTTGACAACAATACCTGAATTTCATTCACACCTTGAGGGCTTGCATAGAATATCTGCCCTGCAACTGCCACAACAGGTACAGTGTTAGTAGTATGTGTAGAATGATTCAGTAAAATTCTTCTTGTACATAATTTTCTTCTGATTTGATGCTTTTTTCGGTAAAAGAAAAGTATTTGAAGATTTTGTCACGAAATACAGGATATAATATTTTTGAAACTTAACCTCCTGTTTCAGTTTTTTAATTTATGGAGCAATATCAGCTATATTCAGGATGAACAAGTATTACAGAATAAATTATTTAGGTGAAAAGGAGTTACCATTAGACAGGAAATATTGACTGCCACAAGAAAAGAATGGAATATTGGGTATAGTGTCAGAGAATTTAGCCTTTTGTAGTTGCTAGAACAAGCTACTCTCCTACAAAATTTTGAAAAAAGTCTTTATTGTGCAGAGGATGGAACTCTTCAAACACAACACCACTGTGATCATAATTCCATCTAGGAATCTTTGGAAATGTTTGACCATGCCAGTTTTACATTTAGGAATATCAAAAGCTACATTTGTAACTATTGACAAAACAAAGCTGTCATGAGCAATGGTTTTTACTGTAATTATTATTATTTACAGTTGACCTTCAGTTACTCTAATTCCAATGTGATAGAGGTCAAAGGTTACAGTATGGAAAAGGATCCTACAAGGTTTGTAGTGACACTAATTTATTGTCAAGTTTCTTTACATCAGCTACTGAAATATTTAATACAATTACTGTTATCTTGGTTGGTTGATTATTCTATTCTGAAATTAGAAAACCTAATCAGTGTTCTTGTTTGAAAGGAATTAAAATTTTTATTCAAATACTGCACACCACCACCAAATAAAATAGAATTAGAATTATAAATCTGAGCATGAAAAGGAAAAAAAAATTGTAATGACTTGCATGATATCTAGAAATTAATTCTTAAATATCAGCTGATGATTTTAAACCATATATTTTTAACTACATTTCTTCTTTGTAGCAGAATGGCTGGGATCTCCAAGTTCATAATAAACTTCATGAGATCCAGCCACTACTGCACAAATGTAACTTTACTAGTTTGAGAGGTCGCAGAGACCAAGTTGTTTTAACCAGGTGTTGCCTTGGTCATACCAAGATGACACATATTTATATTATAAATAAGTAGCCTCTGCCCGAATGTGTGCAATGTAACAGTCCGTACATCATCAAGCATGTCTTGATGGACTATGTTGGTGTGGCAAACATTCCGAAAGGTTTTTATAGTATAAATTCATATTCTGATTTCTTTACAACTGTGGCTGGTGATACAATTTTACAGTTTTTAAAAGAAATTAATTTTATATAGTAAGTTGTAATTTTAACATTCTTTTAATTACTAAGTTGAATGTTTTTATTGTTTTAGTTTCATTTTTAAATCTACATATACTCATATTAATGTACGAGGCTATATTTTTATCGGAGGAAGTATCACTATTTATTAATATTTGCATTAAAAAAATTATGTTAATTTTGATCACTTCTTGACCATAGCTGAAATATTGCTTGCTGGATGTTAAACATCAATCAATCAATCATTAAATATCAGCTAGCATTGTCATCAAAGATTTATAAGCTGTAATGAGTACTGGTTTTTATTCACAACTGATCTATATTGAAAATGTAATAATAATAGTCTACATTGAAATTAGAAAAAAACTTTCTCAATGCATGTACTAGAAAGTAATTTTGTAATGAAGAGATTAATATAATAAAGGTAAATATTATTTGATGCATTTTTTTCCTATGTGCTTTTGTTTAGTTTGTAAATATTATATTTTTTTTCTTGCTGTTACATATGGCCTCAATGGTCTAGTGGTTACAAATTGTATATCACAGATGTGTCAACAGGGGGTAATGTGTGCTCCATTTCAACCGTAATTAACAAGGATTGTTAGTTTTCATGCCTAAAAGTCAGGGTTTTGTGTACTACAGATTCCTCCAGCATCAAAAATCTTCATGTTATAATGTTGTGCCATAAAAATACAAACAAACACATTGTAAAATTTATTATTTTTTTGCCTGTTTCAGATTCAAGACAATCCATTGCCTTTTATATCCTTCTTTATCACAGTGTGATGATATGCCAAGATGATCTATAACTTTTAAGGATATGATAATATGCCTAGATGATCTCTAAGTGCTGAGGGTACAAAGCTTCAAATTGTTACATTGTGATTATATTGCCATTGGGATCAAAAACCTTTAAGTATATAATGCTTCAACATCATTTAAAACACAAGTTTCATTTTTGTATTTAAAGGTGCTACTATCATCTGATCATACAAAGTGCTTAAATTATCACAAAATGCATTTGTTATGTAGCTTTAGTTTGTATACATATATACTGTACATCAAAACTTATATATTAAACAGGGACCAAAAAACAAATATGAACAGTATATTTTGATAAACTTTTTTGCTTAAATCTAATCTTAAAGTTTTATCACAATCCCAAACAAATTCTGTGATATTCCTATTACATGGTTGTTTATAATGTATGTATATATAGAGTACCAGTAGACAATTGTGTCAAGTTGGAGGAAGTTGTGTTAATTTTTTGTTGTCTATTTTAAGTTGAATTTTAACAGTTAGGTAGTAGACATCCATGTAAGACTACTCTGGTGTCTGTCTTACTTTTAAGTTACCAGGCCTGGGTTTCATAAAACTTCTCAAATTGAGATTTTCCTCAACTATCTGAGTTTTTCCTCAAATTTGAATTTTCAAGCAATCTGATTGGTCAATTTTTGAATTGAGGACAAGTTGAGGAAATCCTCAAATCTGAGAAGTTTTATGAAACCGGGCCCTGATTGTAGAAGTGGACATATTTTTACCAATTTGCAGTATTTTTTTTTTTTATACACATGGTAAGACATTTTGTCATGTAAATACAAAAGTGGAATATAAAGATGTAAAAGTACAATTTGTCTCATTGGAGCTAGAATGGCTGTTTCATAAACACATTTGGCACTCTAGGTGCCATTTAAAATTGCTGTTATGTGTGGGGTACTTGTTGTCCGAATGTGTTGAAAAGCAATGAAAATCTTAAATTGCCTCTATGGATGATAATGTCATGTTTTAAGTGCTTACCTACATGTAGGTTCCATAAAAGTTTAAATGGAACATCTATTAAACCAATTGTGTAATGATCTCCCCTGAATAAAAAAAAAATTAAGAATAGGTTGTTAAATGTTCCATTTTTATTCAAAGAAATAAACAAATTCTTCTAGTATTCTGGAAGATGATTGCTTAAATATGAATATAAATGTTTTTCATTTATGTAAGCACATGATCCTAAATTTGATGAGTTAGTTTTGAAGTATTTAAATGTTCAAGTTCAGATTAAAGATTTTTATTTTCATAATTCCTAAAAAAAAGTAAAAATACTTTATACTCTTTGGTGGGATATCATAATTGGTTGACAATATATCTTTATTTTTTTCTTATAATCATTAGCTGCGTGAATTAAATTGGACTGTTTGGAAGAAAAAAAAACAAATGTCATGTGAGGAGGTTGGTATGGGGAATCCAATGACTCATATTATTTTACCCAAACATGCCTGCAATTTTATTGTATTAGATATGTCAGATTGTTAAACAAATCTGTACAAAATAAAAGCCACCTATCAAATGATAGGATAGTGTCTTAGGATCCCCCTCCCCTGTTTATGTTTAAATATGAATTGATTTGCTTCTATACTTTACTCCTGTGAGGGACCTTTCTTCCCGAAGGTTGTTTTGATGTTTTTTAATACTGTTTTTGTGATATTTGGAGGTTGTATCATTCAATGAGGCGCCAACAATTCTTTGCTTGTCATCAAATATTGTGGGTATTTTTAAATACTGTTTAGGTTTACATATTTGGGGTCCAACATTTATCTGTGTCTGACATTTTGATATTTTTTTAATACTGTTTTTGTAATGGTTGGAGGTTTCTTCATTCTAAGAGGGGCAAACATGTTTCTCTATGAAGGGAGTGCTGGTCATCTGACATTTTGGGTATTTTTGAAGTGTTGTTATTATAATATTTTGGTTACATTTTTGTATGAGGGACCAACATTTGACTGCTTTTTTTCTTTAATAATAGGGTCCAGCATTCTTCGCTGTAAAGAGTGTTTGTTTGACATTAGATATTTTGGGTTTTATAAATACTACATCTTTGAGGGACCAACATTTATCTCGCTTGTCATTTGACATTTTAATATTTTTTAATACTGTTTTTGTAATATTTGGAGGTTTTACATTCTATGAGGGGCCAACATGTTTCTCCATGTAAAGTGTGTGAGGCAAACATGTTTCTGTATGGAGAGTGTGTGCTTGTCATCGGACATTTTGGGTATTTTTTAAATGCTGTTATAATATTTTGATTACATTTTTGTATGAGGGACCAACATTTTATCCCGTTTTTTTTTCTTTAATAATATATGAGGGTTCAACATTTTTTTCTGTGAAGAGTGTCTGCTTGTCATCAGATATTTGTGGGTATTTTTTAAATACTGTTTTTTATAATACTAAACCTTGCATCTTTGTATGAGGGATAAACATCTCTGATCTCTGCATTATGCTGTTATAATATTTTGATTACATTTTTGTATGAGGGACCAACATTTTATCCCGTTTTTTTTTCTTTAATAATATATGAGGGTCCAGCAATTTCTGCTGTAAAGAGTCTTTGATTGACATTAGATATTTTGGGTATTTTTTAAATACTACATCTTTGAGGGACCAACATTTATCTCGCTTGTCATTTGACATTTTGTTTTTTTTAATACTGTTTTTGTAATATTTGGAGGTTGTATCATTCTATGAGGGACCAACATGTTTCTCTATGCAAAGTGTGTGCTGCTAACTTGTCATTTATGTCATAAATATTTAAACTATTACGTATTACATGTAGTATTAATATTCTCCTGTCAACTTGAAAAATTCACAAGTTACTATTGCATAAGGTTATTTACTCCCGTTGGATGCTTTAAAGTGTTTGTTGTTCAACAATATGGAACACACTTGTAATAATTTAGTTACTTATGTATGTGTATACACAATACATATCTTTATATAGTTTTAAAATAAGTATTAAATAGATGTACTCAATTTAGTAAAATTTGTGTAATAAAATACACTGAAATAACTTACATATTAGAAAACATTAAGGGCTGTAATTTATTTATACATTTGGTTAATGGACTTGAGAAGCATGAATCTGATGCCATTGTTACGTCCAAAACACTTGTTTTGATGTGCAACAAATTTTAAGACTTATCTTTCTGTAATTAACAGTTTTTGTTATTCATGATCACCTTCTTAGTTGCTTTTGCTTCACTTTATCACATGTGTACCTATAATCAGATCCAAGTATTGTTATTCTTTGATATTAAGACACAAATAATATTTTATATGCATTGTATTAAATTTTCTATATTCAATTAAAATATAGTATTTTTTATTTTATTATAGTTGAATTGTAGCGAGTTTATTTTTTTATAACTGCCTGAAGTATCTGATGCAAAATAGTAAAATGTGAAATATATTGCTTCATCCCTTAAAATAAATAAATCGTTACTGATGGTGATATTTTACATGAATCAATCATTCAATAATAAAGTACTATTACTTACGTTTTATAACAGGTTTTCTATAAAAATAGGTCGATTGTTGAATGTTTAAATGTTGTTTAACTCCACTTTCAGCAATTTTTCAGCTTTATCATAGCATCCAGTTTTTATTAGGTCAATCTTATGTGATAAAAATTTGAAGACCAGTATTGTGTGTGTTCCAATTGTGTCAATTGTCTAACCTTTTTTGGTTGGTAATGATTTAAAAAAGCAATAAAATCTGCACATGAAATAGTCATTGATGTCATACAAGTTTTTAGGTGTGTTTATTTCTGTTTTATTGCATAAAGATTTAAGATGTGTAGCATTGTTATAAAATGATTTTTAATAGAAAAATAAAAAACCTGTTTGAATTCAGTGTATGTATAATACTGTTGAAGTGATTTACATACGGGTATAAAATTACTTATGTTAGGTTGTGATTGTCAATCGCATTGGATAATGGCAATTATAGACAAATTTACAAATTATTATAATTTTATAATTTTGTAAATATAGAACAGTGTACTATTAGACAGAATTTATTTTTTGTAATGTTTCTGGTAATGTAAATGGAACATTTAGTGTCGTGAATAAGCAAAATGGTGGAGTTGATCAATTTCATCATTGATCACAATTATAACCATTTTGCAATAAAAATTTAAAACATGACATTTGGTTTAACAGATGATGTTTTGTTGTGCAGATCAAGTTGAATACTATTTCAATTTTACCGATTTCAAAATTTAAATTTTAAATTACAAATGTTAAAAAATTACACAAGTTGTCAAAATTGTTACAAGGTATTAATGTATATTTCTGTACAGTTGTTATTTTTAATGTTAGGATATTAATTACTTATTTTATATTTTGCTATTAGCATAAAAAATAAAATATTTACATTTACATTTTTGACTATTTTAACAAATCATAAGTTACCAGATTGATTAAATGGTGTTTTACACCCATTAGAAAAGATTTTCAGCTGTATTGTATTCAAGAAGCTTATTGTTCAAAGCTTTCATTGTATGTTTCTTGGCAGCTATCTATGTAGGTATTTCCTGTTGATAATACAAGTCTTTTCTTTTGTGCTCTATGTTTATCAGTTTAACTGTTTAGTGTGTTCCAGCTTCATTTTATGTCAGCCATTTAGGTTGCACAAAGTGTAAACCCTGGATAAAATATTATGAAGTCTGGCAGGTGGAGTGCTGGAAGGGCAGAACTTGGGCATTTATTTTATGTAACTCCTCCCACAGTTTGCAACCCAGATTCTTAAAACTTCATAGACAGAATGCAGACATTGTAAAATTTGAATATGCTATTATGGAATAGTGCAAGTAAATTTTATCTTTTTCCCAGCATGTCCTATTTTTCAAACTTTTATTTATTTCAAACCACAATTTTTGTTTATCAAAGGAACTATATTATAATCTGCCCTGCCCCATCAATATCTGGAGGGAATTACTATGTAAACAAACAGGTTGGTAACCTTTTATCAAGAACTATAAGTTGCAGAATACATAACCTTTTCTGATCTACCTTTTTTCCTTAAAAACATTTTCTATTGAACTGTTTGTAAAAATACTGTTTTGACTGACTATAAAATGGTATTCCCTGAAATATTTCTGAAATTTACTGAGTTTACTTTAGTGCACATCATTTATAATTAATATTTTTCGTAAAGCTGTATTTTTGAGATGTATAAATTTAGAGCCTGTATCGCTTACCTGAACCTGAAACCAACTAAACAACTATGCAATTCTTTTTTGTTCAGCTTTTCTTTCCTATAAGGAATTCTCCAACACGTTTGCATCAATGATCATTTTGCAGATCTTGAGCTGAATAAATATATATGGAAAAGATTTTCTGTAGCTCTATGGTTTTCAGGTTACTAAGGAAAAATGAAAAATAGAGAGTCTTTTAATGCTCAGGAGGAAGGTTCACTGTAAATTTTCTGTATCTGTTTTACCGTTTTAACTATCTGCTAAAACTATCTTGACCTCCCCCCTTTCCGTTCTATTTTAAGCCAAGGTAGCCATGTTCGAGGTCAGCTGTCATGAGTTGCACAAGTTTGGTAGATGACAACCTAAAGATGATGTGGGCAATGTTTCAAAGCAGTCCTTTCATTGGTTTTAGAGGAGATTAAAAAAAAGTTCATTTAAAAACATTTTCAAGGAGAATAACTCCTTAACGGTTCATCAGACAATCTTGACCCTAAAGTCATTTTCGTAGCTCACATCGACTTGAACAATTAATTAAGCAAAGCTAACTTATTTTCTAGTTCTTATAATTTTCTACATTTTTAGGAAAAAAATGGCACAAATCATCAATTTTGATGATTAAGGGCAACAACTCCTACAAGCTGTCGTCGCACTTCAACTCAATGAAGAGTGTTGTAGAGCTTTTGATGATGAAGAAAGGTGGTCCCTTGGTTTTCTTGTTCCTCTGATACTTTTTGAACTATCCAAAAATGTATTTTCACCCCCCTCCCCGACCCCATTCTTTTTTTAGCCATAGTGGCCATGTTGGCGAATCTGTGGCTATGGTTTGTGCAAACTTCCAAATATTATAAATGTAACATTGTAAAAGATTTATCCGAAAATCACATCCTTTTAATAAGAATATTTCTTACTTAAGCATGTACGGAAATATTAAAAATAATTAAGAACACACTTTACCTGCAAAACGGTAGATATTACTCCTCCGTAAATATGTGACATGGCAAATACAATAATTTCGAGTGCAACTATTTATACTACTTTATTTTGTGACACGCATGCAGTGCTCGTGTTAATATATCGCGGTAAGCTTATATTCATTCATATATGTATTCAGTCTTCGTAGTAAAGTTTAGTCCGTATTCTAGTCTATGTCGTCGTAGTAAAATATAGTCCGCATTCTATTCTGAGATCAATGATATGACGAATGTTACATGTAAATAAATGAAATGAAAATGATGAATGCAGTAATAAAGACAAGTAATGTAGTTGTAATACTACATGTATATATAAATTTATTTACACAAATGTTTCCTGGTGACACATTATATAAACGTTTACAGCACCCGGTGACATAACTAACTTGAAAATTAATGAAATCATTAAGAAAAGAGATGCTGTCAACACTCGCAAATCGACAGAGCAAGCGATTAGGTTTTTTTTTACGAAATATTTACGTGAAACGGATGTCAGTTAGTTTGGAAACGGCGGACCCTCGGGAATTGGACTCAATTCTTTGTAAATTTTATGCAGAGGCGAGGACTGAGGATGGGACATTTTGCAAGCAAAAATTACTGCAAACACTTCGGCAAGGATTATGTCGATATTTCAACGATTTTCGAGAAATAAACGTAATGAAAGACAGTCAGTTTCGTGAATAAAACAAATCATCCATATTTCATTTTATGACTCAATAAATTATGTAATAAAACAATTACTACACTTGATCTTGATCAATATGAGATTTTATGGAGCAGGGTAGAATAATATTTAACTCGACTTCGCCTCGTTCAATATTATTCTACCATACTCCATAAAACCTCATATTGATCTCGGTCAAGTGCAGTAATTGTATAAAATCACATGAAAAAATCTGTATATTGTATCATATATGATATTGCATCATATATCGATATGATACAATATACAGATTTTTTCATGTGATTTTTTTCGCCTGAATATAGCTGAAATATTGCTGCTCGGGCGTTAAACACCATTAATCAATCAATCAATCATGTGATTTTATTCTTTATTCATATTAATGCCGTATTGTGGACTTTATCTTGTTTTACTATATATATATATATATATATATATATATATATATATATATATATATATATATATATATAGACCTCAACTGTCAGAAATACTTTCTTTGTCTGCCTTATACTCGATAAGCAGGTATGGCTATGATGGATTTCTTCCAAGTTTTGAGTTAAGAATGAGAAACTGCAGTACAAAAAATGAAGGCATCAGAGTTTTCGCTTTTTCTAACACACGTTCTCTATAACTGAAATCATCAGAATGCTTGACTTTTGATAACATATTTGTCGTTTTTAGTAGACGCGTTTTAAACGGACCGCCGGCATTCCAATGGGTACCAAATGTGCTCCCTTCTTGCTGTATATGTATGAGGCACTTTTTATACAAGGGCTGTTTAAAAACAAGGACAAAAGTGTTCGTTGTCTTTCAATTTTACGTTCCTCTATATAAATGACGTGCTTTCATCGAACAATCCACCCCATTGAACTTGAAATTGAGAATTGAATTTTCTATTTTTGTGTGACAACATTCCAACAGTACTTACATATGGCGTATACATCTCTGAGTCTGTATTTCTTACTGGATTATGACTAATAACGAAATTTTAACCTGACTGATACGAAGGTTGCCACGTATGTAACAAAAGATTCTTACTCTCCAGAGAACCTGAACTCTTTCCCGGTTTAAGTGGGTTTAGTGTGTCACTAATGTTTTTTCTAAAGGGGGGGGGTGTTGTTTCCCCTCTCTTTTGCATAACCATGGTTTTGTCAGTTCTTGTCTTGTTGTCTAATGAATACTCATCGGTATCTTTTCCTTTTCTTCTTACAAAGCTGTGGAGATCGAAATTTAAGAATTCTACAACGACCCGTTTGAATATTTCAATATCCACATTTATCATTTTTGTATGTGGCACATTTTAGACAGCTGTTAATTTTGGAGAATTTTTATAGAATGGTGGCGTTGCAGTTTTTGTATCAATAAGAGATAGGAAAAATCCAGTTCAATCAAGTTAGTTGAATGGTATATAACACCTACTTGTGGGTGCAAGTATCTTTTTTGAGAACATAATAAACGTGCACATATGGTTAAAGGGTAAACTGTCGACGCCTATACGACGTTCCGTGATCAAATATAATTAGTAATTTGATATTATAACACCATTCCGTGATGAAATATTATTAGTAACATTTCAAAATAATCTTGTATAATACTGTTGTGCTGGTTGAGAGTCAACCAAAGACAGTTATAACATGAATACAATAGCAGTATTGACAATGACTTCCTTTATGGTGCTTCTCATCAGAGGTGTTCAGACGAAATGTTCTTACGAAGAGTTCCTGCTTACCAAAATCGATAATGACCTTCAGGATCTTCGACGCAGGATACAGTCTGACGTGAATTTGACAGGTGTAATAATAGTTTCTTATGAAGCAAGTTATGATTTCGCAGTTGCAGATTTACAAATTTTCTTTTCTTTTAGTATAACGATTATAAAAGTAGTCCTAGAAGCATAAATAAATGCTATCCTAAAAGGACAGAGAAGAACTGCATGCATTTTTAAAGGCCCAATGTCTTTATTTACAACAACCAATACTAAGTATTTTTTCAGAAACACATGACCAATCATTAGGGGATGATTTGTTTCAACAATTACTTTTGGATTTTGTGCGCGTGTTAACACGTATATTCACATTGGTTTTCAGTTTAATTGTTTTTGAAAAATATTGAGGAATAAGGTCAAGCTTAACTACATTATAATTGTGAGCGTTCTTCACTAAAGTGCGGGAATGATATGCCGCCCTTAACCTGGGACATTAGAAAACGGATATTGATAACATTTCCCTTTATTACGCAGCATCAGAGGTACAGAACATACTGTTCGACTGGAAGTCAGAAAATGTGTCTGCTCGGTTATGCGTCTATTTTTTAACTACTAACTTGTTTTAATACTTCTGCCAATACGAGCAACCAAGTCTTGTATCGTGATGATATAGCTGAAAATGCTAACTTTGCGTAAACAAAGTATACTCAATCACATTCCTTTAGATCTCCAAAAGGTGGGTTTGTTTGAGATAAGCGGATAATGCTAGACGACTAACAAATCTCACATCTAAGATATGATACGATCTAAGATTTTTCAGGTGTCTCGTTGGTAGATTAAGGTATTCAAGACTTTTCATAAACGGCGTTTTAACGCCAAGTTTGTGAGCTTGAGGGAAGGATGTGCTCGATTCCAACCATGACTGACATTATGAATACCATTTTGACTATCTTAATCAGGGGGTTTTCACCGGTTACTCCGGCTTCCTCCTTAAAAAAACTGGACGCCATGATATAGTTCAAAGCTGAAAGCGACGTTAAACCCCATTCAAAACACAAAACACATGACCTACAGTCATATAAAGGGTAATATTGAAATATATAAGATATTTACTTTTCAAAGTTATTAAGCATAGTCTCTGTTTAATACAAACTAACATTTCGAGAAGTGCTGCGATGTTATTTTAACGAGTATATACATTGAGACATACGGGATTTCTGTTGTATTAAAAGTATATAACACACTTATTCCTTGTGCTGTTTAAATTGGTGGAAATAAAGCTTATATGTGCCATTTATTTTTTTACTTTTTACCGTAGATAAAATTCAGAAAGTGGGATCAACGTATGTACGATGGGGTAAAAATAGCTGCCCAGAGAGATCAAAACTTGTTTACGAAGGTATGTAACAATTCTTATTTTGTTTAGATATAAATTATAAAGTACCCAAAATAGTGTGTTTTGATTTCATTGCACTTTTAAAAATAAATTATGATTTGGATGTATCTGTAACCATGGAGCTTACACGCTTGTATTGTATAAAACCCGACATGCAAACCGTTTTGATCTTTCTACGATTATGTCGAAGAATTTATCTCTAACTGCAAAAATGTTATTATTTTATTTGTGAGACTCTTACAAATTTGCAACTAAACACACAAACACATTTGAGACTGTTATTTACGTCTGTTGTAATGTTAAGCTTGGACTATTTTGTTTTTTGTTTAACCGTTCCACATGTAAAGGACTTCAAGTATCATGGCAGAGAACTGGAAAAAGTATTACTCACAGTATTATAAACAAAAATTCAGACACTGTATTAGTAGATATATTTATCGTTAACCAGGTTATGCTGCAGGGAAAAAATGTGACGTAAATGGAGGTGGAGCTAATTATTTGTGTTTAACAAAGACTCCAGAATACACAAACATGCAGTCCACAAGTGCTGATAAAAATTTATACGGAGTAGAAACTGATATACATGGGTTTAACCAACGTATAGATAATCAAGATATGTCGTGTGCTATCTGCTTCACGCCTGGTAGAACATCAGTTTTGATGGTTCCTGGACAGAAGTCATGCCCTGATGGATGGACAGAAGAGTATTGGGGATATTTGATGGCAAATGGTTCTGGTTCTGGAAGTGTTTGGCAGCCGACACAATATATCTGTGCTGATAACCAACCCGTTGGGGTGCCAGGCGGAGAAGCAGATAACGGACAGTCCGTCGTTTATTTAGTAGGAGCAATGTGTGGATCCTTAAAATGTCCTCCGTATATTGAAGGGAAGCCTTTAACATGCGTTGTTTGTTCGCGCTAAAATGCTGAATTAAATCTGCTGTATTGTTTACCTTCATCGTTGTTTTCTATCGTAATAAGTTATATGTAATTATTCAGAGAATTCTCTGTCATCCGACGCTTTTTAGACTTTGATCGGATGTCCAACGCTCTACGCTCCCTTCAAAGTCTTAAAAGCCTTGGACGGCAGAGGATTTTCGGACCCTATGTAATCAAGTTTTACACTTCAACAATGGAAATTGAATTTTATTTCACGTGATTTTGCTTTTTGTAAGATTTGACGTTAGAAGTTTAGTGTATTGAGAAGTGTATGCCAGAGCGAGCAATTACGATTGTTGCGTCTGTGATGGTGACTATTTACATTCAATTTACCCTAGCGAGCTTGAAATTATAGACACCCCCCAATACACTAAGGTCAGCGTCTTACCTAGACTTACTTCTAGAAATAGACCCAGGAAAACTACAAACTAGACTCTACGATAAACGTGATGACTTCAACTTTCCAATTGTCAAATTTCTGTTCATCGACAGCAACATTCCAGCAGCTCTAAAGTATGATGTGTACATTTCACAACTTATACATTATTCTAGATCCTGAGATCAGTATTCCGATTTTCTAGACCGATCACTGCTGTTGACTGCTAAACTACTCAAACAAGGTTTTGTTGTACCTAGGTTTATGTTATCTCTTTAGAAGTTCTATGGTCGTTACTATGACTTGATTGATCGTTATGGGAAATCAGTGTCTCGGATACGATCTGACATTTTTGCTGAGTCATAGGTAGTGTTTCCCATTCCCGAATTTGACTTTTCCCTAGACATGACAATGAGTAACTCGATGAGTGTCTAATTAGAGGCAGGCACTGCTTACTCGTCCGGAGCACCTGAGCGCACCCATGGTTTTTATCGGTTCGGATTACTCGCTTTCTGGTTTTTTTTTGTTTTTGGTTTTTGTGTAGCGTTTGTCTATATCCGGATTTGTAACTGTCCCTTGACTTTTGGCTCTTGTTGTTCTGTCGGGTTTCTTTGCTGTTTTTCTTGTTAACACATGGGAATGGTGTTGCCATTTTGCAGTCATCATTCAAAAATTAAAACTAGACAAATTTGATCTAGCGATCACTGTTATCCCCGCTTAAATTTTGAAAAACTTTTTTGGAAAAATCTCTAACGTTTTTTGTCGACTGGTGACCTTGACCATTAATAGAATTCCTCAGCATCAATAGGCTTCTTACCCACCTGAAATCATTAAAAATCATTGAAATCAAATGCACACTTTGTCCACGCCGCAACGTGACGGAGGGGCTTAGTAATGGTCTGCGTCCGTGCATCCATCCGTCACACTTTTGTGGACACAACTCCTCTGAAACCGCTTCAGCAGTATAATACAATGGTGGATCTTGTGGACGCATCTCCTCTGAAATCTCAAGGTCACCAGTCGACAAATTGCTTTGATATTTAGTATAATAAATTGTTATGATGTGTAGATGTGCATACTTTATCATCATTTTGATTCATCAAAATTTGTAGGATGGATATTACCATTTTAGCAATATAATACAATGGTAGATCTTGTAGGTGAATCTCTCAAACCGTTCAATGGATTGCTGTGATATTTAATAGGATTAATTGTTGTGATGTATAGATGTGTATACTCTACCACAATTTTGATTTGTCAAATTTTTTGGGAGTTGGGTTTTTTGGAGCTATGAGACTTTGACCAGTTTAGCAATATTGAACAATATTGAAAGCTAATTTTTTCAAGCATTCTAAAACGTTTGCACATTCTGATGAAGTTTTATCGTTTAGTTGCTTAGCTTTTTCCAAATACCTGTCCAAACAGTTCTTATATTATATCCTTATTATTTTGTCCCGAGACAAAATGTATCACAATTTTTTTTCCATATTATTTTCTCACATCTCTTGGGCATTTCCATACTGCAGCGGCGGGGACATTTGGCTACATGTAGCAACCTGGCCTTGTTGAGTAATTGTTTTTATTAAATGCTAACTGTTTGAGTTATTGTCCGAAAAGGATTTTTTTCGAAAGAATTTCTAACATTTTTGGCAACTGTGACCTTTAAATTTGATGGATTTCCCCCCTAAAAATTGATAGGCTTCTTTACCAATCTGATATGTAACAATATCCCTAAGTTTCATTCAAATTGAAGGCAAGCTTTTTGAATTATTATCCTGAAACAAATTTGGAAGGACGTACGGACATAAGGACCACTATATATACCCCCACCCCGACTCTGTCGAGCGGGGGTATAATGATTACCATTATGAGCTAATGCAAAATGCACTTTCACACAAGACCTATTTTAGTGACATTCTCTCTTCAATTTACAATGTTAAAAGTTTAAGGTTTATTACACTCCCTGTAAAAGTCGTAAAAGAGACATCATTAAAATATTATTTTTCTCTTGAAGGAATTAAGAAATTAGTATTCAATAGCAGCTTCATATATTTTTAACATGTTAAAGTCAAATTTTATAATAAAATCCTAACAACTTTGGAATACGACTCCATGCGAAAGATTTTGATTCGGTGTCTTCAGAACAAACATAAAACGTAAGTTAAAATGTGCTTTAAATTAATGAAACACTCAACAGTAAACAGCATACAGTTCAGGGATATAATATAATAAAAAAATCAATGCATTTGCAATGCGGCGGTAACGTGAGCGGATAGGCTGACGTGCAGAAAAAAAGTCCAATGTACCGGGATAAAAGGAAACAAACGGTATTTGGCGGATTGGAAAGTCAATTTATACAATGTGAGTAGAAATGTATAGTATTTATTCCGACGCAGTCGGTATTATATTCACTTTTTACAGTTTGATCTGTTTCTTGATTAGTCAAAAACTGTCAAAAAGTACTAGATAAAGAATCTGGAAAATCATTTATGAATATTTTAAATAGGTCAGGACTGAGATTGTCCCCTTGTTTGACACCAATCTTTAGTGGAAATAATTCACTGATTTGATTTTTTATTCTGACACAGGAATTGCTGACTTCATACATTTTTTCCGACCCAGTCGGTATTATATTCACTTTTGACCCTTTGACCTCATGACACTTCACCTCTCGAAAAAGCAAGTCACGTGATCGTAATTCTGTCTTGATGAGTCAAAAACCAATTGGACGGGGGTTTGGAACAGGGTGGTAAATTGGACAGGGGTTCGGAACAGGTTTGTAAATTGGCAATTCACCTTTCAAATTGTGTACAATTATTATTAGATTTTACCGTCTGTTTGTTTATAAAATTATTTCGTAGTGCAATTTAAGTATTAAGAACGATAGAGATGAGCTGCAGATTGTAAAATTTTGTATCAAACAAAAATGTTTAATATTTTTTATTTGAAGGACAGCGCAAATTAAAACGCATATTAACACGCTGGATTTTCGTTGGCTTTTATGGAGTGTAAAAAAGACGAAGTGAAGAAATTTTAATTAATTTCTTTAATAAATACAAATTAACAATCACAATGTCAGTTTTGAGTGCATGAATTAAAATTTTGAGTGTGTAATTTCAATCTATCTTTTGAGTGTGTTTTCGTAAAATTTTGAGTGTGTAATTGTGATGATATTTTGAATCATACTTTTGACGAGAACGGCGTGCCATATCTGACCTTTAATTATTTTTGTAACAAGCTGCTGCAGAATCTCAGTTGGGAGTCAAATTTTAAGCTGACAAGAGATGTCAATCATACAGCTTGATCATTCTGATCAACTTGCTAGAGGTTTGTCGCTGGAGTAATCATTCGTTGAATCACCTATATAATGTCCTTTATCTTGACAAAAAATACTGAATACATTTCTTATAAATTAATATAAAATATTGCACATAATGGAATACACTTTTCATTAAACATTAAATGCCGCTCAATAACCTGTAAAATTTAATGTCAGTATTAAAGCTATCAGAATTACAGCGGAAATTATAATGCCAGCGAGTATATATATCTTCTGATTTGTTTTTACCGGAAGTCTCTTGAATGCTGCTGTCTGGAACGATAAAATATGTTTATTTAAAACGTGCAATTGTTTTTATTTAAAAAGAAACTATATCCAAACGGTTGTATCAAATAAAGCTATCACCCAAATTCCAGCTTTCTGCCACCACAAGTCTCAATAACTTAACTTAATTGTGATAATTACTAATACTTTTTATACAGCTTCCTTGACTTGTGATAGAAGTCGAAGACACCGTCTTGTTTGCGTTTTGCATGTAAATAGCTAGTTTTTAAGGTATTTACTATCGAAACTGTCATCATGAGACCAAGTAAATGATGTAAAGAATGTAAATGAATTGCACAAAGTTCACGAAGAAAGATTTTTTAGGCAGTTTGATCAAAAGTATGGGGTGTTATAGGACATTGTACCCAAATTATCAAAGAACGTGTATATAAAATCTTTCTTATATAGTGTTACTTAACTGATGCATGATAACTACGCAACTTACGTTTCATTGACTTACACGGAAACATTTGTCCTCAATGTATTATTTGTAAATTTGTCCTTGAGCTTAAGAATGTTGACTTTGACAACTCTATAACTAACCGTTTGTTCCGACAAAAGTTCTGCTCTAGCTTCCAAATCCTCTAATTTTCCTTCCCTCTCTAAGATCTTGTCAATTTTATTTCTCATGGTGTCTAGTTCTTCTCTCACATTTAGTGGCATGTTGGTATCCAAGTGATCATATGATCGTGAATAAGCAAAATGGTGAAGTTGATAAATTTCATCATTGATCACAATTATAACCATTTTGCAATTAAAATTTATAACATGACGCAAATTTTGTTTAACAAAATGTTGTTTGTTTTGTTGTGCAGATCAACTTGAATACTATTTCAATTTAACGATTTCAAAATTTAAATTTGATCACAATATTGAAGCAATTAAACGTGTATTATAATTATGAACAAAATGTAGGTATTTTTTCTACAAATGTTAAAAAACTACACAAATTGTCAAAATTGTTACAAGGGATTGATGTATATTTGTACAGTTGTTATTTTTAATGTTAGGATATTAATTACTTATTTTATATTTTGCTATTAGCATAAAAAATATAAATATTTATATTTACATTTTTGACTATTTTAACAAATCAGAAGTTTTCAGATGGATTAAATGGTGTTATATACCCATTATTGAAGATTTTCAGGTGTATTGTATTTATCAATCTTATTAGGGCCCCGCCACTTTGTGGCGGACGCCCTACAGTGATCAGTCTGTCCTTTCTTCCATTCGTCCGTTCGTCAGTCCGAAACTAATCGTGTCAGGGCTGTAACTTTTTTATATTTTGAGGTAGGCTTTTGATATTTGGAATGTGGGTAGATAATATCCAGGCGATGTGTCGCGTACCATATTTGTTGACCTTTGACCTTGAACTTTGACCTTAGGTCACATTATTGCTTTCTGAATGACAAATTCAGGTCCGGACTATACCTTTTTTATCTTTCGAGGTAGGCTTTTGATATTTGGAATGTGGGTAGATAATATCAAGGCGATGTGTCGCATACCATGGTTGTTGACCTTTGACCTTAGGTCACATTATTGCTTTCTGAATGACATATTCATGTCCGGGCGGTAACCTTTTTTTCTTTCGAGGTAGGCTTTTGATATTTGGAATGTGGGTAGATAATATCAAGGCGATGTGTCACCTACCATGGTTGATGACCTTTGACCTTGACCTTAAGGTCCGCCATCTCACTGATATCTAGTTGTTCAAAGCTTTCATCGTCAGTTGCTTGGCAGCTAGTCATCCTGTTGATAACGCAAGTCTTTTCTTTTGTGCTCTATGTTTATCCGTGTAACTGTTTAATGTGTTCCAGCTTCATTGGCAATCATTTTTTGTGTCTGCCATTCGGGTTGCACAAAGTGTGAACCCTGGTTAAAATTAATTAAAGTCTAGCAGGTGGAGTGCTGGGGAGGTAGATCTTGGGTGTTTATTTTGTGTAACTCCTCCTACCCAAAACTTCATAGACAGAATGCAGACATTGTAAAATTTGAATATGCTATTATGTAATAGTGCAAGTAATTTTTCTCTTTTTCCAAGCATGTCCTATTTATCAAAATTTTAATTTATTTCAAACTGCAATTTTTGTTTATCAAAATAGCTTTATTATAACCTGTCCCATCCATATCTGGAGGGTACTACTATGTAAACAAACAGGTGGGTAACCTTTTATCAAGAACTATAAACTGCAAAATACATGACCTTGATAATATAACTTTTTTCCTTAAAAACATATTCTATGGAACTGTTTGTAAAAATACTGTTTTGACTGACTATAAAAGGGTATTCCCTGAAATATTTCTGAAATTAACTGAGTTTACTTTAGTGCACATCATTAATAATTAATACTAGAAAGACGGATTTTTTGAACCCTTGGTATTGATTCTGGTGGTTACTTTTATGATAGCAATATAAGGAACACAACTGTAGGTTAATAACACAGGGATGGGTTGCTTTGCATAAATTTGGAGTCGTTGGCTCTCAGAAATTTAACCAAAATGTTTATCATCTATACTACTAAAGTATAGACTCCCCTTTTAAGCGCGCATCACAAAACACAGAGAAATAATTTAATAATCGACTTTATCGATTATCGACATTACATGTTATTAATGTGCAACATCAACTGCATGTAACCTTATGCATATTGAAGTACGAACTACAGCTATAGACTTCCGTCACGTAAAGCAACCGAACAGTTCATTCTTGTTTAAATTCAGCCTATTCACTTCAAGAAAACGATTGGAATTGAATGGATTTTCACCAGACATGTCTGGTAGGTCCTACGAATTTTCACTGTGATCAGGACTAATATGACATTAAAAAATAACTAAAGTTACGCTTCACTCATTACAAATTTACTTCGTAATAAATGCTTCTAATTTAATAGTTGCCAGTTGGGTAGCATTTTGTACGTCTCACGGGTTTTGGAATGTAAAGGAGGACAGTACCTGGTACAAATTTGCGGACGTAATTAATCGTTAATTGCTAATTATTTAAAGCAATAATCGATATAACAATTACATATTTTGCATATGCAACATTAACTGCATGTAACCTGATATGGGTTAATACTGCGCTATTTCTGTGTGTTTTGTGATGCGCGCTTAAAAAAGTGGGTCTATAATTTTAGTAGTATATATATAGATTTTACATAAGGCTGTATTTTTGAGACGTATAAATTAGGAGCTTGTATTGCTCACCTGAACCTGAAACAATTGAACAACTATGCAATTCTTTTTCTATTCAGCTTTTCTTTCCTATAAGGAATTGTCCAACCCATATGCATCAATAATCATTTTGCAGATCTTGATGAGCTGAATAATTATGTATGTAAAAGGTTTTCTCTAAAAGATTTTCTTTTAAAAAATGTTCAAGAAGAATAACTCCTAAACGGTTCATCAGATAATCGTGACTTGATTTATTTCTAGTTCTAATTATTTTCTAGGTGGTCTCCTTTGTTTTCCTGTATCTGTTTTACTTTTTGCACTACAAGCCAAAAACTGTATTTTGACCCCCCTCCCCATTCTATATTTAGCTATAGTGGCCATGTTGGTGAATCTGTGGCTGAGGTTTGTGCAAATTTGGTAGAATAAATTTGACCTCTAATGTTTTTCAAAGTTGCAAAGTAGTCCTTTCAGTGGTTTCAGAGAAGATTTTTAAAAATCAATTAAAACTGATTTAATCTTGACCCTAAGTCATTTTTGTAGCTCTCATAGAGGAGAACAATGAAGCAATGCTAATTTTGTCTCTACTTTTAATAATTTTCAAGATTTTAATGCAAAACTGGTAAAAATAATCAATTTTGACGATTAAAAGGCAATAACTACTACAAGGAGTCATCATACAACTTCGACCCAATGGAGTGGTTTGTAGAGCATTTGATGCTGAAGAAGGAAGGTATCTTCGGTTTTCCTGTATCTGTTATACTTATTGAACTGTAGGATATTTTGAACCCCTGTTCTATTTTTTGGCCGAAGCAGCTATGTTGATTGGTTTGATGCCATGATTTGATCAAACTTGGTAGAGGACATTTTACTGATGATGTGTGCAAAGTTTCGCAGCAATCCCTTCCGTGGTTTTGGGAGGAAGATTTTTAAAGAAAAGTTAACGACGACGACGGACACCAAGTGATGGCATTACTTTACCTTTCTAGACAAACAAGTAAACTCTTTTTAGACAATTTTAAAGAAATTTGTACCAAGTAGAAACCTAATTTCAGGGAAGTTTAAGTTGATTTTTAGCTCACCTGGACCTTCGGTCCAGGTGAGCTTTTGCTAACACTTGGCGTCCGTCGTTCGTCGTCCGTCGTAAACTTTTCCAAAATCTTTTCCTCTGAAACCATGGGGCCAATTTTTTTCAAACTTGGCCACAATGATCCTTAGGGTTCCTAGTTTGAAGTTTGTACCCAGGGTGTTGATCAACAGACAAAGATGGACGCTGTTACTAAAAATAGAACATGGGTGTCAACACAGGTTTTGATCATTATCTCAAAAATTATAATAGCTATAGAGAAAACCGTTACTTCAAATTGTTCAGCACATTAAGGTCTACAATAGTTGCTATCAGTGTGAAGTTGTGTATTGGCTTCTTGTATGAGTTATTGCCCTTTATTGACGATTTTTGACAAAATGTTTGGTATTTACAATATAACTTGAAAACTATAAGAGGTAGAGTAAAACTGTAATAGCAAAAATGATCATCAATAAAAGCCCTACAATTCACTTAATTGGTCTGAAATTGTCAGATGACTCCTTATATGAGTTATTGCCCTTAAATGACAATTTTTTATGAAATTTTCCTTATTTGTCCCGTAACTTAATAACTATAACAGCTAGAGTAAAGCTGTAAATAGAAAAATGATCAGCAATACAAGCCCTACAATTCACTGCATTAGTCTGAAATTGTCAGATGACTCCTTATAGAAGTTATTGCCCTTAAATTGCAATTTTTTATGACATTTTCCGTTTTAATCATGTAACTTGAAAACTATGGCAGCTAGATTGAAACTGTAATTGCACAAATGATCAGCAATAAAGGCCCTACAATTCACTTGATCGGTCTGAAATTGTCAGACAACTCCTTATATTAGTTATTGCCCATAAATGGCAATTTTTGATGAATTTTTCTGTTTTCGTCCTGTAATTTAAAAACTGTAACAGCTAGAGTGAGACTGTAAATAGCAAAAATGATCAGCAATAAAAGCCCTAAAATTCACTTAATTGGTCTGAATTTCTCAGATGACTCCTTATAGGAGTTATTGCCCTTAAATGACAATTTTTTAAGAAATTTTCCCTATTTGTCCCGTAACTTATAAACTATAACAGCTAGAGTAAAACTGTAAATTGCAAAAATGATCAGTAATACAAGCCCTACAATTCACTGCATTAGTTTGAAATTGTCAGATGACTCCTTATAAGAGTTATTGCCCTTCAATGGCAATTTTTCATGAAATGTACTTGAAAACTAAAGCAGCTAGATTGAAACTGTAAATTGCACAAATGATCAGCAAAAAAGGCCCCACAATTCACTTGATTGGTCTGAAATTGTCAGACAACCCCTTATATAAGTTATTGCCCATAAAATGGAAATTTTTTATGAAATTTTCCGTTTTTGTCCTGTAACTTAAAAACTGTAACAGCTAGAGTGAAACTGTTAAAAGCAAAAATAATCAGCAATATAAGCCCTACAATTCACCATATAAGTCTGGAATTGTCAGATGACCCCTTATAAGAGTTATTGTCCTTAAATGGCAATTTGTTATGAAATTTTCTGTTTTTGTCCTGTAACCTTAACAGCTAGAGTGAAATTATACATAACAAAAATGATCAGCAATAAAAGCCCTACAATTCACTTAATTGGTCTGAAATTGTCAGATGACTCCTTATAGGGATTATTGCCCCTTAAATGACAATTTTTTTATGAAATTTTCCATTTTCGTCCTGTAACTTGAAAACTGTAGCAGCTAGATTGAAATTGTAAATTGCACAAATGATAAGCAATAAAATCCCTACAAATGATTGCTTAGTCCAAAATTGCAAGATGACTCTTTATAGGAGTTATTGCCCACAATTGGACAAATGAACAGTTTTTGTATTATAAATTAGTCTATAACACACCTAGCTAGAGTACAACTGTAAATTTCTAAATTTCCCTCCAGTACAAGGCCTACAAAACGATTTAATTTTCAGAAATTGTATGATTGCGTCTTATAGGAGTTATTGTACTTAACTAAATTTTTTTAGTTTTTGCACAGTAACTTAAAAGCTATAACAACTAGACAGAAACTGTTAGTTTTAAAAAATTAAATATAGTTGAAGTCATTTGGGTTCCAGGTGAGCGATTGCATGTTCCTGGGAGCCTCTAGTTGTCAAATAAGTAATAATTTGTCACAAGTTTTTATTTCTCAAGAAAAACATATAGTATCTACTTATAATATAACAAGACTGCCTTCAGATCATATTGAATGTTTGCCACTCCCTTTGCACATTAATAAGCTCCATTTGGAGATGCCAAACTGTGGGGGTGCATTACAAGTTGTAGTATACACATGACATTAACAATAATATTTTTTGGTAAATACAATTGTTTTGGAAATACATTACGGAAATCTTAAGGAACTTCAACAGGTTATAAGTATGACATGGATGTACTAGACACTTTTGTTTTAACACCTTTTTATTAAATAAAAATACAATGATAAAAATTTCTCTACATGATTCTGTGCTTAAAAAAGCTACATGTAATAAAATTAACACATACAATTGAAGGCAAAAAATCCAGACAATAGTTCGTTAGTTCAAAGGTCGTAAAAGCAAAAAATATCGGAACAAAGGACAATATTACCAGTACAAATAATAAATGACAAAGGGTATATCACTGTTATAGGAATAAAGCCATTTTGGAAGAATTCATTGGATTATGAACGTAACCTAATAACTCACAAACATTTTTCACACAGTGCCACATGTTGAGTTTGTGAGCGAGTTTTCGAGTTCATAGTTCATACAATACTAATTCCGTAAAAACATTTTCATTCCTTATAATATCGCCCATTTAAGAATAATATTCATTTTGTTTGTTTTTGCACTACTTTATTGCAACATGTATTCATACGCTAGATTAATTAAAAAAAAGAACTATAAAGGTCGACCAATAAAAAAATGACTTAAAATGAATATAAGAACTATAGAAGGCGATCTAGTTAAATGCATAACTATTTTAATAATTAATTCTTATTCAATATTTAAATTTACTGCATTTTAAAAACTTAACTTGGTTAACAATAAGCTTCTTGAGTATAATATCTTGGCTGATATCATAAAAATTTACAAGAGCAAATATATCATCCATGGCATATTAATTATTCTACAACTTTCACACAAATGAATAGTTTTATCTGTATCTAGTGCTACAAATAGCAGATCAAAAATTCGTTTGTGGTTGGGAGGCATCCTCACAAGTCGGGGTTTCTGTGTCCACAGTCAGGGTTTCTGTGTCCACATAATGTGGACACAGAAACCCCGACTTGTGAGGATGGGTGGGAGGTGGTGTCAATACTGTTTGGCTTTTGGGGGGAGGAATAGTTGTTAGAGAGAAAAAGTGCTATTGTTCCACAGAGGTTATGACTGAAATCAGCAGTAAAAATATAACAATGATACTATACATCTGAAGTATAACATTTAGGATAAGGAATCCATCGCCCATTTTGAATCACCCAAGTGCATAGTACAATTATGTATAATGTTGTTTTAGTACAAAACTTACATCTACACTACACTTCTACACTAGTTTTAGTTATACCAATTCTCAATACTTTTGTGGTAATTGACATTTTTAAATGTTTTTCCTTTCACGGCCGGTAAAAAGACATTTACAAACAGGTGGTTTATTGATAAGTAGTATCAAATGAAATGAAAACATTATAAATTGGAAAACATGTAGTGGTTTAATAAAATTTCAAAAACACTTACATACTTCTACGGTAAAGTTTAGTTTCAAAAACGAACACAAAAAACAATGAATTTATATAAGTAATGAGTTCTGATTTTAAATGCTAAAAACATACAAGAATAAATATATTAAATTGTTGCATAGTTTAAGCACATATAAATACAACTTTTTTGTTTTCATACTATTCAGAGTAGGTAGGTTTTTTATTTATATAATTGTATATACACATAATATGAATTGGTTATTTAAGGTTGGCAAAAAATTTAAACATTTGGTTGGCAGCATTTTTGGTGGGTAGGTAGGGAGAAGGGAAATAATCCTATTTTTCTGACACAACAAATCAAGACCGATCTTTCGTTGAGTCACATCTATAGTGTCCTTCATCTTGACAAAAAATACTGAATACATTTCTTATAAATAAATATAAATATTGCACATGATGGAATACACTTTTCATTAAATATTAACTGTCGCTAAATACACCTGTAAAATTTAATGTCAGTATTAAAGCTATTAGAATTACACCGGCAATTATAATGCCAGCGAGTATATAATATATTCTCTTGCTTTTCTGTTTTATCTTCTGATTTGTTTTTACCGAAAGTCTCTTGAATTCTGCTGTCTGGAACGATAAAATATGTTTTTTAAAATCGTGTTAAAAAGAAACTATATACAAACGGTTGTATCAAATAAAGCTATCACCCAAAGTCCGGCTTTCTGCCACCACAAGTCTCAATAACTAAACTTAATTGTGATAATGACTAATACTTTTTATACAGCTTCCTTGACTTGTAATAGCAGTCACAGGCACAGTCTTATTTTTAGGGTATTTACTATCGAAACTGACACCAGGAGACATTGTTAAATTATGTAAATAAACTAAATGAATTGCACAAAATTCATTAAAACGATTTTTAGGCAGTTTGATCAAAAGTATGGGGTGTTATAGGACATTGTACCCAAATTATCAAAGAACGTGTATATAAAATATTTCTTATACAGTGTTACTTAACTGATGCATGATAACTACGCAACTTACGTTTCATTGACTTACACGGAAACATTTGTACTCAATGTATTATTTGTAAATTTGTCCTTGAGCTTAAGAATGTTTACTTTGACAACAACTCTATTTACTAACCGTTTGTCCCGACAAAATGTCTGCTCTAGCTTCCAAATCCTCTAATTTTCCTTCCCTCTCTTTCATCTTTTCAATGTTATTTTTCATGGTGTCTCGTACTTCTGTCACTTGATTTTCTAAAACTTTGAGCATAATCTCGGAATCTTCACCAGATTCATTTTTCCTCATCCATTTCTTCTTGGTCTTCGACTTTATTATTATAATTTCAAAAGAAAGTTAGTAAAGTTCTTCTAATTTTTAAGGCTTAACGTACGTCCCCAAACCAAAATAAACGATTAACTAACCTCATTAAGGTCGCCAAATTAACGTCTATTTTTTTCAAGTTTGCATTTCAAGTGTATCTTATACAGTTTTTCTTGTATTCTATCTCATTTCGTCAGATTGCTTTGTACCAAATCAATTCGCAGAGTTCTATTTTTATGGTACCAGCAAACGTAAGGTACAGTTCAGAAAAATCTGATATTCCGATTCTGATCCGAGCAGCACTTACTATACGACATTACTAATATGTGCTTGGCCTTATGTTTTATTTAAACTGGTAGAATAAAAACACGATCAATCTCAAAGTACGAGTACGCTCATATACATTAGAATGTACTGTAAACTATGCTTCAATTCAACAGATTGTATTGGTTATAAATCAAAATGATTGGATAACAGGCTCTGTGGATATATATGGCTTCTCCAAATACAAAATGGATGATTGTTTGTTTGTTTAAATATTGCTTAACGCCACTTTCAGCAATTTTTCAGCCATGTCATGGCGTCCAGTTTTTATTGGGGATAAAGCTGGAGTACCCGGAGAAAATCCCCGACTTCGATAGGAAAACTGGCAATCCTTGTCAATTAAGATTGAAGTCAAGTACACTCTGCCCGCAGTGAGACTCGAACCCTCAATCTCAGTGTTGACTGACCACGTGATTAATAATAGACGAACAACCTTAAGCACTCGGCCACCGAGGCCCCCAAAAATGGATGAAGCAAGACATGAGTGCCTCCTACGGCTTTTATTGGGTTCGGTGTTACTCACTTTCTGCTTTTGTGTTTTATGTTTTGTGTTTTGCGTTGTATATGTTTGTCTACATCCGGATTTCCCTGGACTTTCTGCTCTTGTTGTTCTGTCGGTTTCCTTTGCTATTTTTCATATACACAATGAAATGAAATTATAACATAATTTCACAAAACCAATAGTTGAGAGAAAAGATTTCTAACATACAATTAAATAGATATTAAGATAATGAGTTTGTTTTTATTTGACTTGTGGTTTTGGTTTAATGGTATTGCAAATACTAACTAGCAAATGTTCGCAGGAGCCCCAAAAGGGGACACACTAAGCCCTACTCTGTTCAATCTTTGTATTAATAATCTCAATAGAACCACTTTAATTAACTGAGTTAAAAATTTGCAATTATATTATAATATTAGCAGAAACTAAGAACAGAATTCAGAATAGATTAAACACAAATTGTCAAATTACTGTGATATTTAGCATTTAACGTTTAATAGTTAAGAAAAAAAACAAAAGTCCAGGATTTTGCAGAAACAAATAGAAATCATAAACAAGTTCTATTTTTGAAATGTATGAAAACAATATAATAACAAATGTTACGGAATACACATTTCTACGTTCTAGTATTAAATCCAATGGAAATCGCACTTCTAGTATTATTGACCAAAAAAGCAAAAAATCTACTCTGTATTCTAGATTTGCATCGATGGAAAATGTTCAAGTACAAGTGGCATTAAATATGGTCGATGCACTTATTAAACCAATTTTAGCATATAATGTTGATGTCTTCATGACCAACATCTATTCTTTAGAGCGAAACTTCGTTCAGTAAGGAACAAAATAACCCTGTTGACCAACTGCCCTGTCTACTGAAAGTTAGTCTCGATCTGTGTAATATTAAAAGTGCATCAACACTATTTTAATATATACACTAATAAAATTGCAAGTTTAAGATAAAAATAAAATGTGTATATAAATCATTAAAAACCAAAAAGAAACGAGTTTTATCTGTCCGATTTCAAATTGAAAACAGAAAGCTTAAAACAAATTTAGATTGTCTGATCATATCCTCGAAATCGAGAAAATGTAAATATCAAAAGGTTCCCCAGGAGCTCCGAAGTACTGGTCTTAAATAAAATTGACGATGAATCTCATTTCCTTTTACACGGTGAAAATCCCGACCTTGAATGTGTAATAAAAATACTAAACCCCACAAATTTGCGGCAAATTCATAGTCTTGCCTCATAAAACGGTCATTGAAACTGAGGATGTGACTCTCATACGCTTGTTAGTTTGTCTATTTTGTTCATTTGTTTATTATCTGTTTGCAGTCACAAATTATTTAAATGTTGATTTAATGACAATACAGATATATATATAATTTAAAAAAGAGAAAGGGTTATTGTTTCAACCTTTCTCCAAACTATAATTAATATTTATTATAAGAGACAATAGAATACTCTTATATAACAATCAATGAACATGTCAGCAATTAGAACGAATAATATTACCCTCGCTTTCGTTCTTTATTATTTTTTTTTTTCATTTTTGTTTCGGCGAGGTAAGATTTTAACGGGATTATTACGACAGTAAAATTCGGCCTGGTCAACAGTGTAATATAGTAAGTCACAAGTTTTCCAGCGATTTAAAAAGGCGGGATTGACCATTTTTCTTTATGTGAAAAAAATGCGTCCCTTCATAGCCCTGACAATAATTCCATTGATCATAAACCTAATGGATTTTGTTATGTATTGACTTCTAATATTTTATTTTTACAAATATTTTATGGAAAATAACTGAATCTTAAACATAGTTAGTAAGCATAATCTTGAGGTCAGAACTTTCTCACATTGTGTCAAGGGTTAACTTATTATTGACATATGTTAGTTACAAAAACTGAGAAACAACTTTTGTTTCCTACTGATAAAATCTTCTTCTAATTATGACTGACATTTATAGTTGTATAACTGCCCATTGTAAACATTTTGGCATCTTTGAAAATATTGTATTAATATTGTGGGAGGAGTCTAAGAGTAGAAAAAGAGAGAAGAAAGTGTTACAAGAGAGAGAGTGAATCTAACACACATCATTGTACATGTACCTTTACAATAACATTTTGGAATAATAAAATTTGGAATAATACCTCTCGCATCTTAATTAAATACATATATAAAATTAAGAACATTACATGGTGGAGACCCTAAATAGATGGAAGAAATTTATAATGATGGACATTTCTATAGTGATACAGATCATCTTCTATTAGACACTGATCCATTTCTTAGCAGTGCAGCTGACCAGTCTTTTAAGTTTGAAACATACAACGACATATATTCGAATTCAAGTTCAGAAAGTGACACTGAGGACCACGTTAAATCTACCAATGATTATGAAATAGACATGGATAATTTTACCAAACTAAATGTTAACAAGTTCAGTGGATATACTACAGATGACGCTGAACAATTTTTATCAAATTTTGAAGCATATTTAGTGTTTAATAGACTTGAAGGACATGATCAAAGGAAGTTAGCAGCATTCCAACTTCACCTGTGTGGTCCTGCACAGGTTTGGTTTTCGAGTTTAGATAGTACTGTTAAGTCAAGTTGGGAATCTGTATTAAAGAAATTTCAAGAAGAGTACAGTTTCAACAAGCCAGTTTTATTGGTTGAAACAGAAATTTTTCAGAACTTGAGACTGTTACCAGGACAACAAATTGAGGATTACTTTAGTAAAGTGGTGGATAAAGGGAGAAAAATTCACAAAAGCACAGAAGAAATTCTCCTAAAATTTATTGAAGGACTTCCAGCTCCATTAGCTTTCTTTGTTCGTGCTGGAAATCCTGAAAATATTCAACAGGCGTGTATGTCTGCTAAATTGGGTGAGGCTTACGGATATAGACAAGCCGTTCCTAATACACCTGCAATTGCACCTGTGCATCCCACAGCCACAGTGGCAGCCATTTCTCATCCAGACAGATTGTCCACTATAGAAAACAGACTGGAAGAACTTTCAAAACAGATGGACAAAATAACTGTTAATTCTAACAAGGCAAAAACAATTACATGTTTTACTTGTGGAGAGAATGGACACACAAAAAGACATTGCCAGAGAGCTACCATACAACATGTTCAATGTCAACTATGTGACAGAGTAGGACATACCGCAAAACAGTGCTTTAATTCCGAAAACAGGCGAAAGTTTGAACGTTCGGGAAACGACAGGAGCCCGAGGGATGTAGGTCGCGGTCACTTGGGGAAAAGAAACTAACAAAGCGCACCAGAAGTAATATGACAACTTTGCCAAATAGAATTTCGAAACGGACAATAAAAAGTGTAAATAATGTAAATATGGATAGTGACAATTTTTCTGAAGAATCTGTAAGTAAAAATAGTACACATTTTTTATATTTACCTGTACAATTTAATTGCAAGATATATGCACTCTTAGACACAGGTAGTTCTATTAATTTAATGTCATATTTTTTATATAATTCTTTGTCTAAGAAACACAAGAGTGAATTGTTGAATGTTGTAAACAACAAAATCATTTTAGCAAATAATCAAGAAATTCAAATTGATGGCATTGCCACATTAACAGGCATTATAAAAGGTAATCAAACAACTTTTGATGTGTATGTACTAAAGGATACTTCTCACCCCTTAATATTGGGTACAGAGTACCTTAAATCAAGTGGTGTCATTTTAGATTTTAATTCATTGTCTGTAGAATTTTCTAAATCGAAAATCAAGTCTCCAAAAACGTTAAATTTTTCTCCAAATTCTGAGTCTATAGTTTGGGGCAAGGTTCCAAATTATGTTTATGGGGGATTCCAAGGGGTATGTTCAGCCAGTGTATTAGCTTCAAAGAAAGGGTTACTAGTTGCAAGATGTTTGTCAACAGTCTCGCCTAATCACATGGTACCTATCAAGGTCATGAACCCCACAACAGAGACAATAACTTTATATAAGAATCAATATATTGGAGAATTTAATCTGTTAGATGCTACAACAGATGTCTTTCCGCTTAAACCCCACTGTGCAAATGTTGTTAATGAGATTACAGATAAGACAGTTACAAATGGAGGGTCATCTCAGGACAAATTCTTATCATATTTTAATATGACACCCAATGTATTAACTTCTTACCAACAAGAACAACTTAAGACTTTTCTGGTTAAAAATAAAGAATTATTTGTCACCAAAGAGAACCCATCATTAGGATTGACTACATTAGTAGAGCACCAAATCCATCTTAAACCAGGTGCCATATCCAAGCATCAAAGACCATATAAATTACCACCACAGAAACGGGAAGTGTTACGTCATCAACTTGATGAGTTGTTAAATCAGGGAATAATAATGCCTGTCACCGAAAAGGAAGATATTCCTATATCCAGTCCAATTGTTTTAGTTTCCAAAAGAAATCACCCAAAATCAGGAGTGAAACCAGGTTCTAAAGAAGAGAGTTTGTTAATGTATAGGTTTTGCGTTGATTTTAGACATCTTAATTCTCAAACACAAGACTTTCGATACACCATACCAAGTGTAGAAGAATTAACCGAGTCATTTACACAGCGCATTCCAAACTACATTTCTTCAATTGACTTAAGCTCAGGTTTTTTTCAAATGAGTATTTCGCCAGAATCTACTAAGTATACAGCATTTAATACTTGTTTCGGTACATTCAAGTTTAATAGATTACCTATGGGGTTGAAAACATCGCCAAATAGCTTTCAGCTACTTATGGATAAAGTACTGAATGGCTTATCATTTCGGAATACCTTATGTTACTTGGATGATGTTTTAGTATTTTCTGAAACTTTCGACAAGCATTTGGAAGATTTACAGGAAGTTTTTAGTCGTTTCAAATCAGCTGGATTGAAGTTGTCACCACAAAAATGTCAATTTGCACAAAAGAAATGTATTTTCTTGGGACATGAAATATCAAAAGATGGAATAAGACCACCGGGCGATAGACTCAAAGCAATTACAGAGTATCCAGAACCTAAAAATGCTAAGGAGCTTAAACGATATCTTGGACTTATGAACTGGTTTAGAAAATTTATTCGGGATTATAGTGCTAAAGCAAATCCTCTCTACAAACTTCTTCGAAAAGATCAGAAATTTGTTTGGAGACAAGAACACCAAGAAGCGTTTGATATACTGAAAAATACTCTACTTAATTCAGATGCATTAGCATTTCCAAGATATGATTTACCATTTTACCTGGCAGTGGACACGTCGAGCAAAGGTATCGGCTACATGCTGTATCAAAAACAGGATGACAAACACAAAGATATACATGTAATACGATTTGGTTCAAAGTCTCTAGCAAAATGGCAACAATCGTATGGACCAACAAAACTTGAATTATTAGGTATGGTCACCAGCATAATTGATTGTTCAACTTACTTGCGTGGAAGAAAATTTATTGTTGAATGTGATCATCAAGCTCTCAAACCATTGTTTCAGAAAAATCTGAAAGGTGCAATATATGAAAGATGGCTAGCAATACTTCAGGAATTTAATTTTGAAATCCGCTATAAACCAGCTGATCAAATGGTAGAATTAAGAATTATGATTTTAGCTTGGAAAAATTTAGAACTATGCAAAGAACAGATATGAATTTAATTAATCTGATTAATTACCTTGAAACCAATGAATTACCAAAAAGTCAAAAGACAGCCAGACGTCTATTGATTGAATCAAATGACTACGTTTTGATCGATGGCCTTTTAATGCATTCAAGACAGAAAAAATCACAGAGAACAAAACAACTAAATAACTATCAATTAGTAATACCAGATTGTATGGTCCAAACTATTCTCCAGTTATATCATGATTCACCTATGGCAGGTCATGCAGGAATTCATGAAACAACAGATAGAATAAGAGAACATTATTTTTTTAAGAGAATGGGTCCCATTATAACTGACTTTGTTCGTTCTTGTACACAGTGTCAGAAACGTAAAATGACAAAGCATCATACCAAGTCAGGAATTACATCCTACCGGACACCCAGTGCACCATTTGAAGTATGGCAAGTGGATTTAGTTGGACCATTACCGACCACATCACAAGGTTATAGCTATGTCTTGACTGCTGTCGATATGTTCAGTAAATATCTAGTGTCATTACCATTAGCTAACAAAGACACTTTAACTGTTTCGTCTTCACTTATGCAGATATTTACCAAATATGGAGTTTGTGACACGCTTATTAGTGACAAAGGATCAGAGTTTATCTCTTCCGCTATGACTGAAGTTTGTAGACAACTTTGTATACCACAAGAGTTTACTCCAAGTTTTGTTCACCATTGTTTGGGAGCGTGTGAGAGAACTCACAGAACATTAGAAGAAAGGCTCACACCATATGTAAATAGATTTTGCAATAATTGGATAGATTATCTTTCAAGTATCACTTTTTCAATCAATCAGTCCGTAAACTCGGGAATGGGATACTCACCGCATGAAATTATATTTGGGCAAAGACCAAAATTTCCAATGCTCACATCCAAAATAATTGATTATGACAGTATTCCTATTGATGTTCGTACATATGTACAAAAGCATGCAGAAAAACTAAACATAATCAGAAACGAAATGAAAAACAATGTTTTTCAGTCACAGAAAATTATGCTAGAACGTGCCAATGACAAAACTCAACCACTGTCAACTTCTGTCGGAGATTATGTTTATCTTTTGCATGAAATTAGTGGAAAAGGACAAAAACTAAAGAATAAATATGAAGGACCATTTGTAGTACACAAAATTATTAGTCCCCATTTAGTCATGTTACGAGACCCGCAAACTATGAAATGTAGAAAAAATCCAGTACATCTCAACAGGTTAAAAATGGCTTACGTACGAGAGCCCACACCACAACCATATTTCCTTGGTAAAGTTGTGACACATGAAAATGCACAACAAAAACTCACAAGAGAATCAGATGACTCTCAATCGGTGAATGCCTTGGGGAATATTGGTGAGGTACATAAAGACAAAGATGAAATGAAGAATGAAAAGGGTCATATTGATTTACGTCGCTCTGCACGTACAAGGAAGCCTCCAGAACGATATGGGTTTACCATAGATCTAGATGAAGTTCTTAGCTCAGAAGACGGAGTTATGGATAGCATGGGATACCATAAAATTAAGCGAGTTCTGGGACAAAAGTGTCTTGACAACAAGAAGTTGTATTTAGTTCAGTTGGTGGGAGAGCCTGCTGAACATGCTGTTTGGGTTCCCTTTTCAAGCTTAAACTGTAAAGCTAAAAGGTCTGTACAATTGAAACCCCCTCCAGTAATAGTTCAGATGGAATAAATATTTTACTGAGATAAAATGTATATTGTATGGAATTATGAAAAAGATAATGTAAAGATGTGAAGTATCATTAACATAATTTTTTTTCACATATGATTAGAAATTATCCAATTTTTCCCCCTTATAATCAGAAAATCAGTACCAGTAATTGGTCATTTAAGATAACAGGGCTAGAAAATCCCATTTGATTAATGTTTATTCTCAGGTGTTGATGAGACAACAGGGAGATCATAAATAGGATTAATTAGATATTAATTGAGCTAATGTTCCAGTGATTTCTGTGTAAACAAAATGTTTATAGTATTTTATCATTGAATATAATATTTTGTTTGTGTTAATGCATTAATTTGTAAATAAAAAAATTAAAAAAATTAAACAAAACTTTAAATAAATTTTTTTTTTTTTTAAATATTGAACCAATTAACATTATGAATTTGAAACATTGTGTATTAACCAACTTTAAATGTATTTTTTTTATGCTTATTATATGTGTAATGTACATTATTTTTTCTCTATTGTATTTTATTACTTAGTTTGTTTTATAATTTGAATGTTGAATGATAGTGAATGTCAGTTTTGATAGATGGGTGGTAGCAGAATAATTGGGTAGTGCAAATGGAAAGTGGTGTGAAATTGTGGAAATTCATGAATATTGTATACAAATTCTTTTTTTATGCATTGTTAATATTTTTATGAATTATTGAATAGGAGTATGTAAATAGATCAATGTTTAATGTATAAATATGTGTTATTATTTTTTTTTGCTTTTTCCTAAAGTTTGTCATGTAAAAAAAATAAAATAAAATAAATAAGTTCTTATCGGTATACAAATTGATGATATATTTTTATTTTCTTTTTGTGGGGGATGTTATGTATTGACTTCTAATATTTTATTTTTACAAATATTTTATGGAAAATAACTGAATCTTAAACATAGTTAGTAAGCATAATCTTGAGGTCAGAACTTTCTCACATTGTGTCAAGGGTTAACTTATTATTGACATATGTTAGTTACAAAAACTGAGAAACAACTTTTGTTTCCTACTGATAAAATCTTCTTCTAATTATGACTGACATTTATAGTTGTATAACTGCCCATTGTAAACATTTTGGCATCTTTGAAAATATTGTATTAATATTGTGGGAGGAGTCTAAGAGTAGAAAAAGAGAGAAGAAAGTGTTACAAGAGAGAGAGTGAATCTAACACACATCATTGTACATGTACCTTTACAATAACATTTTGGAATAATAAAATTTGGAATAATACCTCTCGCATCTTAATTAAATACATATATAAAATTAAGAACATTACAATTTTAAACATCGGTAAAGATATGCATTAAATATATACACACAGCTCTGTACGAAGTCGATTTTGAACACAGTGAATGGATTATATTAAGAAATTATCCAACCAGAAATTATTCTGTCGTGAATTTATATATCGGCTCTTAAATATTTTTAATCACGTTACATCTACTTTGTATTATAACTTTAAACCCTAAACAATTTCTATATATCTACGTCTTAATAATATCGTCCTACTTGTGTTCCACGTATACACATATAAATTATTTTATCTTAAATAGTGTGTGACTCACTACCTTTCAAGAGTCAGTAAATGTACGTACAAAATAAGAACAAATCTTAGTTATCAAACTGCTAAGTTGACTAATTGTTTACATTACCATTTTTGTAACGAATCAGAATCCTATAAGAATCAGGAAGTTACTTTCATCTATTTTTAAAGTAAAACTTCCAATTATATGACCTCCAAGGTTCATGTATAAATAAATTTAAATATTGGCCCCAGGTTAAACGTGTGTACACACATATATACATGTTCTTTATCAATCACGGAGGATTAAACTTAGAAAGAACATGTAATAAAATAAAAATACAATGTTTTATGTTTACCATTAAAATAAAGGTAAAAATTATTTGAAAAATTTACCACATTTACATGTAGCTTAATGCATATGGTTGTTTTGCAAATCAAGTACAGTGTTCAGGCCAATCGTTGGGGATCAGATGTCGAGTGGATGTTTTGATGGTACTTAGCAAATTCAAAAATGAAACAAAGTTACGTCTTCCATCTTTAACAATTTTGAATGACAGGGTATTAACTGATCTAACGCTATTAACCAAGTTCTTTCAGCTTCATATGAAAATAAAGTTGTTAGATATCCGTCCTGTTTTTATGTGTTTTCACCTTCTTATTATTTGATCAAAGTTCCTAAGTTATGATTCCATATAATGTTATCTTAACCTCTGTGATTTTTCAAATAAAGTAAGAGGCTATGGCTAATGTATGTTGTATGAATGTATATGTAATATGTCTGTAGTGCTTATTTAGGTATATGTATGTTGCAGTTATGTAATGTAGTCTGTCAGTAGTGCTTATTTATATGGGTGGCAAATGTATGTTTGCATGTATGTATAAGTAGCTTGTCAATAGGCCTTATTTATGTACTGTATGTCGGTTAAAAAGCTCTTTAGAGCTTATGTTATGTGTTGTTAATGTACCGACTTTAAATAGAACTTTTGTCTTTGTCTTTGTCATAACATTGCTCGTTCCAATCACAGGAATATGACTCCATATCATTTGGGGTGAAATATGGCCAGTAGAGAAAAAACAAATTGTCACTTCGTTCGCGACATTTTTTTTTTCGTTTTCTGACCTTATATTTGGTCCTAAATGGAGTCAAATTTCTGTGTTCCCAATATACAATGCACTACTGTTACGCTGACACTGGCACTCATTAAAATGCGTTCCTTAATTCGACATTGTCTGGTAAGGAAATTTTTACTTGATAATGTGCTTTATACATGTATATCAAATAGTACTTAGCATCAAAAGATCGTACATGCATTAAAACACAAATCTATATATTAGATTAATATATTTAGACTATAGTATTTAAACACAACATGTAATAGTTTAATAATATACCTCATAAATTATGCACATAAAATGAAATAGACATATAAAACAACGTGTTTGTTTCATATGGATCCACCATTTCAAATAGCTAAAATTTGGAAGACAATTTAAACCAAGTCCTGCATTAACTCGCAAGCATAATCAATTGTTTAAAACAATTCAAATTGTATGCAACATAATATCATACTGAAAATGTACAATAAGTATATTACTTACCAAAATTTATCACAGACCATATACATTTTTATATATAAACATTTTAAAAATATTTCAAGACTTCATATCATAACTGTTAAAATCTATTTTGTTCTAAAATAATGCCCCTAACTTAGCACTTCCCGTTGTATTGACTAGTTTACATTATAATTTAAATTTAAATTTTGTTTTAACTGAAGTTTATATAGGAAAACTATATACAGCATCTTACATACAAGCTATGGCTTGCGCATCTTTCCCACACAGTTTTCATTTAATCACTATGAAATGAGAAAGTATCAAACTGTTGAATATGGTCAAGATATGCGCTGTAGCTGTTTTGTCAATGAAGGCAATGTTGTTTTACAATAAACATTTGGCAATACATATAAGTAATATTGCCCGGTAATATTAATCTGTTTACAACCTTCTGTTAGTACCTTTGTCAGAGAAATAGAAATCCAGAGTGCGGAGACATCATAAACTCTCTCAAGATCTTGCCGCTCTTGTTGTTTCATTATAAACACAAATGTGCAAAATAAATCAACTCAATCTAAGTAAAATTGATTTGTTTCACTTGTGAAAGATTTAATTTTAGGTAGACTGCGCTGAACTGGGCAGATTGCGAGTTAAACTTTTGACTTATCAGTTTACTAATATAATCTATATAATTGAAAATCCAATCCTAAAACATGTCTGATCTTGTAATAAACATTAAGGAAATAAAATCAAATTGACCACCAATATGTTAATTAGAAAATGACAGCCCGACAAGTAAGTTTGGGTCGGCATATTTCAAAACAGCCGAGATGCCACCGACACAGTGGAGTTCCATTGTCGTGACCATGGTCACGTGACTTTAATATTTACACAGGTCAAAAATCTTATGTTATACATGTCTCTGTAGAAGAACATATTTACTGTAATACAATCTATAATTTTAGCAAGACAAGCTGACATTTGTCAATTTTCGTAAATTATTATATACTAGGTAAATACAATGACAAAAAGAGTAAAAATAACTAAAAAAATTCTGACTAGAAAAAAACATGTCAGTAATCTTCATTCTATTCACCTCAAGTGAGATTGGTCAATCATAAAAAAATCTGTATATTTATTATGTTCGAATGATGCTACACGCCAATTCAGAAATTTGTTGGCTATTTTTTGGCATGTGGTTATTATCTTAGTATGAGGTTTTAGTCGAACATCCTTTGCTAAAGTCATGATCGAACTCGCAACCTTATAGTAGATGGCTTTGACTACCTAGACACTCGGCCACAAAAATGTTTACAATATGAGTAAAGGAGCATTTCATTTCTAAAAACGAATTAAACAAAACGAATATTAATAGAATAAGAAAAATAACAGGTTTTCACTAAACTTACTGTTTTTAGTTTTCGTATTATCATTGCACTCCTGTTCTGCTGTGGCTATGATATTTTGTCCTGTTGTATGAATTTTGACGTTCGTTTATCCTGCAATGAGTACTTAAATTGACATAACAAAGTGCTTTTAAAAAAAAATTGTTTACTTGTATATATAAATATACACTTAATTTCTCATAATATGCAATTCACAGCACGAGTAAACAAAAAAACCACAATGTATTTTGTGTGTTCTTTTTTTAGTCAGCTTCCAATGTGATTAGTTTTCTTTCTGTTATTCCATAGAAATAAAACAGCATTTTAAACGCATTGCAGAATAAACGAAATATTTGGGCATTGTCGGGCATATATTATTTATATTTTTACTCTCTACGATACAGGACTTAATTAGGACCTGTCTGTCTGGTCATTCCTTCTTGTTACTTAAGAGTGTATACAGATTTATTTAGTATTCGCAGACAATAGTGTGTATGTGTGTGTGTGTGTTGTTCGCACATCGTGTGTTTAACTTCCACTTAACACGCCTGTAGAGTATAATGTAATTATAACTATGATCACAGATACACAAACAACAATAATACAAATAAGTATGATGTAGAATCTTCTTGTCTTCATTTGTGCTTTCCGTCGAGTTTTCGTAGCCAGCTTGCGAAATTCTACTGTCTGTAAAATATAAATAAAAGTTCACAAATTTTTAAGTGTTAAACACCAATTCCGCAATTAACTTGTGTTATATCATGATTAGTTTTTTTAGGAAGGCTAGCAAACTGGAATAACAAGACACGTCACGTTTACAGCGTAACTGTTCACTGTAAGACATCCGACTCCTACTATGGTAATTATTCTGACTCACAACCAACCGGTTCTTTCTTCCCTGTCACATTAATATTTAATTTAATTTTCATTGAATTTATTTATTCAATGCATTTTGTACCCTAGAGACTTAAAAAAAATGAGTATATAAGAACTTCTATTCCATAAAATCTAACTTACAGTTTGTTCCGCTAGTATGTTGGCTCTGGATTCCAAATCGTCCAATTTACCTTCCCGTTCGTGCATTTTGCTGATATTGTCTCTTATAGTAATTTTTACATCTGCCACCTGATTTTCTAACTTTGTTAGAGCTATTTCTGCATCGTCATCAGTTTTAATCTTTTGTTTTCCTTTGGACTTCTGTTTTTCCTGAAATTAACAACCATTGTTTTGAAGTGACGGATTCTTGAAAACTGACTTGAAAAGGGCATGTCAATCTAAACGTAATGATTTTATATATTTATATAATTGATAATTTTGCTGTATTTTAATTTGTCTAAAGTTTACCACGTGATATTTTGTATTTTATTGATTTATTGCGAATTTACTTTTGTGGATTGCACGTATTCTAAAAATAGAACAAAAAAAAATCGTTTGACGTTGCGCAATCAGCCATTCATATTTCAAATCCGGCTGTCAATCGTCTTCTAGGACACAACAACAAACAATGAACAGTGTTGAGCACAAATGGTTTGCATCCTCAAATAAAAATGAGGTAGACCTTATTATATTGTTTTATGTGACAAATTAAAATAAAGCAAAATTTTCAATTAATAATATAAAAAATACAGCCTTTCTCTTAGTCAATACAAGTTATATATATCGACCTCGGACTACGTCGATATACATCTCTCAGTAGATATAAACTTGTGTTGACTAAGAGAAAGGCTGTATTTGTATAATATTATTTTTTTTATAATTTTGCTGTATTTTAATTTGTCCAAAGTCTACCACGTGATATTTTGTATTTTTGGCGGATTGACTGATTTATTGCGGATTGACTTTTGAGGTTGCACGGTTACTAAAAATAGAACAAAAAATTCCAAAAATTGTGTGACGTTTAGAAAATCAGCCATTCATATTTGACTCATATTTCACATTCGGCTATCAATCAAAAAACAATGGACAGTGTTGAGCACAAAAGTTTTTTATCCTTAAATAAGGATGAGATATACTTTTTATTTTTATTTATTAATATTTTAATGTAACACATTAAAATACAGCAAAATTATCAATAAATAATATAAAAAATACAGCTTTTTTCTCTTAGTCAATACAAGTTATATATACCGACCTCGAGTTATATATCGACCTCGGGCTACGTCCTCGGGCGATATACATCTATCAGTCGATATAAACTTGTATATTGACTAAGAGAAGGGCTGTATTTGTATAATATAGATTGAAAAAAATCGTTCTTTTAGCTCCCGAGGAGTAAACGTAGCAAAATGTATTCAATACACAAACTAATTGTCTGGTATAAAACTCATAACGAGGTTCATTACGATGTCATTTTAAATGTACATGTATACATGCATATGACCTTTTCAATGTTACCAATTATTGACATTCCCTCCTATCACTGCTCATATATAATCATTTTAACGGTAATCGAAGCAGGTGATATATGGACTTGTGATTCTTTTGGAGATGTCCGAGAGGGGATAAATCGTTAAATTCGCAAGTCCCGTAAGAAGACGTGTTCCTCCTTACTTATACACAAGAAAAGTAAATACATATATAACAAACAAGTGTGGACTGCGAGCACGCTCACAAAGGGATAACCCCCGCATCGCTTCAAGTCCAATTATCTCGCCTGAATAATATCCGACAGCAACGAAAATTCTTCATGCACATCTACATATGATTTACTTCCTTCATGTAAAGTTTCGTCAAAATCTGTCAAACGGTTTAGGAGGAGTTGTGCTTATGAGGTCTCGCACTGAATACTATATTTAAAAAGTCTAAGTCCAATTATCTCCCCTGAATAATATCCGAAAGCGACGACAATTCTTCAAGGATTCTTACAAGGGATGTGGACAGACGGACAGACAGACAGGGTGATTCCTATATACCCCCAAACAAGTTTGCGGGGGGTATAATAAATGGTATTGATTTATTTAATTGCTGACGGACAGGAAAATACTACAGGTAATCTTATCAACCTGAAAGTTGTGTACCACGAGTATAACCCCCCCCCCCCTCGGATCCCCCAAAAGAATCACAAGCACAAAAAATCATTTTGGTCACATAGTTCGTGGTCATAGAGTGTTGAGATAATACCACACTTTCTGTTTGTTTTTCTTCGGTTATTTAATTGTTTGTTTGTTGTTTATGTGTTGTTTGGATGAGTTTTTTGCCACGTTCTACAACTGTTAGCTATATTATGGCACAAAGTTGTAGGGAAGAAGTCAAATAATAATGAGAACCCCCGAACTGCCAAACTTTGTGTAAAACACTTTTTAATGCATCCAATTTAACATTGATTGAAGGAATATAAAACAAAGATAAGTGGTTTTTCTCAATATTATATTCTACATAACAACAGTTATAAAGGATGCAAAACGTGTTAATTTAGTGTTATAAATGTTAAAAATCGCAGAAATCACAGGATTTTCTTGATATATACTGAATTTCATACCTTGCACTTGTTTTATGCATAATGCTAAACCTAGTTTGTTATGAGTTTCTCACACTATACAGCAATTAGTATATATAATACATTGAGCCGTGTGCTTAAAAATGCGGCTTTAATTATTTGTCACAATTTTCATATGTTCGATCTCTTCTTATTATCTCTTAATGATATATAATTGTTTTCGGGTAAATTGAGCAAAATGGTAAAAACCATACTCTACAATATAGTTCATCCTGTAAGTGATAAAATGGCTAATTTAATGCTAAAGAAAATATTTCAATTACAGTTTTTCGTATTTGCTAAATCCTCCTAGCTTTAAAATACATGTTTCTGTCCTAATCTAATAAGGAGTAGTAAAAATGAACAAAATTGTATATTAATGCGCTTTTGACCTCGCTAGATAGGATCATCGATTCAATTTTATTTCTTTGATTATTTCACGATTTATAGGGTATGCTTAGTATTTTTTTAATGCATTCTTATCTTTACAAAATAGATATATCGGTGTTTCTTTTATTAATTAGTTAGATAATTTGATAATAAAAAGGCATTTTTAGATTTTGTTACGTTATATTACGTAATGTATATGTTAGAAAGACTTGTTCAGTTCAATTTTATCATTATATTTTTTTGTTTGGATTATTTCATGCTTGATAGAGCAAGCTTCATATCTTTTTTGCATTCGTATCTTGACATAAAAATGTAGATGATTATAAATTTGACTTTATCGATAATTTTCAATTTTATTTCTTTTGTTATGTCAGAATTTCTAGGGTACTTAAGCCTTGTAGTTTTTATGCAGTTTCTAATCTTCACATAGAATGTGAATGTATTTGTTTTTATGGGAATTCATAAGATGATTTGATAAAAATAATGCATTTTAAAATTTTGTAGTATTACGTAATGCATGATCGATAATTTTCATATGTTCGATCTCTTCTTATTCGGTCCGTAGAAATACCGCAAAGGACCTCCTTTGTGCACTAAGGACTCTGAATTGCACTAAGGACATGATAACGTCACTAAAAGAGCATAATGAACATGTTGTATCAAAGAACTTATTACAATGAATAAGAATACCAATTTTTAAAAAGGAATCTTTCAAAATAAGTGAAATATTGATTATTTTATTGGCACGCGCCATAACAATACAACTCCCAAGCGCTGCGGGAAGCCACTCCGGACACAATAAACATGTTAATTGCTACAATTATTTGTTTATTAATCTTTAATATTTCAATCAGACTCAGTCATGAATAATTATAAAGGAAACAAATAAATGTTACATAAACCCAAAATTTACTCAATAGAAATGTGTTTTTGTCAATTTAGCAGATATTTGTTTAACGGTAAACTTATTAAATAAACATACACCAAAAGATCGAATGTTAAAGATTTTACTCAAATCGACAGTATTTAATTAAACCGAACTTAAAATATTATAAATAATTGTGTAGGGTCATCTTGCTTCACTATCATCGTTTTACACGTACGAAGTACATTTTCATAGCATAGAATTTTTCGTCATTAATTCACAATGGCCTGGCGACCGTGGAATCTTTATAACTATCACAACACACTACAAAGGCTTCAGGAGGTATTGCATATGTGTATGATTAAAATTTTAACATGTCTGGAAAAATTAAAATGATGTTTATGTTTCCTGAAAAAAATATTATATGTTTAACTTATTTCCTTAAAAACAGAAGAGAAAATGTCATTGCTTTGAATTATAAATATTTTTTTCTCAATTTATAAAATTATTGGAGCTCCTGCAATAATATATGACAATATTGAGAAAATAACGGAGAGCTGGTGACGAACAACTCCTATTCAAGTAATACACACACACATATATGAACTCCATTCGCCATACACTGCCTTGAGCGGAGTTATGCTAGATCCAGGGAAGGGTACAATCAAACCGACTCTTCAGGGTACTATTATTACATACTGAATGAAGGATGGGTTTGGTAGTATCTTTGCATGTAGGCATGGCATGACGGAGCTTCTAGCTCGCGAGTCAGGTGCTGACGGCTTTCCCATTGCACGGATCTTTACGCTTATACAGGTATTACAAGAATGGAGTGATGGGCCCCTATCTTGGACAGGTTTTATTGTTTCAAGCAGGGACAGTCTATACTAACTGTATAGACTGTCCCTGTTTCAAGAGAATTATCTTGGACTCGCCTCCATCTATAATTATTAATATTAACAGCGATGTTATCAAATATCAAAATTTGTTAATGTTCAATTATATAGTTTTAATGTCAAACTCTTTAATTTTCGAACATTGATACATCGCAATTAACCAAAATTTTTGAAATTGTAATTTTATATTTTAATGCGAATTATATGGCTTCACCGTCTCGTTCTGTCATACAATAAAAGACACAAAAGAACTGGACAATTGTGATGGCATATGGTTCTTCCTTGAATAAAATTTGTAAAATTTGTGTGTATAAATAAACGTTGAACTCTTTGCTTATTTATTATTTATAAAATTAATTACTGTAATTAAATTATTGTTTTGTCATAGTTGATTTACCACAATAAACAATGTGTTTAACTAATTATATATGTGTGAATGGCACGTGCCGATTAAAATTGTAAAAACTTCTTTATTAATAAATATAAATCAATAATATTTGGAATTCTGACTATTTATGTTATTCTTTTTGTTGGAACATGTTCATTGTGCTCTTTTAGTTATGTTATCAAGTCCTTAGTGCAATTCAGGGTCCTTAGTGCACAAAGGAGGTCCTTTGCGGTATTTTTACGGACCCCTTCTTATTATCTCTTATATTACGTAATGTATATGTTAGAAAGACTTGTTCAGTTCAATTTTATCATTATATTTTTTTGTTTGGATTATTTCATGCTTGATAGAGCAAGCTTCATATCTTTTTTGCATCTGTATCTTTATATAAAAATGTAGATGATTATAAATTTGACTTTATCGATAATTTTCCAATTTATTTCTTTTGTTATGTCAGAATTTCTAAGGTACTTAAGCCTTGTTGTTTTTATGCAGTTTCTAATCTTCACATAATAGAATGTGAATGTATTTGTTTTTATGGGAATTCATTAGATGATTTGATAAAAATAATGCATTTTAAAATTTTGTAGTATTACGTAATACATGATCGATAATTTTCAGTATTATTTCTGGATTATTTCATAATTAGGGTAGAAAATGAAATTCATCAATCTTGAACATTAAATTTTATTTCCCTGGGTTTTGATTATACGATTTCGAAATCAGAAGCTCTCTCGCACGAGATTGGCCGAGAACGAGACGTGTGTGTGCGTGGTGGGGGTGAGGGGTAAGAGATATTTCTGTGATGTAATTATAAATTGTAAATTAGATGTGCCTTGTTTATTTGCTAATTGCTTATTTATGACACTGAACTTTAATGAAGTTATAAATGGAAGACCATTTAGACTCACATAATTAGCGACGAAAATGCTAATTTAGATTATGATTTTTATACGAAAATAAGATTTTAAAACGGGCATGTTTTTTTTAAGAAATTTGATTTTCTGAATGAGTGAAAAAAAATGTTATAGACATTGGTAGGGGAAAAAAATTTCTTTTTAATAAGAAAAAAACACAAAAGGTTTGCATTTTTATTGAATTCAAGATTTAAATTTTTTTTATGTAGAACTATTTTAAAGAAGAGTTATATTTAGATACTTATAGAATTATATTAAACATACGTCTAAGATCGTATATGAAGTCCTTTAAACAAACATAAATTAAAAAAGCTATATGAAGTTTTGAAAAATAATAATTAATAAAAAAACTAAAAGCTAACTGAAATTTTGAAAAATGTAAATAAAAATAAAATAGAAAAACAATTCAGTTACATTCCAATAAAGGTCATCAACAGTTGTAATAGATGAAAATAATTCTAGAAGAATCTCATAAATTGTTTTGCAAAAACAGAGGCATATAATTACATGTCTCTGGCAAAAATAAGACTCTTCTATATATTTTTTTTATTTTACAGTCTGGAAATGTTTATTCACGTGAACGTTAGTATGACGTTTGAATACATTTTAATTGCAAATTTTTTGAAAAACAATTTTAATTACTGTTAAATTAAATCAATTGAAATTGTAACTTGTCGGTATTTTTATTTGATCTTCCGAAGATGCCCGACGGAAGTACGCGATATCTGTCGATCCTACCGCCCCCCTTTTTTTCAAACAGAACCATGTGATTATGTGATTTCGAAAAGGTCAATGTATTGTTATTGTACGGTAAACATTTGTCTTTCCTACACATTGCTTTTTTGATTACAATACTCTTCTCAAAGTTGAGATATTATAATCAAGATGATTATTTCTTGCCTTGCACAATCGTCTATATTTGTAACCTTTTACAGCATATGATGAAATTTTAAATATAACAAGTTGAAAAAACTACTAAAACCAAATCGGATACACCTATAACATATAAATCGAACATCTCTGGATATGGGTGTAACCCATATCATTTCTTCTCATATTAACCTTTCAATTTGGTTTTTAACATTTCAAAGCAATTATCTAATTTTCTCAACGCATGCTCACACTTTAATGTCTAGATTATTTATGTTTAATGACGCAAATGATTTTATATTCACTATAATGAAAAATGACTGTTTTTTTAAATTGGGGATGGGGTATTTATTACGATGGCGAGACATTTAATATTTTATCCACGTGATTCTATCCATAATTTGAACAATTCTAAAATCGAACACATACAACAAAATAACACATGACATATACTACGAATTTGCTACTTTACGATTAGTTTATAATTCATTTGATCAATAATGCTAACTATGTTAATTACTTTTAAAAATCGAATGACATGCATTAACACTGAATTTGATACCTTACCATTTTTAGAGTCTTTGAAGGAATATTTAAAACTTAGCATCGGTAATTTACTTCCGTATATTCAGGCTCCACGTATTATTAGATTTTAAAGAACTGTAACTCCGTCGCATTTTCACTATTCTAGTTTATGTAGAATCAGTAGTTAATAAGAATAAGCTAACATTATGATTTGTTAATTATTCACAGATTTTCTCGTTGAGACAAAAGAATTTAATGTTCAATTATATACTGATTATCGGATTTCATAGCGGACAATTCAGATAACATCATGATGTAAAGTCTAATTACAAACAGAAGTAAATACAGTATAAGTTATTATAGATTATTTTATTATATACATGAGTTGAATCCAGTTTCGTTTTGTCGGAAACTGCGTTTTCCGATAAGTTCGTTTTGAGATACCTGTCGTCTGTTCGATAGTTTTTGGCGGAGAATAAAAAGTTTGAGTGTAAATATTGCAAAAACCAAAATTGTACCTCTCGCCGATAATAAAATGGTTACATGGTGGAGAATTCCCTCATTTACAAGAAGGATTTGATCGATTTCATGGACAAATAATGAACATTTGAACTTTATTGTGATTGATTATTTGTGCGCCATTCGAATTCGTGAGTCTATCAAAAGTTGAAAAAAGGATAAAGGACCTATCCAAACGTTTAGACAATGGAAATTTGAAGAAGGTTCCAGTTTTATTAACAGATAGCAGGGGTAGAAATTTAGAAGACGTAACTGACAGTTCACAATATCCCGAAAACAAAATTTATTATTGGTATTCCCCCGGTGACGAAGTTCAGGAACAATTTTCTTGGCTAAAGGAAAATTTAGAAAAGAACTTGGGACGCAACATTTAACTCTTTATGTTTGGCTTGGCACATGCGATTTGACGGAAAAATGTGGACGCTACATTCAGCTGAGATCTGAGAAAAATGAAACGGTAAGCCACATATGTAAGGTCTATGGAGATATTCATAAATACGTCAGAAGCTTCCCTTCAATTAACATTGTTTTCTTAGAACTTCCATTCTATTCAATTTATTTGTGGAACGTACATTGCCGTCACCCAAACCCTCGTATATTTCGAGACCAAGATCGCAAACTACACAAACAGATCACAGAAGTGAATAGATTTGTAAACCAAATAAACACTCTGTATCATCAGAATTCGCCATCGTTTTCACATGATCTAGAAAAGAACCGTAAACGTGCCGGACAGCGGGCCAAATACAGTTTTAACTGTGGATTATATATCGATGGAGTCCACCCTCATCCCAGGTTGGCAAAACTTTGGCTGTTGCGCATAGCGCTTCGTCTTCCAAAAAACTGTGGGCGACTGTAAATTGCGACTCTTTGATGTGTGAGATCTTTCTCACCAGCACACACAGAACCTTTCCGGTGTTTTTGAATCTTTGTGAGGTCTTCCTCATAGTATTTTTTTTTAATAAAATAAAATTTTAGATGTTATAAGTGAGGTCTTCCTCATTTGATTTAGTGTGTAGATTAATATTTATATATGTGAGGTCTTCCTCATGTGTATGTGAGTAAGTACAACTGAGTTTGACTTTCAAGGTATGTCTGATGTTGAGATTTCTATTTTGTCTGATAGCTTTTTAGCCGACAATGAATTTGGAAACTTGAGTATAAATGAAAGCGAATTATTCCTTTCACATGCATCCTCAGAACTTTCATTAGCTAGTTCACAGCCATTAGAATCAGAAAACTGGTCCGTCCAGTCATCTAGGTACTCGTCACCCCCAGTTCTTTCCCCTCAGATTGATCAGTTTACACAAGATAAACGTTTTTATTTTCCCCCATTGAAAGAAAAAGAAGTCCAGGTCCCTCAGATAATGGAGAAATTGGCTGTGTGTAGAAAATTTGGGGGTTACCCACATGAGAACGGCTCCGTTTTCCTGCATGAATTCGATTCATACGCAACCCTCCATGGTATTCATTCAGACGATAATGAGCGCAAAATAGCCGCATTTCATTTGCATCTGACAGGACCAGCAGTCACATGGTTCAATTCTTTACCGAAAGATAAGAAAAGGTCTTGGAAAATCTTTAAAGGTTGTTTTAAAGATAACTATGTCAATTTAAGTTGGAATAATCCATCAGTTTTAATGGAGAATGAAGTGTTTGAAAATTTAAAACTCTCCCCTAGTCAGTCACTCGAAGATTATCATTGTCAGCTTACTGAGAAAGCACAGCTTTTAGCTAAACCTGACCATGAAATTTTGTGTAAGTTTGTTAAGGGACTTCCCGATAAACTTGCGTTTTTTGTAAGGGCCGGGAGCCATAGCACTAGTGCAAGCGCACTTTCCGCTGCTAAAATGGGAGAGGCTTGTGGGTATAGAATCCACGACGAGCAAACTGTTGCTGCCGTAGCAAGAAGTTCAAGTACACAAAACAAACAAACAATGAGTGCAAATGCACAAATTGCCGAACTTCGTGAGCAGGTCGCAAATTTATCTTCAATGGTACACAAAATGTCATTTACAAAAGTTAAAACTCCACGTAGGGGCCAAGATTATAATGCAGATCGCCAAAATCGAACACCGCAAAATTTTCAACAAAGCCCAGCACAACCTCAGCTTCCACCCAATCCTGAGAGAAACGATAGTTTTACTTACTATAAGTGCAAAGGCGCATCTCACATCCAGCGAAATTGTCTATGGAACGGACAAGGAGAAAACAATGCAAGTTTGAAATGTCAACTCTGTAGTCAGTTTGGTCATACAGCCCCTCAGTGCTTAAATTAAAACCCAACGAACCCGAGGGACGCAAGGCACGCTCCCTCGGGCGGCCAGTCTTGAGTGCCAGGAAAAGATCTCCATCCCCTAGTCGACAACGGAAAAGCTTTCGTGAAAAGTTGGTTCACAATGTTAATCTTGATAGTAATTCCAATGAAACTTCTGATGAAAGTGAAAATGACAAAATTTCAAAATTTTTGTACATGCCGGTTAAAATTCACAATTTGGAAATTGCCGCTTTAATTGACACCGGGAGTTCGATTAATGTCATTTCTCAGCAGTTTTATGATTCAATCAATTCAAATAGTAAACAAGAAATTCAACACGCTTATGATTGATTGATTGATTAATGGTGTTTAACGCCCAACACGCTTATGAGAGAATTACATTGGCAAGCAATCAGCGGATTGACATAATGGGTACAACACAGATTAAAATTACAGTACCGCATGGTAAATATTGGATAAGGGCGTACATCCTTACACAAACTTCACACCCTTTGATACTTGGAACAAAATATTTGGCGAAACACAAAATTGTTCTTGATTTTGGAAGATACGATGTGAGGGGGAGATTTTCAAAAATAAAAAGTCGTAGACGAATTACAATTCCGGCTAATTCCGAAATTGTTGAATACGGAAAAGTAAATAACCTTTTGTTCGGACATCAAGGAATATGCTCAAATAGTAAATTTCTCAACAAAAAGGGGATTATTGTAGCTAAAACCGTTGTTACAGTAAATGAGAAAAACCTTGTACCAGTTCGACTTTTAAATATTACTAATGAGCCTGTAGTTATTTGCAAAGACAAGTTGTTGTCAAAATTTGAGATTTTAGATAGTGACTATTTCATCTCATCTCTTGATAGTGATTGTACTGATGAAAACTTTGTTCAAAACATACAAATTTCGGAAAACGATGACAAAGAGCAATTGGACTCAAAATTTATGTCATATTTTGAAATACCCGAAACCTTGAGCAAGAATCAAAAAACAAAACTGCAAGATTGCCTACAATCCCATAAAAGTTTGTTTGTGACTGATGAAAACCCCGATCTAGGGTATACCAATTTAGTGCAGCACCGTATTACATTAAAACCGGACTATAATCCGAAGTATCAGAAACCGTACCGCTTACCTCCCGAAAAGAAAAACGCGTTACGAGAGCATCTAAACGAGCTTTTACGTCAGAACATCATTGCACCCGTGCACGAATCGGAAAGTGTTCCAATAACAAGCCCTGTCGTTCTAGTATCGAAACAAAATAAAGTTAAGAAAAATTCCGAGGAACAAAAGAGCACGTTACAATACAGGTTTTGTTGCGACTTCCGTTACTTAAATAGCCAAATACAAGATTTCCGTTACTCGATTCCCGACTTACAAGATTTGACTGAATCGTTTTCCGATCGAACTCCAAATTTTCTTACTACAATAGACATGTCAACGGGATTCTTTCAACAACCAATTCATCCAGATAGTCAGCGTTTCACAGCGATAAATACTTGTTTTGGAACATACAAGTTTCTAAGATTGCCAATGGGTCTAAAATCGTCACCGTCATCATTTCAGCTGCTCATGGACAAGGTCCTGCATGGCTTGACGTTTAAGATTTGTTTGTGCTATTTAGACGACATTTTGATTGTATCGGGGACGTTTGAGCAACATATAGAGGACTTGAATAGCGTCTTTAATCGTCTTGAGGAAGCAGATTTAAAACTAGGACCTAGAAAATGTACGTTTGATAGGGATTCGTGCGTCTTCTTAGGTCATCAAATTTGGAAGCACGGTATTCAACCACCGCCAGACCGCATCACCGCGATTCAAGAGCTACCAACGCCTAAATCCGTTCGTGAGCTACGACGAGTTGTAGGCCTATTCAACTGGTTTAAGAAGTATATTGACAACTTCAGTGTGACAATAGAGCCTCTTACTAGACTCCTACGTAAGAACACGCGCTTCCGGTGGACATCTGAGCAAGAATCCGCTTTTGAAAGCTTAAAAACATTACTTGTTACATCGCCTATTCTAGCGTTTCCTGATTACAATGTGCTGATTCATTTAGGAGTAGACACTTCCGCCAAAGGAATCGGTTACGTACTTTTCCAGTATCAAAAAGGAGAAAACAATGTTGAATCACGTAGAGTCATAAGATACGGATCGAAATCACTTAGTCGTTGGCAAAGGTCGTATGGCCCAACAAAACTCGAACTCTTGGGTATGGTTACTGCGATATTAGATTGTTCTTTTTATCTGCGAGGTTGCCGCTTCGTAATAGAATGTGATCACCAAGCGTTGAAACCTTTGTTCGAAAAACAGCTGAAAGGAGCTATTTATGAACGCTGGATTGCGATACTACAACAATATAGCTTTGATATTCGTTATAAACCAGCGAGAGAAATGCAAGTGGCCGACGCTCTGTCTCGGAACACAAGAACTGATAAAATAGGGGACGAATTTTCAAGTCCAGATATAGAGGACCCGTATTTCCCGTACAAAGAGGAGATAATCGGAGATATCATTGTTGAGAATGGACTCAAATTTCCGAAAACACTTCACACTGACTCGACTGATACCGAGCAAGTGAATAATTTTTGCATAGTGAGATCGAACCCACTGACAGCGCACCCAGTGGGTAAAACTGATATAAATCCCGACACGGAGTATGATGCTGATACCGAATGTGATAATCGAGTAGATGAGGACAGGACAAAATCCTATAAACATTCGAAGGCGAAAACTAAAATTGTCGATTCGCATATTCAGTCCAGTGTCCACGATTATGTCGATAAAAGTACATGTCATTCTGATAACAAAGAATCCGAAACAGACGGTAATGTTAAAACTGGGAATGAATCACAGTTCGACGAATCAGCTACTTCCAATGCATACGATACCGATGTGTTTAATCAAACAACAGTTGTTAGTACAACAGAAAATGCTAAAAATTCGGAAAACACGGAAAATACACAAACATCCGAGAATGGTGAAAATGGTGATTCAGACGCAGTTGTTCGTCGAGAAATTGAAATGATAGAACTTTTCGAAAAGTCAGATTTCAGTGCAGATAGTTTACGAAACTTACAGGAAAAGGACAAAGTGTATTCCGCGTACATTCAATATCTAAAGGACGGTACGTTACCGAAATCACAAAAAGACGCACGGAAGCTACTTATTCAAGTTTCAGATTATTTACTGATTGACAATTTACTGTTTCACAGTCGTCAGGCCAAATCTAAGCGTAACAAAAGCCTGAAAAATTATCAACTGGTTCTTCCCCGAAATCGCTGTAAAAACTGTTATTTCACTGTATCACGACTCAGCTTTAGGGGGACACGGTGGAATTCAACATACCATCGATCTTATTAAAGAAAAGTATTTCTTTCCAAAACTTGCACAGAAAGTGACCGACTATGTGAAAAGCTGTCCCGACTGTCAAAAACGGAAAATGACTAAAGTAAACACAAAGTCCGAAATCACCGCCTACCGCACACCGGACTCTCCGTTTCAAGTCGTACAGATTGACATTTATGGACCAGTGCCGATTTCCACTAAAGGGAATAAATACGTTTGCACTGCTGTTGACATTTTCAGTAAATTTATCTTTGCGGAAGCAATTCCGTCTGCAGATGCAATATCAGTAGCTGAAGTGATCTTCAAAATGATAACGCAATTTGGCGTATTTGACACTTTGATGAGTGATTTAGGATCGGAGTTCATAAGCCGTTGCATCAAAGAAGTTTGTCGATTACTAGACATTAAACAGGAATTTACTCCAAGTTTCTCACATCACTGCTTGGGAACGTGTGAACGGCAACATAGGACAATGGGAGAGCGAATAACACCATACATCGAACATGGAAAAAACTGGGAATATGTGTTACCGTCAGTATTATTTTCAATGAACAACACAGTAAACAGCAGCCTAGGATATTCGCCATTTGAAATTGTCTACGGACGCAGGCCGAATTTTCCATTATCACAACATTGCCGAAATACTGATTTGAACACGCTCCCTAAAGATTGTCATGAATACGTAACTCACTTAACGGACAGATTACAGATTATCCGCGATCAAGTGCGTGAAACTGCAATAGTTTCACAAGAACAAATGTTAGCCAGAGTAAACAAAGGAAAATCATTAATTCCGGACCATACATTATTCACAAAGTTAACAGCCCGCACATGTTCATTTTGAAAGACCCGATTACTTTGAAGTGCCTTCCAAGACCGATTCATATAAATAGACTGAAAACCGCATTTGTGCGAAAACCGAATCCATCACCTTATTTTATGGATCCTATTCACTCGAAACTTGACAATGAGAGTAATGTATTAACATCATCGGAATCTGAAAGTGAGGGCATCAGAACATCACAACATGAAACGCAAGAAGACGTCGCTAGCGAACATGATAGAGCTAATAAACGAACAGAAAATGCGGACAACCAGCCACATGTACGTCGTTCTACACGAACTACCCGAAAACCAGTTAGATTTAGAGACAATTCATTTGTTGACCCTACAAATGTATCGTTTTCAGAAACAGAAAATACAACAAAAATGAAGGTGAAACGTGTGTTAGCTAAAAAGTTAGTAAATGGGTTATGGACATATTTAGTACATTTTTCGGGTGAGCCCGCTCAAAACTCACAATGGATTGCTGAACAGGAGTTAGATGCAAAAACGCGATCAATTATTGAACTGAGACCACCTCCGCACATATTTTGATAATAGAGTACTTAATGCGTGAGATCTTTCTCACAATAACCGCATATTGTTAGTGAGATCTTTCTCACAATTTAACCGTATTTTTAGTGAGATCTTTCTCACAATTAACTCTTTTCTGTGTTTGAAGGGTTTTCCAAGGGATTCACTGCAATTACCGCATATTATCGAACTAAAATGATTCGAGTGAGATCTTTCTCACAATATTTCAATTGTTTTGTGAAATCTTTCTCAAAGATAGTTACCCTGCACTAGAAGATCTAAATAAAGTGATATAGAAGTGAATATGATAATTTCATTGGATTTTTGTGTTTCTTCCATAACAACGAAGTTATCGTTCGTTTTCATGTGAGGTCTTCCTCACGGATCCGTTAACTGAAATAGTATACTTTAAATTTTCCGATTTGGTGATAAATGTACCATAAAGTGAACAAGTACAGAACAATCAATATTAGACATTTTTTGTTGTTATTTTGTTACTATGTTATTTTTGTTCTGGAATTTGTGTACAGAAAGCTAGGTACAATTCGTTCTTTGACATGTTAAGATTTTCAAGCTTTGAAATCCAAACGACTTTGAGGAGATTTTTGTTTCTTTAAAAACATGTAGGAACTATCAACATTTTAATTGCCTATTGGTAATTGATCGGTATAATCATTAAAAAGAAAAGGCATGTTTGCATTCATGTATAGTGAAAATGTATTTGTGGTATATTGAGTTTCAAATAATATTCAGAAATAAACCCCGGTTAGCTGTTTTTACTAATATTCATCTGTTACCATGTTGTGCGTATTTTTTTTTTATGAGATAGTGAGTGTGTTAGATTGGTACCATGATCGATCGTGTGAGAAATAGAGTTTTCCTTCAATCAACTTTAACCTATGAATATGAAGTATTTACATGTTAGCTATTTTTATAAGAGTTAGGGCTCTACTGAATTTGAACTCTTAAGATTTTTGCCACTTTTTATAGGAACACGTAGAACTTTTCACATTTTTCCAATGAACGATCATGTTTCGAAACATGTTTTATAGTCTTTAAATTGCCTAGTATGCTCACTGATGCGTAAAGTTTGATAATATGAGAAACCAAAGTTATCTTGATATTTTGAGAATTTACTGTTATGATTTTGTGAATTGATAGTTAAATTTTGAGTTATAACTTGAAGTGATAATGAAGCTTTTCGGGCAATCAAGAACGACGATTCATTTTTTATATCCTATTTGTTTGTATTTAATTGTAATTTTCTTGTATTTAAAAAAAAAAACTGAATTCAACTTTTTGAAAAAAAATCCCTATTTTTCTTTTGGCGGGGGATATTATATACATGAGTTGAATCCAGTTTCGTTTTGTCGGAAACTGCGTTTTCCGATAAGTTCGTTTTGATACCAGTTTGTGATTTGTATAGATACCTGTCGTCTGTTCGATAGTTTTTGGTGGAGAATAAAAAGTTTGAGTGTAAATATTGCAAAAACCAAAATTGTACCTCTCGCCGATAATAAAATGGTTACAATTTGATTGATCTAATGGGGTTTAACGCACTTTCGGAAATTTTTCAGCATAGTATATGCTAGCTTCCAGTTTTTATTGGAGGAGGAAGTCTGACATCTAGTAAAAATAGGGATTGTAATCAAACTTGGTTACAATCATCACCGCAAATGATCATCATTATGATGTCTGCTTTCGGACTGGGAATTATGACTGCTAAAAATAGAACATTGCGTAAAGTGGGTAAATACTACCGTTCGGAGGAAAACAAAAGGTTTTAAGCGAGCACATCCTGTCCGTAGTAAGGCTTGAACACGCGTCCTTAATGTTGACATGGCCTGTGAACAATAAGACCCTATTGACCGTTTCGAAATCCCATACGCACGTGGTTCTGTGGGACGGTGGGGTGTAGGGGCGTATAACATCGTCAGTTATCGTGACAAACTTTATATTTTCAGTATTTAAAATAAACAGAAAGAATATGTAGCAAGAACCGTATGTTGGTAAAAACAATTTTTGCAATAATTAAATTTGTCATTTTTTATTCTGAACTACATAAATATTATAATGTAACTGAATAATTTTGTGATTATATTATAATATATATATTTTTTAAACTTCTTGTACTTTGTATTTCGTACTTTGTTTAATAGAGGACTAATATATACAAGATCCTTTGTAAGTTTAAGCTCATTCTTTAAGTATTGAAATATAACTTTCATTTTTTTAGTTTAAATTTGTTAAAATGTTTAAATTTTTAATTTTAAAAAAATCCATATCTTTGTGACGTTCTTTGATTAAAAAAATATTTATTTTATCCCTCATATCTGTTGCATTTTTAAATAATTAAGAACATTCTTATTTATTAAATATGCCTGGTTCACTAGCACGATACATTTCTATATAATTCGACCGAACATTTTCCCCTTTATGCAATAAATAGTATAGCTGCATGAGGATCTGATTTCTATTACTTATTGTTAATTCTAAAACAGGTCTTCCTTACTGTTAAATCGATGAAATCCACAACATAGTTGTAATATATAACTTGGAATATGGGCGCTCTATATTTTGAAATTAAAAAAGAATTTAAATTTGAACCTTAGTGTCCTACACCTACCCTTCATAGCCCGACGTTCTAACCTTTAGTATATGTTTTGCTTTCTTACTTTAAAGGATATGTTTCCATGTGATTTGTGTTTTTTTGGTGTATATTATGTTTATTTGTTACAAAGCTTTTAAGATTTGAAGGGCAATAAAATTAAGATATAATTTTCTTCAGTATTAACTAAAAATGCATTTGTATTTGTATATTATTTACAATAATTGTAAATTAAATATAAATTGTGTTAAACCTGAAATATATAACGTTTACACCGGAAGCAAATTTACCTGAAAACGAAAAGTATATGAATAAGCACATATTTCACCTTTGATTCCGCCAAATACGTAACGGCATATTGAAATGTTATGTACCTAATATATTGAGGTTTGTACATTGTATGTTATGTTCATAAAACATGACACGAATAAGAAAAAAATATCACTTTTGTGTTAAAAGAACACGCTTTTGTCTAGCAAAAATATTAATTGGTGATCATTTACTACTATATGATATTCTATTAATCAAATGTATTCATTTGACCTTGGTGTTTGTCATAATTAATGGCCTATTCAGATTATTTTAAGTTGTCAGGATGGATGTTGTGTTTATTCTTTGTTTATTTACATTTGTTTGTTGTTGTAACTGTCAGATTCCGCTGAACCAACCTTTTACGGATCAGCATCTTTCAGATCCTACTGGACGACTCCGTCTCCTATCGGCATCAACAAATCAACGCATTCTCGATCAGTTTCGAATTCAATCAACTGACCGTGGGCAGGAGCTGACATCTCCTGAGAATTTAAGAGATAAACAAATACAAATAAACAACGGCCGTTTTTTGACGAATGAAGGTCAAAGTCTGTTAGATGTCATGCGCAAAGAACTGGAAAGATTTGGAATGCGAAATATTAATTCAGTTGACAATAACCCCGTCAGTATTACCAATCAACCGATGCCCGTTATAACAAGTCCTAATCTTGGAAATGATGGAATCATGGATTTTTCTAGTGATTCAACAGTTCTGATGACTGACAACAACAATCAAAGACATGCCAGTCGTACAGATCTACAAGCACAGGTTCAGCACCAGCACAAAAATCCAGTCAGCGATAACGTGGACCGGAAGCAACATTCAGACGGCATGCAACACGGAAATAAGCAATTAGATTTGTCTGTTGTTGATCATAATGAACAAATAGTTAATCACGTCAGTAATCTAGCTACGGCAGGACAGACACAAGATATCATTCCCATTCTTCCTTCTATCGTAGACCCTAGGCCTGTTGAGGATTTACGACCTCAAAATACGCAACGGATCAATAATAATCCAAATAGAAATTCGGTTATATCTGAATCTGATCTCCTACAGATGGGACCCAACGAACTTGCAGCTCTTGGCAATCATGCAGTGAGTTTGAATTCTGTTATTGATACAAACTTCGAAGGCTTTAAGGGTTCTAATTCTTCTACAGAGGAACAGCTTATCATTGCTTTACTAGAGCGGCTAATTGAAATAAAAGAAAATCGCCGACAAGCTTTCGCGAATTTTTCTCCGCCATTACAAGCAGATAGTCCTGGTGTACTTCCAGCAGATAACTCCATGCAAAACACGTATGAGTTTATAGGGAATCGGCAATCAAGCGACCAACACAATCACAGAAACCACATGTTAGAACATCAACAAAGAGATGTTAATGCGCAAAATACTCTTTTTCACGGTCAGTTACCAACAATTCCTTGTCAATTCAGGTGAGTATTAACTAAGTTGAAACTATTCTCTATAAAGTATATATACATTCTTTTTAGAAAATATCAGCTCTTATCAGAAGTTGGCAACAGATAATTGTCGACAACACACTGCTGATTCTATCACCATCACGTTTGCTTCGATTTAACGCAAACTTTCAGAAAATTTTCCAGCTATATCATGGCGTTCGGTTTTTATTAGAGAAAGAAGCCGGAGATCCTAGTGAAAACCGCTGACATTTGGTAGAAAATCTGGCATTCTTTGTCAGTTAACGTTGGAGTCGAGTACACCATGACTGCAGTAAGGCTAGAACCCGCAAACCTCAGTGTTGACTGGCCCTCTTGGTAGACGATTGCACTATACCTACACGGGTTTGTGAATTTCACGTCCGAACCCTATCAAAATCCTCCCAAGTTGATGATAATTCGAACGTGGAATCAGAACAACTGACTTGGGAGTGTACCAATAACAGTTATTTCTATATACCGTCGGAAATTTATCAATATGAACAAGCTTAATGACAGACCATAACGAACTAGCATAATGTAGAAATGTAACCCAAATTGGTATACAGGAGACATCGTGTAACTTTATAAAAGATATTCCGCAGTTGACAACACATTACTAGTTGTATTGGTGTACAACAAAAGTCTGTAATTGAAATCAACGTATGTATAATTGTTCTTTACAACTTTGGTTGGTGGCAGTTATATACATTTCTTATTACTAGTCTATATTAAAGTCATATTATTTTTTTACAAATAAAAGAGAGAAAATATCAATCCATTACCAATAATAAAATAGTCTTCAAAATGTAATTTTTATTTTTGTTTCCAAATGAATGGTTATTTTTTGTAAATCTCCAGTATGTAAAAATAATCAACTGATACGATGCTTTATGTCCGATATTTTCTTTTTGTCCGACGTCGCTTTTTGTCCGATAATTTTGCTTTTTGTCCGAACTTTTGCTTTTTATCCGCCAACCTTTTATCCGATTAGCTTTTTGTCCGATATTTTTGCTTTTTGTCCGATTTTTTGCCTTTTGTCCGAAATTTTGTATCCGATTAGCTTTTTGTCCGATTGCTTTGCTTTTTGTCCGATATCACTTGTATTTGGTGATCATATGATATTTTTGTTCACTTATTGCGTTTGACTGTTATAATACTCTTCAAAAGTAATGTCCATTCTTTTTTAAGCTAACCTGGGGGTATCTGTGAATAAAGTAATCATTCAGTTTTTGCTTTGGTAATCATTAATCATTTTCTGAATATTACGTCATTTAAAAAAAATCTTCAAAAAGTGGTAATCGAGTAATAAAGAAGGAGGTGTTTAAAATCAAGTAATCACTAAAAATGACCCTTGTTATCAAGTAATCACCTTAAAATGCACCAGTAATCAAGAAACATATGACGAGGCTCATCAATAACTCTTATTTTTCAAAATTCTAACTCGTAATTGGCTAACTAGTTCCCTACCACAAAATGTGGCTGTCTCATTATAGTTGTCCGTCTGTAACCAATTCTTGTCCGGGCTGTTACTATACGTGCGGCTGGAGTTTAGGAAAACCCACCCATTCATGTACCTGCAATTTTATTGTATAAACATTACTTAAATTGAATAAATGACCGTCAGTATGCTTAGTTAATCAAGGAAGACTGACACCAGTATCAATTCTGTGGAAGTGTACCTATGCAAATACAATATTCTCATTTTTAATTTTCTACCCAAAAATATACTTAATATTACATAAAAAAGTATACCTAATCATATACCTTTAGACCCGAAAAAGAAGACCCATTCCAGCCGCACGTCTTTACATACCAATATAAAGGTAGTGACCCCACCCCGGACCGTTTTGTATTTGTCCTTTTCATGTTAAATGTTACATGTTCAGCAGGGGATCATTGTTTGACATTTGTGGATCGGATTTGAGTAGTATGCATGATATTTTGTTCCAGCAAGCAGAGCCCTTGAGTGACATTAAAGGCTACTGTTTCTTTCCCGTTGTGGAGTTTCATTGTTTATGTGGGTTACATCGCGTATATTTTCTTCCATACTCCTATTTGTTAACATTATCATTAATACATCACATAATCATACGCTTGGTGACAATTAAGGTTGCTGGCTCTTTTCCGTTGAGTTGTACCAGAATCTTCTTTTTGCAGCCCTTGTGATAAAGGCAATATACGATGAATGCTAAACAAGAAAACTTTTGATGCAAAGCATCAGTTCGCCGCCGATTTATTCTGCATTCTGCACGCATTTGTCAAAGTGATTTCTAAAAAGAAGGCATTTGAACTAATCCCCATAGGTTTCTGTGTAAAGCTAAGCCCTGAAGTTGTGGCTAGTTTCAATTGCCAATTTCTAAATTTGTGCACATGTAATCTTTTGGCATATATTAAATCATAAATATACTTGAATTAAAACTTATATTCACGTGGTTCAATTAAATTATTGACATAACATTTATTTATTTATTGAATCTTACAAATGTCGGCATACTCCGGAATTGTCTACACAAAATAGCCTTTTATTCTGGTTTCCGATTTTTCAAAAGCTACGCTCGTCAATAGAGCTATCAACGAAAGACTTAGTACCAGGATAAAAATGGTCTCCCTCTATTATTAACTTCCGTAAATAGAATACTAACAAAAGTTATTATTACATGAAACTTTGATATCACCCAAGCAATTTTGAAGTTGAACCTCATACATCATCTTTATTTTTCAGTCAAGTTAAATGATAAACATTCTTGTAGCAAAATTCTGTTCATTTATGGTAACTAAGTGTACTTCGAAATATTTTCTCCTTTATCCATCGTTAGCAACGAAAGTGAATACAAATATATCGCCGCCCTCCTGGGCGGCGATAATGATAGGGATCAAATTAAAGATTATACCATTGTAACAACCCGTTTTGCAATAAAATTTTTAAAGATGTTAGTTTTCTATGCTCAAGTACAAATATAACGATATACTATTATAATTATATATCCTTTTTTTATCATATTTTTCTACTTTAGCAGTTTATTTTGCAATAAGAACGCATTTTGCAATAACCCGTTTTGCAATAAAAATGTCAAACATGTACAAATCGTTCTTCATGATGTTGTGAATATTCTGAGGATTATCTATACACAAGTACAAATATAACGATATACTATTATAAATATATATTATGTTTCATCTTTTTAGCTCACCTGACCCATAGGGTCAGTGCGAGCTATTCCATCACTTTGCGTCCGTCGTCGTCGTCGTCATCGTCCGTAAATTTTTCACATTTCGTTCTTTATAATGTTGTGGATAGATTGTGTATTATCTATCCACAAGTAAAAATATAACGATGTACTATTATTTAAGGAATACTTCAAATTTCTGAACAGATTATAAGATATAATATGGTTTGGGTCTGTTTACGCCTAATAAACCGCGAAACGGTTTATGAATGATGTAAACAGACCCAAACCATATTATATCGTGTAACCTGTTCAGAAATTTGAAATATTCCTTATAATTTAATTTTAACTATATAAACTTTAACAATTTTTATAGTTAAAACGTCGATGACGTCATGAAACTATTTAAATTTTAACGGCGTAAGAATAGGTCAAAGGTCACGGAAGTTATTTCTTATAATATGGGTAACTCGATTTGAATTAACCAATCAGATTTCAGCTTACAAAGCAAATTAAATTATAGCATATATCCTCTGTTTCATCATATTTTTCAACATCAGAAATTTATTGCCAAACGGGTTGGAGTAGTCTAGCCGTTTTGCAATAAGAACGCATTTTGCAATAACCCGTTTTAAAATAAAACTTGTCAAACATTTACAAATCGTACTTTATTATGTTGTGGATTATCTATCCACAAGTACAAATATAACTATATACTATTATAAGTATATATTATGTTTCATCATATTTTTTTCAACATCAGAAGTTTATTGCCAAACGGGCTGGAGTAGTCAACCCGTTTTGCAATAAGAACGCATTTTGCAAGAACCCTTTTTGCAATAAAATTGTCAAACATGTTTAAATCGTTCTTTATGATGTTGTGGATAGATTGTGGATTTTCTATACACAAGTACAAATATAACGATGTACTATTATAATATTATTTTTTTGGATGTTACTTTCTTTGTTAACAACCAGAATAGGAAATAAAAAAGAAAAAAGAAAATTTAATACTTATTATTGAAAACTAAAAACAAACAAAAAACCCTTACCACGGTTACATTTAAAAAATATTTTTTAAATATTTAATTCATTTATTATATTTATATTTTAAGTATATTTTTACATTTGTCTGTACTTTTGTAAAGTTTATCTTTAAAGTTTTTTGCGTAAAACGTGTATACTTTATAAAATACGAGTCGGGCTTGATGGTATTTTGAACAAATTATCAAATTAGTGCTTTGTTGACAAGTTTTAATTATACTCTACTTAATAAAAATAACGTCAACCAGCGATCGTGGTAGGTTGGTTAAGGTATGAACAGTGCTTTTGCCATATTTAATGAGGGTGTTTGTCCAATGATTCAATTAATCGACAAATAATGTCACTCACTTTGGTCATATATGCTAGTGTTAATGATATAAATTTGTCACATTTAGTAATGTAAACAATTAGACACAGCAGCCCCGGGTGGCGGATAGGGGAGACCCTGTCGTTGGAGGTTGTCTGGTCATAATACGGAAAGCCTGGTCGCGGACCGTGGAAGGTGGTGTATTTGGAGAGTGCCACGCTCCTTGAAGATAAAGACCCCTTTTATAGATTTGAAAAAGAGTATGCTCATTGTAGCCGCTACAAAAGGTTACATTCTCCGTCCCAACCCATACTCATTTTTTTTACAGTCAAACATTTTCCATCCCTTTTTCACATTGATTTATTTTTTGACTCGTTCTCGTCCTGGATATATATGGAACGCCAAATTAACATATATTCAATTAATTGTACCTATCTTCAAATATTGAAGATATCTTCAATTGAATTATACCTATCTTCAATTCAATTATAGATATCTTCAATTCAATTATACCTATCTTCAATTCAATTGTACCTAGGTACAATTCAGCACAATTAAAGATATCTTCAATTCAATTGTACCTATCTTCAATTCAATTATAGATATCTTCAATTGAATTGAACCTATCTTCAATCGAATTGAACCTATCTTCAATTGAATTAAACCTATCTTCAATTCAATTGTGCCTAGGTATCTTCAATTGCACTTAATCAAATTTGTATTATAATATAATTCAATTGAAGATAGGTGTAATTCAATTGAAGATAGGTGTAATTGAATTGAAGATATCTTCAAATGAATTGAAGATATCTTCAAATGAATTGGAGATATCTCCAAATGAATTATGGAGATGTTGGAATTAGACCTATCTTCAAGTGAATTAAAGATATCTTCAATTCAATTGAAGATAGGTGTAATTGAATTGAAGATATCTTCAAATGAATGGAAGATATCTTCAAATGAATCAATTAAATTGCACCTAGGTATAATTCATTTGAAGATAGGTTCAATTGATATGAAGATATCTTTAATTATTTGAAGATAGGTACAATTGAATTGAAGATATCTTCAATTTATTTGAAGATATCTTCAAATGATTGAAGATATCTTCAATTATTTGAAGATAGGTACAATTAATTGAATATATGTTAATTTGGCGTTCCATAGATATAGCTAATATATTGCTCGCTGGACATAGAGCAAACATCCAGCCAATCGATATAATTGTGTTAACTCTAAAAAAAATAGTAACATGCTTTTGTTTATCTGAGACTGCAGGTGCAGAGCCAGACATCGTGGCTCGGTGACCGTAACATCGCACGACCTCGCTGCAGGTGATGGAAATTGAGTCGTATTTTTTTTAAGAAGTGCAGCTTTCAACTCTTTTCAGCCTGCTCTTAAACCCTGTTACGAATGCTTCTGAAATTATACTTAGGTTTGGTCACCTTTTATAGTTAATTTACTTTATTGTATTGACGCTTTGCTGCTAATACATTTTGTAAAACGAACTGAGTTAGTCATTATGGCCAGTATAGTATATTAATTTAACAGTTACATTGTGCATATATCTATAAGAAACACACACAATTGCGAAGTCATTAAAAGGCCAGTCCTGTTCTGTACCGTAGGTCTACAAAAGTTGAAAGTAAGTAGTATACGAGCATATGATAAATGGAGCGATTTTTTCCCTTTTACTTATCTTCCCTTTTTACATGATTGATTGATTGATTAATGGTGTTTAACGCCCGAGCAGCAATATTTCAGCTATATTCAGGCGATGAACATGAAATGGATGATAAAATGAACATGAAATGATGATGAATGAAAATGGGATGGGACACAAGGAAAAATAGGGGTAACGGATTTTAGATTGCCACTGGCAAATGGGAGGATGGATAGGGTCGGGCAATTTAGCCTCCTGTAGCGGGATCGAAATCCCTACTCATAGCGAATACTACAGCAGCGTTCTTTAACGTGCGAGGAAAGTGGCATTTTTCACAACACGGTGCACTAATATGGTTTGCGGTCAGGTTTTCAGTATTATGGCCTGACAACCCCAGCTTGCCAGGGGTACCCCATTCAACCACCTGGGGCACACATCCCAGTCGGTCTTTAGGCAAACCGACCTGACACGCCGGTCAGGGTACTGGGCGCTATTTAGTCGCCTTTTACGACAAGCTAGCGCGACTGCGGTCTATTCTTTTAGCCACACGGATCCCGCACGGGGCTCTTTTTACATGATCAATTTCGATGCAATATTTCCGTATTTAGTGTAATCCTTCAGATTTTAATACCTAAACCTTATTCTGGAAATAGAGACAGAACTACAAAATGGACTGTAGACAAACGTGATGACTTCAACTTTCCAAATGCTAACTACCTGTATAGCGATTGAAATATTCCAGTAGTCCGGTATGGTAATTAGATTTCACAACTTATACGTTATACTAGATTTTGCTATGTGCTAAACCGGAGTGCTAAGTTGACTATTGAACCTCTCAAACAGGCGCTTGTAAATAGGTTGATGGTATTCCTCCAGTTTTATGTCCGTTGCCTTGAATTAATTGATAGTTGCATGTGCTAAATCCATCTCTACTTGGATAAAACCATGATTAATTTTACTGGCGTGTAATTATTCCCTTTCCGCTAATGTGTTCTTGGTTTTGGTTTCCTTTATTGCAAAACTGGTTATTGCCAAATGCGATTTTATTTCAAAACGGGCTGACTGCGCCAACCCATTTTGCAATTAACTTCTTATCTCGGGATGTATCAGTAATCCGATGGTATCTGTTTGTGCTGATATGTATTTATATTCACAATAGTTTATAGATAAACCAAATCATTATTAGGAACATTCTGTAGTTTCATCGGTTAAATTTCCGTCCCAAAAACGCGTTATTGCAAAACGGGTTGACTACTAAAGCCCGTTTTGCAATAAACTGTTCATGTCGCCACGAATCAGTAATTCGAAGGTATAGGCACCTCCCCGTGTTGCAAAGCACGCAACAATAAAGGAGATACACACCTGAAAGTCAAATAACTGAATCTTCGTGAAAATTTGTATATTTATATTTGGAAGGATCACTAAAATAAGTACATAAAGCGAAAAAAATATCCATAGGTACATGATTATATATAAGCAGTTGAAGTTTTGGCAGGAAATGAAGTTTCTCTGCCTTTTTCATAGGTTTATCATTACTTTCATTTTCATTTCCAAAAACACAGCAATAATAATTAAACTTATAAAATTTGTATATGGTCTTCTTTTGACATGTTTTACGAAATTTTGAAAAGAAAATAGGGGGTACATGATATAATAGAGTATCATGGGTTTGAATGGATAAAGGAAGAGAAACCCGAAAGTTTTGTTTAAATCTCAAACCTCTTAAGTGAATTTGAGATCAACTTAGTGATAGAAATGGTATTGAAAAAATAAAAAATGACGAAAACTTAACGACTGTATGCTATTTTTCATCTAATTTGTCATCAGATTTTTTTTTATTTATGGCATAATTATGCGACAAGAAATTTGCGTAGACCTATTTTTAAAGAAATAAAACGTAATATGTGGTCAATACATGAAATGCCTGGAATCTAATAATTACGTATAATCTGTGGGTTTTCTTTTTTAAAATTACGTTTTTACTGATATTTAATAAGATATTTCAGCCTTCGGCCTTTTATTCACTTTGTAAGGTCCGAGATATCCGTTCGTACATCCATGAACTATCAAGTTTTGTTTGTTTGTTTGTTTGATGGTGTTTAACGCCACTTTCAGCAATTTTTCAGCTATATCATGGCGTCCTGTTTTTATTGGGGGAGGAAGCCGGAGTACCCGGAGAAAACCCCCGACCTGTGGTAGGAAAACTGGCAATCCTTGTCAATTAAGATTGGAGTCGAGTACACCCTGCCTGCAGTGAGAATCGAACCCGCAATCTCAGTGTTGACAGACCACGTGATCAATAGTAGACGAACTACCTTGACCACTCGGCCACCGAGGCCCCGATCAAGTTTTGTGATTAATTCCAAAATGAATATTCAAACTTGAATTAATAAGTCCAAATTAATGAAAAACGCCTAATATTCACATAACTGGGGCTGATTTAGCAGTGGCAACACGCTTGTTGAATAACGACCAATTTTGATTATTTAGATGGTGTAATATGTGGATTATATGCAGACATGTTAAAACGGGCTTCAATGCAACCATTTTGGTTTCATATTAAAATACATAATCTTCAACTCATTCTAATTTTTTTTAAATCGAAATATTTTTAGGAAAAAAATATGCCCTTACCGGAACTACTCATTTGAATTAGGAATTTACATGTAATTTGTTGTTTTGTTTCACAGCGCATTCAAGGTGGTTCCGGGATATAAGCAAATTCCATCAGATTTTTTTTAAAAATGTTCAGAATTAAAATTTCATAAATGAACATTGAAAAAATGCCTAAAAAATATGGGATCACACACATACACAATTTCGACAGACTTGGCCCATTCCCGTGGACCACAGGCCCCGTGATGCTAGGTCTTTTTTCTTTCTTTCACATAAAAATAAATTCGGTGTAAGAAAATCTGACGAATGATAGTACTTGTATCGGACAAAAAGCAAAGAAGTCGGACAAAAAGCTAATCGGATACAAAATTTCGGACAAAAAGCAAAAAATCGGACAAAAAGCAAAAATATCGGACAAAAAGCTAATCGGATAAAAGGTTGACGGACAAAAAGCAAAAGTTCGGACGAAAAGCAAAATTATCGGACAAAAAGCGACGTCGGACAAAAAGAAAATGTCGGACATAACGCATCGTATCAATCAACATTAATAGTTAATTCATACATTCATACAAGATTCAAACTTGGTATTTGGAAAAGAGCTTTCTTATAACTTTGCTGCTTATTTGAAATAACACCGATGCTTTATCTTGGAAACTATGGTAGGCCTTCAAAATGCTTGGCCTCACGGGAAGGCTTGGTAAATGCAAATTTTGCGCTAAGGCCCTATAAGTTTAGGTCAGTTTTTGTTTTTTAAACATATATCACTTTCGGTCTTTGCTTTTATCCCTTAAAGAATGCAGATTAATCATTAAGGCACTGATATTGGTTTCCCGTGAGACTGCCACTTTATATTTCAAAATGCCGGAGGAGGCCTCGGTAAGCGAGTGGTAAGGTAGTTAGTTATCTATAGATCACGTTGTCTGTCAACACTGAGGTCTCACTCCGAGCAGGGAGTATTCGACTCCAATCTTTTTTGACAAGAATTGCCAGGATTCCTACTGCAGTTCGGGCGTTTTCGCCTGGTACTCTGGCTTTCTCCACCAAATAAAAACTGGACGCAATGATATAGCTGAAAAATTGCTGAAAGTGGCGTTAAAATACTACCAGTATTTAAAAAATGAGTCCCGTCCAGTTACTTGCTGAGGCCATTCCTAGACAAGTAACGTAATAATGTCTTATGAACATATTATTAAAATGTCAATCCATATAAATATAACAAAGAAAATCAAGGTGTACTTTACTTGTTGCTTGTTGGGAGATACACTTGATCTAGTTGTTCCACACAAAAAGTGATTAGCAGTTCTGCATGCTTCTGCTTCCTTAATTTAAAAAAATTTCAATCAAATTCTTAAATTCAAATAATAAAAAAATGTGTTATATTACTTAACAACTAAAGTTTATTGCTACACTTTTTGTTTGTTGGGAGATACATTTGATCTGGTTGTTTCACACAAAAAGAGATTAAGGTTCAGTCGGATTTACAGTTCTGCGTCTTCAATTCCATAATTTTCAATCTAATTTTATATTAAAATCAATCTATTTTTTTATATTACTTAACAACTTAAGTGTATTGATTTATATTTCCAAGTCAGGGGTTCCACTTTCTAATCATCGTCGGAAACCCACTTCCGGTCGCGTTCTCGCTTTGCTCCCACTTGCCGGTAAGCGTGAACGCGATCTGACGTGGGTTTCTGATGATGCATTCTAATTGGATTATTATTGATCATTATTATTTATCCGGATACTGTCTTAATACACGATGTAGAATATCATTAAGCGTACTCTGTGCTGGTTCATTTGCGTGTTTGAAAAATACCTAACTCTTTGCACGTTAGTTTGTAGATGCTACAACGTGCAAAATTCTCTGTCATTCTCAATTTCTTGTCTGCTCCATTTTCACACGTGCATTTTCCCTATATGATTTATTGATGTACTTATTTGTTTTACTTCTGAAAGTATCTGACAAGTACATGGTACTTGCAGGACAATAAGTAATCAATATATCAATCAAAACTTCGCAAATTTCGATTGAAGCAATACACACAATAAACACTTGTATGTAACAATGCAATTTTGTTCATAGTGTTGTTTACTTTTCAATTACAAACATCGATTTTCATGATAATTTCAGGGGATGTAATCCTGGTCAACATTGTGTGACGACTGCTATGTCAGATTTGTATTCCGATTTTTGTCCTTCAATCACTGAGCCATGCAAGTGTTCTACTGGTGAGTACACGGAGACGAACTTTTAACTGACTATTTTTCATCCACACATTACAAGCAATACTATTTAAATCATTAAACCAAGCATCGTAGCAAAAACATGTTTATACTACAAGTAGAAAAAAGTACAATCACCAAAGTATCTAACCATCTATTTATATTTTTATTTGATTCCTGTCGAACGTAGGCTGTTTTCATGGGATACCAAGGCTTCTTCCACCTTTAAAATCTAGACGCCATGATATAGCTGAAAAATTGATGGAAAAACGATGGAGTACACGGTGAAAACCGCCGACTTTTGACAGGAAAACTTGCAACCTTGTGAATTAAAAGTACACCCTGCCAGCCACAATTCTCACAAAGCTTATTAAGTATCGGTTCGACAAACATGTCGATACAGCATAAACAAAAAATAATATACAAGTCTAGAAGATTATACAACGATACAAATGACGGTGTTTCTTGTCAAAAATTTAGACAAAGACTGACCAACGAATGGCCTTAGTCATTGAATGTCAATATAAATAAATGACGTAAACAAGTCATAACATATTGATCTTCAACTTTCTCATTTCCAACTTAACCCAACTTGATCAATATGTTATGACTTGTTTACGTCATTTATTTTTTGGTTTATGCTGTATCGACATGTTTGTCGATCCGATACTTAATAAGCTTGCTGGTTGGTAGACTCTTCAGACTTATATATATTTAGTGGAATAAACATAAATTTCCAGATTCAAAAACTACGAAAATTGGTTCATCCTTGAAAATAATATATGCCTCTGGCAAGCTCTCGGGAAAATAGGATTTTTTTGGGGTGAACAGATTTTCATATTTTTCCTTTTAAAAATGATTCACGAGTGACAAGAAAATATCCGTCAACAACATCAAAGGGGAAATGTACAAATTATTGAGATCATAATATCTAATACTTTCCATCCTTCCAAGTCAGTGGTTCACTCCATCATCGAACGTGGAATCAGACTTTGGAAGATGATACTGTCATATCAATATTACATGTATGTACATTTGGACTTTCTTTTTAAAAAATCGTTCTTTTATTTTTATAGTGTTTTTTTTTTTGTATGTTTTGACCCCATCGATGTAAAACGGCAATAAAGTAATTATTTTCATTATAAGTTCTGTAACATGTCGTTTTGCTAATTATATACTCTACATTTAATGTGTGTTATAGGGTGTAATTTCCGTAACAAGTTCTTACCGGAAAATGCAGTAGAAAGAGTTAGCCATTGTAGAAGATGCTTTTGTTTAAATGGAGAGGTAAGTATCAATGTTTGACACCGTTAACATCATTGTCTAACATTACTTTTTAAACAGTTTTATAATTTTACAGATTTTCCGAGAAACAGTAGAGTGCCCTATACAATTTCCTCGACCTGCTACTATAAATTTGCCAATTATTGTCAATCACTGTTAAATTCTAGCATTATTGCTTGATTACCAACCAATTACTGCATTAAAACGTGATAAACTACAGTACTAGATAGAGTTATCGCGCTTATCTTAACGGATTAATTCCGAATCAATTGTCAATGTAAGCGTCCCTCCATTCGGCATAGGCATAGTCTACCAACACATTTTCCATCTTAGTTTTTTCTTTTTTTTTTGTTATAAAGCGGTTTCAATCACTTACGTTAGTTTAGATCGAACTCGCCTTCTTCAGCTCTTTATCCGTGATTACGGAAGTCTGTTAAAAACAAGACGCAGAAACTTTTAAAAATCTGAAATTTTGTATTGTTCAAAAAGAAGTGAACAAAACCATACTACAGTAAAGTGGTTGCCCTCAGCCGCTGCGGAATAGTGATGACTATTTGCTTCTTGAAAGTCCTTCTATAATATCCTGGACAGATCTTGCGTTAGAAAAAGCATGGGGAACGGAATAAATACAATATTTTCTTTGAAAACGACACTCTTGCTGAACAATATTGTATTGCAAAAGCTAAAAAAAATGTTACATACTAATTGTATATTTAGTTTACAGTCTGGACTTCACACTAGTCCCTTTGACTTTGTGCCAAGAGCAATTTACTTTTTTACTATCAAACATTTCTACACTAGAGAGTTACATCTGTACTGTCAAAATAATTCCACAAGATGTAACTCAAGGTTGTATAGCAAGTATAGAAAATGATTGTTGTAACGGTATTACATTATATCTATTGTAGCGGAATTAATAAAACGGACTTGGGACACGTCCATATACAGTCCTTTTATGGTTTTTAATAACTTTTACATTTGCAGAAATGCCAGTTATATTAACACCAGTTTGTTATTTTAGGTATACTGTCGTATTGCACGACACTGCAGGATAATGTATAGTATGATGCAACAGCGGACGAACTTTGGACTCGGGAGATATTCTATCAATTAGTAATAAAAAAAAGTTTACATACGTGTAATACGTACCACAGAAATGTTATTATCATAATATGTACTTTTGTGTACGCATGCATTTACGTGCATCTAAACTCCTACGCAAACATTTCCTTTACACGTGTCTCCACTTAAGGATTAGAGTATGAATTACAAAAGCGGAAATTTCTGCTCTGACTTGAATTTATTTAGTATTCATATATTTATATAGTATAGACAACAACAGAAACGATAAAAGATTTTAGATCAAGTATTTATTGTGAGTAGTGGTTTATTAGACAAATAGTCCGATCAAAAGCATGTCGTTTATTGTTTTAATTTTATTATAATTTTATGTTCCACTTCATGTTCATCAAATCCGATTGTAAAACCCATGGATAGACCACTCACAATCCGATGGACAAACAAAACAATGAATAAATTTATAACTATATAAAATAAAGAAATTAGAACTCGTGAAATAACAACAGGAGAAAAACCAAATCTCTGGAACGATTAAAGTTTCCCGAATCAGTAACAACAGCGTGGTGATTTCATTGGCGCAGTAAGATATAGGGACTAGACAATTCCTGGACAAGGAAAAATAATGCGGACATGAACTATTACCTATGTCGATCATAAAATTTCCTTGCGGTAGATTTAAGTTAATTTGAGCATACATTTAAACCGAGCAGTTTTGCATTACTAATAAAACCTCTCTTAGCACCACATAACCCCTCTCTCAGCAACTTCTTGTAACTGAATAAACGGTGAACATATACAGACGCTAACATTTTCATTGGTCAACAGAAGACGGACTATCGGTACGTATTCAATTAAGTCAGGTCAGTTAACATTGGTAACTTCAGTGGACGTCAAACCATAGTCCTGCTTCATGGAGTATGGTGGACACTTCATCTACTTTCAGTATTTACGTAGATAAATATAAATCGTATATACCTATCGTAACAACACGCTACCTACTGTTTCGATTGCTGTATCACTATATATGATATAAGTGCCTCCAAAGCTAATTAACAGTCTATAAATCGTCACTCTGGATGCAGTGAGCAACGTTTGTATGATACACTATATGCAACTACCGAGAAACGCTAGCGATATTTTAACGTAACGCTAGCATAGCATAGCTGATACGACGCTTTATGACCGACATTTTCTTTTTGTCCGACGTCGCTTTTTATCCGAACTTTCGTTTTTGTCCGTCAACGTTTTATCCGATAAGCTTTTTGTCAGATATTTTTGCTATTTGTCCGATTTTTTTTTCTTTTGTCCGAAATTTTGTATCCGATTAGCTTTTTGCCCAATTGCTTTGCTTTTTGTCCAATATCAGTTGTGTTTGGTGACCATATGATATTTTAGTCCACTTCTTGCGTTTGACTGTTATAATACCCTTCAAAAGTAATGTCCATTCATTTTTAAGCTAACCTAACCATTGACCATTTTATATATGTATCAAGAAGAAGGTGTTTAAAATCAAGTAATCACTAAAAATGACCCCTGTAATCAAGCAACGGTTTTTAATTTCAATGTCAGGTAACCGAACAATTATTGGCCTAATGTAGGAAAATGTTAAGATTTTGGAATGTGACGAAACGTCAAATTTACAATAAACAATAACTGTTGGCCTTTCTTTTCTCTCGGTAAAGTTTTTTTTGTTAATTTGGTTGAGAGCTTGTTTTAGCTTCTGCCTCGGTAATTTAGCAGCTATCCTCGCCTCCATTGTGTATTTTGTGTATTTGGAGGTGGGGTGGGAAGAAGATAGAGTACACGATGAGACTCTGACTGACATGTAATTAAAGGTTGAAGTCGGATTGGACCGCACAGCAACAATTTTGAGACAGCGGTGCTTAATACGGCCAACTTTGTAGACCAGGACATAAATACAACGGTAGAAAATATCAACAAAACGTTACATTATTTGTTTGCGCGTTTGTATTCTATTGGCTAACATAAAAATAAAGGGTAAGACTTCCAATTGAACCCCCGCCAATAAAAAATACGCAATGCATTAGACTATCACAAGATACGTGGAGTTCACACCGCCCGCACTTGCCCAATTGGCAATGAATGATTGTGTCCACTGTGGGGTTCACCAGTGGCTGCCACCAAGTGCCAAATTCTTTTATTTACGTTCGAAATAATGCATTTTTAGTGGGGGATTCAAATGGAGATCTTTCCAAATAAAGAATTTCTATAAAATAAATAATAGTTGAATGCACAGTTGAGACTTGTGTATTATATGTTACAGTCTAAGCGACTATTACACTAGTGTTGAACTAGTGTTGAACCTTTTGCTGAGTACGTTTCCGGCTCATATAACTACCATATTGTACCGTTTTGTGTAAAAAACTTTTCCATCAGAACATTGCATTAGTGCTCAATTGACAACCATGTTGCACTATTTTTGCTGTACTTGCAAAACGTATTTGTTTATTTGTGACCTAGAAAACGTTTTATGAATGAACAAATGCCTTTGTCCCAACCTTGAAAATGTTACTGCATTAATGAGTATTTCAAAGGATTGAAAAACAGGACAACATGTTTTGTGAACTATTTAGTGAACTTTAATTAAATGCACTGTCATATCAGTACACAGTAACATGCAACTTACGAATAATTTCACGAATTTAGTATAAGTCTTTGCTTTATATATTTGCATTAAATTAATTTTGTTGATTAAATTTACCATTTACATTTTTAATGTATTTTCATTGTTTTAATTACTAGAAGAATTTCCATAACACATGTCTTACTGCGCAAATAATAATATTTAATAAAATAATAATAATAATAATAATAATAATAATAATAATAATAATAATAATAATAATAATAATAATAAAATAATAATAATAATAATAATAATAATAATAATAATAATAATAATAAAATAATAATAATAATAATAATAATAATAATAATGATAATAATAATAATAATAATAATAATAAAATAATATTTAATAATAATAATAATAATAATAATAATAATAATAATAATAATAATTATAATAATAATTTAGCCATATTGCAATGCTGGACATAAAAACTATGTTTATTGTCCATTTGCAGTCGCTGTCTTTGTTTTAAGTGGCATAAGTAGCCGATTGGTTAAGATAGAGAGTCTACTATTGATCACCTGGTCTGCCAACGCTGAGATTGCTTATTCCAGTCTCACTGCTGTCAGGATATGCTCAACTCCAATCTTAATTGACAATAATTGCAAGTTTTCAAACCGCAGGTCGGATTTTTCTCCGGGTACTTCGGCTTCCTCCGCCAATAAAGACTGGACGCCATGATAAAGCTGAAAAATTGATGAAATTGGCGTTAGCAAACATTTAAAAAAACAATCATAATTGTTAATTACGATACAAAAAATCGTAATTTTTTAAAATACGAAGCAAGTAACATACTAGGCTTATTTGATAAGCAACCAATTTCTATAATACAAAAATATAACTTATTAACATTCACTTTATAACATTAAAGTCAATAAAATAATCCAATTCATTTTAAGATCACGTTAGTGTTAGAAAGTCTGCTAACATTTAATAATTTGTTTTTAAATATTGTTAATTGATAACCTTTTTACGACGTTTTAAATTAACCTTAATGTAATCAGTACCAAAGAAACTAGTTATACCTCTTATTAAGATAATTTAATTAAAATACTCTCTCCGACAAATTTTCGGGGCCTCGGTGGACGAGTGGTTAAGGTAGTTCGTTACTATTGACCACGTGGTCTGTCAACACTGAGATTGCGGGTTCGATTCTCACTGCAGGCGGGGTTTACTCGACTCCAATCTTAATTGACAAGGATTGCCAGTTTTCCTACTAAAGGTCGGGGTTTTCTACAGGTAATCAGGCATCGGGCTTTAAGTATTAAAATGAATTTAAGAAATCGAAGACATTGTTGAAGCATACAAAATATATGTGGAAACTGTCAAAACGAAAGTATAATTTGTAAATACATAAATATATATGTGATTGTTAGAAAGATGATGACTTAACAATGTTACATATATTACAGAGATTTAAATTACTATAAAACTGCAATGCATTTAATGTATAAAAAATCTATTCCGAAGTTACATAATTATAAATATTTTTACAGCTTTCTCCTTCAACAAATATACAGAATTTTTCAGAGGAATAAGTATAATATACCACGTATATTATACTTATTATACGTGGTATCAAGGACGATACAAAAGGAACACTAATACGAAACTCTTCGGCAAAATCAGGTGCAGGGGAAAGGTAACATGTTGTGTTTCATAAGTGTGATTTGTCAGCCATACCACATAGTGACAACGCACTTAACATTTGGGACCTCAGTAATTAAGGTAGTTCGTCTACTATTGATCACGTAGTGTGTCAACACTGAGGTTGCGGGTTCGAGTCCGACTGCGGGCAGGGTGTACTCGACTCCAATCTTAATTGTTAAGGATTGTCAGTTTACCTACCGAATGTCGGAGGTCTCTCCGGATACTTCGACATCCTCCTCCAATAAAACTGGACGCCATGATATAGCTGAAACTGGCGTTAAACATCATTCACACAAACAAAACCACGTTTAAAATCCGTGGAAACAAGGTTGTATGCTTCTAGACTTGTTCTATGTTCAAAATACTATACATAGAATTTCAAAAAGTCACGTTGAATTTTGTATATAACTTTCTCAAATCTAAGAATCTAAGTATAGTATTATGGCAAAAAGAATGTATGTAAGTCTTTGTATTAATAATTCAGATACAAAACAATCAGTGCAAAAAGATTAAAAAATAAACCAACAATTACAATATACAAATTCAAGAGTTTATATTTTATACAACACAGATAAGCATATAAATGAACATTAAATCAAATAAATGCATATCTTCCTATTTTCTGAATAATGTTTTTAGATTTTTTCCCGACCTTTACCCCCAACCTTGACACAAATAGGATAAGATCATGATTGAACCCAGTTCGTATAGTAAGATGTTAATCTGACAGGTCCTGGTGTTTTTATGCTTTTCTTGTTTTCAACTGTAATCTTTTTACACGAATTTGACATAATTTTTATATGCTTGCAAGAGTGTAAGTCTGTTTATTGTCAGACCCTTTATAGGTACTAATAATAAATTGCAGCTTGACCAGTTAATTATGTGTATACATACATATAAATGATAATCAGGATACATTTAAAATTGTCCACTTATATGTCGCGTTAGTGTTTGTTTGTTTGTTTGATGGTGTTTAACGCCACTTTCAGCAATTTTTCAGCTATATCATGGCGTCCAGTTTTCATTGGGGGAGGAAGCTGGAGTACCCGGAGAAAACCCCCGACCTGCGTTAGAAAAACTGGCAATCCTTGTCAATTAAGATTCGAGTCGAGTACACCCTGCCTGCAGTGAGAATAGAATCCACAATCTCAGTGTTGACAGACCACGTGATCAATAGTAGACGAACTATACCTTGACCACTCGGCACCCGAGGCCCCGTCGCGTTAGTGATAAAACAGACACTGTCAGCTTCCAATATACATAGACAAACAGAAACCGATGAGTTAAATCGAGTTTTGAAAGATTATGGAAGAAGAACTGATACTACCAAAAGGTAATAAAAACGTCATCAATATGACAAATACAAACTAAAATTAGCATATTTTGTGTTATGTTCAATACCGGAATGTCTATTTTTGAAACAACTAAGTATTTTGAAGTATTGAATATTAACAAACATACGTGCATCACGTGACGTGCATAACTCTGTTCTAATTATTTCGTGCCAAATTTTTAACGAACAAAGCTACAGAATGGCACAACTCGGATAGCAGTATTTTTCATTTTTCCTAACAAAAAATATGATAAAACACTTTCTTCAATATACTATATTTTATGAAAAAATGTCCTTTTGGAACTTGACGGAATAGTCTAGACATTTTTAAACTAATTATATGAAATCATTCGTCTAAATAAAATACCACATTATTAGATTGAGAACAAATACTGCATAGAAATTGCACGCAGATTATATTAGAGGTTTGTATGCAGCCGAGTAGAAGATTAATATCTCTCTATAAAGTTTTCACAGCGACAAATGAGGGTTAATTGTCGTTTTGATTGAGATTGTCGTATGTCAATATAACTTCAAAATGAGGCTATAATCACATCTTGAACATACTATGTACGAATTGAGCAGGCGTTCTAATGTAAAGTGTGAGGTCATTTGAAGATAATTCTAGATTAATATTCAAGTCATAAAATAATAACATATCGCTTATGGGCGGAGAAAATTGACTTGCTTTTTATTTACAGTCATTTAGTTCAAATAATTGTCGGGTTAATCAAGTTTAAGAGCTTCTGTTAATAATAATGAATAGATTTCGCGAAATATATTGGGGGTCATAAGTAGTTTATTTTTTGTAACATTTGAGATCAATTTTGCGCAGTATTCTTGCGTGTTCTGTACGTATGTACGTTTCAAATTTTCTAATAAATACGCATTTATCGTAATGACTCCAAAGGGGTCTGTCATCTCTGCACTAGGAGTTCATGCCCATTCGTGTTTACCCAGACACACACAAAAAAAGCAAATGGTAGGTTTCAAGACTAATTAGCCATCGGAGAAACACCTGGAGTAGTTTAGCTGATTGGATGCCATATGTTGAAAGCGTCTTTTAATTATTTTGCAAAAAGTATTCTAATTGGCACTTTCATGACTGCAACATGCACATACGGTTACCTGCGAGATACTGTTTAATTTCACAAACAATACCATAATAGTTTTACCCCATGTGTGTTTTCTGATTTGCCTTCGATGATATATACATGTTATCACGAGGATAGATGTTTTGTCTTAATTGGTATATAATGAATTCTGTCTTTCAACAAAGTCAATAATAACAAAGCTGACGTCAGTGTACATCAATATATATATAATGTAAATGTTACTGTTCTGATTTATCCACAATTAATTAAAAAGTCTAATAGTAGCAAAATCGTATAAATGCAATGTTTACACATAAAAAGTGCATTTATCTGTGAAAATCGTACTGTATTGTTACGTCAGGCAAAACGCAGAAAAAAACCCATATCAAGCAACAGAATAATATCTAGTTCTATTTCAGTTTTAACACTGACTGGACTTGAACGTCTTATTAAATAATGAATGAATAGTGGGGTTTGGGCAAATCATACTATTGACTATAGTCGACAGGTTGTCGGAGACCAAACAATCACCGATTAGTCCCTCTTATAACTTTATTTTAAATACCAGGTGATTTATATTATATCTGACTTACAATTGTTTCAATGTTAACGAAATGTCAAGAGGTGTCTCAAGCCGATTAATTGGTATAAATTGGAACACTTAAATATGCCAAACTGGACATTGAATAAGCGGTACAAATAATGGCAGGTGTTTTTAGAAATTGAAACGTGTAAACGAGGTACTCCATAGTTCAAATAAAAGCCTATTAAGAAAAGATTCAATTTCTTAAACAGGTTTGAAATTTTAATATTGCAAATTTCTTGTCTGTGAGTTGCCCTCTTACGATGTTTGTATTCTGCCATTTGTATGAATGCGGAAAACAACCCCGAGACAGCTCTTAGAAATAAACATTATTGTGCATGATAATTTATTTAATTGGTGTTGTTTCCCATTTTGCATTACCATTCCCCATTTCCTGGAGATAAATAGCCATAAAATTACCACTTGACGAGCGTTAACGTCCCATTATATAGTTTATTGACTCCAATAATTGGACTGAGATGATCCCATGTGGTCTCATAGATATATTTGTATGATTAAAAAGTAATTTTTAAATATATATTTTTCTTGTTGTTATCTATATAATATGACTTATGATAAGGAAAACTTTTAATTTTTTTTTTATATATCGACAGCTTACAGAAATATACAGGAAAATTTGTTTAGAGAATAATGAAAAGTATTTTTATGTAGTATAAGTAAACGCTTTGTAAGAACTTATTTGACAACAAAATCTTCCATTAATGTTTCACCGCAACGATGTGGAGGTACTGAGAATGACGTACGAAAAATAGGATTGTAAATATACGATGTTTTATGTCAGCGTAATTTATTGATATCAATAACACATTGAAAAATATAACAAAAAAATACAAAAATAAAACCCATCGCTCTACAAAGTAAGGAAAACCGAAGGACAGTGACAAATTCGGATTGAGACAACGACACGACACACAGAAAAAAATCAAAACAACAACAAAAAACAAAGTTAGCAACCAGAAACCCAATAAAAAGCAAGGGTGCACTCCGGTGTGCCCCAGACAGAAAGCAGTGTTTGTGTAAAATTTAGCACTCGCCATCTCTAGAAGAAGCCAGCTTAGATATAACTTAAAAAAGATCGCATTTGGGATAGGGATTTTTCACAATAATCAACTAGGTCGTGCTGACAGCCATATAATTTTTGAAATGATGACATAAATAGGTAAAATAAGCTCTGTTAGAGTAGCTTACTGGACAACAGGAGCTTCCAGGCTAGATATTCCGAATTCCGAATGCAAGATCTTGACAGATGAGTTGTAAAATGTAAACGCAATAATCTGGAGCTAATGGAAAAGAGGTCTACACTTACAGGTGATAAAATCTTAATTGATAGAAAGTTCTCTTTCTAATCAGTGTGTTATGGAGATTATTGCATTGTATCGGGTTCTCCAAATGCTGTAATTTTTTATATGAACTTTCAAGTCAGAATTTATTTTTAAATTTTCATTAAATGCTATGGAAATGCAATGCGTGTAATTTTAAATCAAATGTGTCTTTTCTGTTATTATATGCTTCAAACGTTCTTAATTTTATTTTAGATATCTGAATAAATGAGGGATTTTATTGAACAGTTTTACTTTTATCAATTGTTTTATAGGTTCTCACGAAGACTATCACTAAGACCGGTTGACATATAGAGGGCATAGTTAAAAATGAGTACTCTTTGAAGAGTAAATCATTGCTAATCTCAGAGCAAACGTATATCTATGCGATCACAACCGAAACAAAACCCCATGTGCGAAAATGACACATTTATGACCAAGGCAGAATTTTGAAGTCAATATTTTTGGTCCTTAAATCTAAGTGTTCCTTTTGATCTCTTTAAATTTTACTTTATTTTATGTTTAGGTTAAGTGTTGATGTCATGAAAATTTGCACGACTTTGTTGAATGTTATTAATCCTTATTAACGCCGTACTTTCGACTGAACATATTTTAAAAGAGTCGTACATAACACACGCTGCTTTATGTATTGATTTCTTGTATAATAAAACCATAAATTTAAAAAACAAAATTGGTTTAAACTTCAAAAAGCTCCGATGCCTTTAATTTTCATTTAAAAAGTGATATATCTTCCAGATAAGTGTATATAAATGTAATAACGAGGACTAGTGCTAATTAGTAAACTAGAAAATTGAGTCAACGGTTTTTTGTAAAAAAAAATTAATCTATTTCTTCAACGGATTATAGCAAAATGACCAACAACGAATGAAGTTTCTTTATGTCTTTGTAATGTCAACATACAACTGAGTTTATGAAACTCCATTTGCAGTATATGGGATTTTAATGAAATCAATATGTGATAAAACACAAACACCAGTGCAATAAAAATTAATAAATATTAAAATCTTATTATGTTTGATTTATTTTGTTGTTAAAAACACAGTAAAGAGATCAGATTGAAATACATATGATATATTCAAATGCTTTCGTATGATATAACGACTAAAAACTCAGATTCTGTTTATCATCTTGCGACATTTTACTAACTTTGCTTGAAATTAATCTTAGAAATATACTCTACTTCTAAATCTAAAGAATGTATTTCGAGACTATAGTTGACCATAAATAAATAAAATAGCGAAAGAAAATAAAAGAACTTGGAAGTTTTATCGTGCATGCAGTATTTTGGTTTTAAAACACGAAGGAAGCTTATTTTAAAATTACGAGCAAATTTAAAATGAATAAAATGTCGAAAAAGCTCACGTTTAGTACAATAACGACAGTAAGTGTCATGTAAATCTAAATGGTTTCTCTTAGACCTGCACAAGAAGTTTGAACAAAGCGCTGACGTAAGGTACCTATTTCCATTTCAATTGCCAGATGTAATAATCGTGTTTCGAGTTGGTTTATTGTAGCAATGATGTCTTGCTCTTTTCTGCTGTCTCAATTTTTAAACACGTGCTTGAAAAGCCTGTATATGTTTAACGGATATGCATTTATTTATGAAATATAGCGAATCACGACGTTGGCAATTTTACAACAACTTCGAGTTAATTAGTTGTCGTCTGGTTTACTTGTATTACTTAAAGGGGAACAGCATTGACACAAAAAAATCCTATATCCTTAAACATAATCTTTCTCATGCTTTAACGTAGTTAAATATTTTATTATTCGGTGTCCTTAAATTGACCACTCCTATTCCCTATTTTCGGAATACAAGAGTTACTTCCCATTTGCAAGAGTTATCTTTCATAACAGCAGGTATCTAGTGATGAACAGAGAGGGAAAAATCACGTTTTTATTTTTTTTAAATAATGTCTGTGGACCTACTCTTCCAGTACAACTAAAAAAACTGCAGAATTGGTTTGCATATCATAATAAATTTTACCGGATGCCTTGCTATATGTGAATAAAAAAGTATTGTAGAAAAACTACTTTTTACCCACAGTAGGTATTATAAAGTACCTGCTCTAAAGAACAGATAACTCGCCAAATGGGAGATAAATCTTGTTTACCGCAAGTAGGGAATTAAAAAACACGACAGATGTCGCTAAGTATGCCTAAAATGATTAACCTCAAGGAACACCTTGTTTTGCTACTGCTTTTTGTATAAAAGTTCGTGTTTTCTTTGTTCTTTGTTTTTTGTCTGTCCTTCTGATAATGATTCCATGCAATATTCATGGCTTACTTTATTACTGTTTACCTTAAAGCAAAATAATTTGCGACATTACACACGAATCATTTACAAGTACTAACTATGCCAATTATTAAGTTACCCGGATATACCAAGCAGAAATGAAATGATCTTCAAAGTAACCTTACTGCAATTATAAATACTCGTTATTTTTAATTGTTATTGTTAGACAAAGAAAAAGAAAACATAAAAGTATTGCACTGAATATGTCCCTCATCAATTATTTCTTTAACAATCATATTTCATCAACATTAACTTTTGTTAACGAAAGTTCTTATTGTATGGTAGCTATGTCTGTATGAAGCCCAAGTCATTTTAATAAGCATTTTCAAACATCTAAAGCTGAATTCTTCAAATATAAATATTACCTATAACGATTATATAACATTTAATTAAGACTCAAAATAATCAGAATTATGTTTGGATATTACATTGGAGCCAAATAAAACATTTAGTGCTGTTTAATGTATGTGCACGAAATGTAGAAAGTAAGTATTGTATTAATTGTGTTTAGTGAAATCCTTGTGAAATTATTTCTTAATCACATTTGATTCGCGGACAAATACCACTGAAATTCCCACAAAATTCTTTGAAATTTTATCACAATTTTATCATACAATTTCGACTTTTGAGAATTGAAAAATAAAGAAACGGTATCCGTTCCAAAGTATTCTGTTGGCATATTCATAGCGCAATAAAGTTAGCCCCATTCATAAATGTGGTGCATTAGAAAAGTTTGTTTGATTGATTGGATGTTTGTTTTACTTCCAGAGAAGTATTCCAGCTATAATCATGACCGGAATTAGTTTACCAAATAATAAATCAATTCGAGAAATGTGAACCAAAGATAAACAGTTTTGAATACCACAGGAAAATTTTGGGGGTATGAGTATGTGCAGAAAATTTAGCCATTTGTAGCGGCTATAAAGAGACTACTGTAATCGACATCTACAAATGGAGTCTTTGTAGTGCAAGGAACGTGGTACTCTTTAAACACTTTACCCACTGTGGCCCGCGGTCATGCTTTCCGTAATATGTCCTGACAACCCAAAACGACATTGCATCCCCTATCTGCCTCCTGGGGACGCGCTGGGCATCTATGTGGGTGGAGCACTGTGAACCGTCACAGTAGGGTCTCAGCATAAGAAAGGCAAGATGAGTTTTGTTGATTTTAAAGGTAACGTCTGAAGGACAGTAGGGCAATTTGAATTTCAAATGCATTTGTTAAAGGCCAACAAGATAGTTTGAATTCAGACGTGTGATACCTCGTCACCAGAACCTCATTGTGTCAGCAACATGACATTTGAAGATAATACAGATACAGTTACATATAAACAGCGAAACTTTTTTCTTACGTGAATTCAACATATAAAACAAAGTACACGAATAGAGGTCTAAAAATAAATCTAAGTAAGATTTAATCGCTCAAATATTTCAAAAAAATCTGCAAAAGTATATTCTTTAACCAAATGCATCTTGGCATGTGAATTAACCTGCTGATATTAATCGATTTCTATTAAAAGCACAATTGAAGTGCGTCATGACAATCTTTTCTTAAGTTCTTTGTAATCAATCTCCTAGGTCGAAATTTTTTTTCTTGCCCTCTGACAAACTTGATACTGAGTATCAGTTTAGTCGACTCTGTACTAAATTTCTAAAGAAATATTTTATAGTATATTTAATGTGTGAATTTAATCGCAATACGGAAAATTCAGAAAGGTAAAATAAAATTAAATAAATGTGGCACACAATATTTTAAACACATGAGGACGCTGTTGACAGAAGAGCTGCTAACATTTAGCTCCAATTTTGTAAAATTTACAGCCGCCATCACCATTTCAACTCATTGAGAATTTGTTCAAAGATCATTGCACGATACGTATTGCAAGTAAACAGCGGTTTAAACGATGGTTTAATGGTATAGCAGGGTCCAAAGTAAGTATAAATTCAATGCATTTTTTCATAAACCCAGGGGCATAGCTAGACTAGTTGCATTGTGGAATCACAAAATAACTAGGGGGTCAAGGGGCACGTCCCACCGGAAAATTTTGAAATCAATGGGCATTTTTGTGCCTTTTAAAGAGTTATAATAATATGTCGTCAATGTTACCAAGCTTAATAGAATTTACTACGCCAGAAGCGCGTGTCGTCAGTAGCGCTCGAACCAAAACAATATTTAAAATACCAAATGAATGAGATGTTGTAGAGCTTTATTAAGTACTGCAAATGGACGGTTTATTAATTGCAGGGATATATTTTAAAAAAATCGTTTGGATTCAGCCGCGTATTCGCGTATAGGCAGCTACGCGCCTACCTGAAACCAAAATCACGTTAGAAAAGATTACTTGTATTGAATATTTTACGTCGTTCAGATTTTGCATATAATCAATCTTCTTTAAACCAAAGTGAAATATGACATTTTCTAAACCCACATAAACTTTCTGAATAGTGATAAAAGTAGCTGCAAAAAATTATAACTGCCATTGTATCAGTCTGACGCGACTACAACTAGTTTATCACTGAATAAGATAAATGACTAATATGATTGATTTACAAAAAGGGTAGGTATATAAATTTTTTTAATGATCTCTAATCAAATAATTTTAACAAAACGCAACTTTTATCTTTGCTGGCAAGTGTTGGCATCATGGTTACAGTACGGAAACTAATGTATTGCTAACCGCACATTATTCTACAAACTCAGCACTGATGTTCAAATCTTTAAACTACCATAAACTTAAATACATATTACCTATTTATTATAGTCTTAAAAGATTTATTAGGCAGCTTGTCACATTATCTAATAAAACCGAATAAATATTACCAATTTCTCGCCATTTACAGCACTTAGAATACACACAAAGTTTCATCATTTAGACATCAAAGTAGAGATATGAAGATATAATCAACAGTTTCCAGGTGTTCTTTATAATAAACAGGAGGGATTATTGATACCAGATATAACCACCAACATGCTGCACTTTACACTTATACTGACATTTCTATTCTTTTCAGCGTGTTTTTAACTTAAAATAAAGGTGCAAATTGTTTTAATGGACTTATTAAAGTATAAAACAACAATAAACAAGGAACCAATATGTCTTCATGGAAATAATACGTTACACTTTATTTCTAAAACAATACTGTTTAAAAAAAATTGACTTGCTAATAAATCTAAATTTAATCTGAAAGAAGAGTACGCGATTTTTCGCAATAAGCTGTCTTGATATCTCAAACGATCGACTTTTTGGACCCTAAGAACAAAATCGCAAAATAAAAACATATAGATAAGTATATCACTCATTTTGAGTTCTAATTACCACAGTGTAAAATATGACAGTCGTTACATGTAGCCATGAGCGAATGAGAAAAGGGTAGTTTTTTTTAACATTATATATAAGCCAAAAATCTGCATGATAAATTATTACTATTAGAACAAGGTTTTTGTTTAATTTTAATGTTAGATTTTGATTGGTTGTTTAAATGGTGACTTACGCAACTTTAAGTTATTTTTCAACTACATCAAAGTGTTGTTTTTATTTTATTCTGTCACATAGGTTGATGGCATCTCTTCTTTTTTATGACCGTCATCACTACAAGAGAAATTCCTCCAAAAATATTTTAAAAAGAATAGGTGCAGTGACGCTGTTCTCTGTATGAAAAAAACCACACTTCTAGACTGACTATTAGTAACTCGACGGTAGTCAAATTAAGCAGACACTGTTTACTCGTCTGGAACATTAGTGCACCCATATTTTAAGCGGATGCAGGACACCATACGCCATTTTTGTGTGAAAATTTCAAAATATTTTTATTTTCAAACATTTATGGTTAATTTAATAATAATTTCTTTTATTATTAACTCTTAATTTCCATAAAATACCAAAATTATTAAAATTATAATGAAAGTCTTATATATACATTATAACTTCAATTTATTAATGGCTGAAATAAAAAGTATTCGCATAAATGAGTTAGGAATTGGCAAAAATAATGAAAATGACATTTTAAACAAGGGAGGTAATATTGACCAACAATACAATTTTGTAGCACTTTTTGACCGGTTTTTTCCCAATAGACAAAAATTTACCTCAGGGACCCATCACTAAATTTTATCACAATTGCTTGACATTATATCAAAAGTTCAGAAAATTTCATTGGACAGAATTTTTGTAAGCTTTTATTTTGGTGCTTTTTTTTCGCTTCTCTGTATGATCAATTAGAAAATTTAAAATTTCAGTGCTAAACCACTCGAAAATAAGCTCTGATACCCCTATTTTGAATTATGATAACTTGTATAAAAACTAATTATATAGCGAATCTAAAGAAAATTCATTTACAAATTATTTTCAGTGAAAGTGCCCTGCATCCCCTTAATTGATTGAGATCAGGTTATTCATGTATTGTTGTTGTTGTTTTTTGGTTCTTTCTTATTTCGCCTTTCTTTGTGCGAATCCGAATTTTGTTACAGTCTCATTTTTTACTTTATTCTTGTTGACCATTTGGTTTTGAAACACTTACTTTGTACATCCTATCTTTTATACACAATACTAGTTTATCTTCTTGGATTTGTTAAAATTAACAACTTTAAAAGTTACTAATTAAAATATATTTTTGTTTAAACAAGGTAACAAGTTAAGTGAAGCTTAGTTGCTTTCAATTAATTTTCAATAGTTTTGTCTTCTCTTTGTAAGTAACCCATGTAACACTATTGTTTTCAGTGACCTAGTTTTGCTTTTAATTTGTTAAGGCTTTCGTAGTTTTCTTTTTAGTTTTGTCTGTTAGCCGCATTTTCCGTCTCTAAATTGCAAGTCCTTGCCTAATCCACGTTTGATCTTGTTAGCTGTTTTTCCACGTCACCGGTTAATTCTTAGCAAGCAATATTTTAGCTATATCCAGGCGAAAAAAACAAGTTTACAAACAACAAATAATCAGAAAAAGCAGTGGGACATTAGGAAAAAATTGGAATACCAATGGAAAAGTATGGAGTACATTGTAATATGTAGGTGAAAAGGATTTGGCATTTGGAAGCGGATACAAGGAGCCTATTTCACCTAGCGACGAATCTTGGATTTGTTTAACGAGGTTACTTAGAAAAGACAAATGATTAACAAGACGCATATTATGCAAACTGAAAAACAACCTTGCGATTGGACTTGAAAAAAAGATACCATTGTAATAAAATTTAATATTAAAGTTGTCTCATCAAAACTAATCTATGGGACTCGAACCATAAGTCATGCTCAATAGTTAAATGGTCGAACAGCTTTCATCACACGTTTTTAAAACGTCATATATACGTTGGGAATAGAATAGAATTGCCTTTCAATGTCAGGGTTGATGAATTGAAATGAAATTTAACAAAATGAACTTTGAGTTTCAGCATTTTGTAGGTGATAATTTTCTGCACTGGTAAGGATATGCTATGTTTGCGTGCTTTGTTTAAAATGTCTGTAAGCCTAGTACGGGCTGCTAGCTTGACGCATTACTAACAGAAAGCCTCCGATAAACTTTCGTAGTAATTATGCTTGGTCAGGACATGATTTTCAATGCTGACGTACCTATAACCAGAAATTTAGATAGATTTTTCTTGATTTGTGCCAAGGTTATATCGGCCTTGAGATAACAGATGTATTGAAGTTTCCTTTCTGCGACTGTTATTTATGTATTATCATACCGAGTAATTTATTTTCCTTTAGTGTTAAATGAGATTTGCTCAACTTGAAAAAAAGAATACGATTCACTATAAGAAGGCAACAATTTGTCGCTTATTACAGCCGTTAAAGATTGTCACGTGCTTCTGAGCGCCACTGATGAGTCTTGATTAGACGAAACGCGCATCTGGCGTAGTAAATTCTATTAACCTTGGTATCTTTGATGACATTTATTTAAAAGAGACAGAACACAGAGTGTATAAAAGATGCCACAGTCTTGTTTGCAAGAAAGGGGGTTTTCTTTTTTTGTTTTAATACGAAAGACCTGGATATAGAACAAAGTATGTAATGTGTTGAAGAGTCCCCGTTCCTTGCACGATGAAGGTTGTTTGTAAATATGAAAAGAGAGGAGATGCATTGTATCAATTGCGAAAAGCACAACACCTATTGACACATTTTAAAACTTTAATTGCAATCTAATATTCTGAAATTTGTATATCTTATTTCGTAATTGATCACATGTTTGTTGAATTTATGGTCTAAAATTAGTTTTGGTACTCCTTACCTTACACCCCATAATACCATTGTCGGTAACCTAAAGCCGATTCCAAACGTAATTCACTGTATTAACACAAACGTGTTCATCTGTACCAAAATTATTTGATAATATAAATAAATACAACTCTGATGATTTTGATATGAATGAACTCAATAGTAGAACACAATGGAATCCCTTTTGGTTACTGACCATGGATATATACAAGAGATGGCCGATAAATTAAGGTAGTTAATCTACTATTGATCACGTGGTCGTTCAACACTGAGTCTGCGTTTTGAGTCTCATTGCCGGTAGATTGTACTCGACTACAATCTTATATGACAAGGATTGCCAGTTTTCCTACCGCAGGTCGCGGGTTTTCTTCGGGTAGTCCGATTTCCTTCCCAATAAAAACTGGACGCCATCATATAGCTAAACAACTGATGAATCCCCATTAAAACAATCAAACAGTATATACAAGAAATATAGACTATAAGCCAACATGGTGTTAACAGTATTTATTTTCGAATATTTGATAATATGTATTCTGGTTAAACGTCTCGTACCGTATATGTAGAGAAATAAATGTTCAATCGCATTAATGTATAATTTTATAGCATAGCAGAATGATGATCTATTGGCAGTTTTTAACAAGATTTACTTGTGTTTAGTATTTTGCTTACAAAATTTTAGATACCCATCCTTTTTTTGTTTTGTAAGCTCGTCTAAAGGAAATTGTGTTCGGTTCCTTGGTCAAGTTCACATTGATTTTGTGGTTGGCAAAACAAAATAACACAAAAAACACATACAAAACAACTAAATTTAATAGGTTGACATATAATCTAGGCAGAAATTGTATTATTTTACAGCTCTCGTCAGTTATTGTGGTAATCATTTGTTCCTAAACTAAAAAAAGGCATTTTATCCAAACAGCGTATCATGCACGAATCCCTTATATGATCAACTCCACTCCGTATGCACGAGAACCCAGGTCGTCTCTTGGTAATGCGCGGATTACTGTGTTTTGTGATTGGCCTTTCTTGTTTGTTTGTGTGTTTGAATATTGTTTAACGCCACTTTCAGCAATTTTCAGCTATATCATGGCGTCCAGTTTTTTTGGGGAGGAAGCCGGAGTACCCGGAGAAAACCCCGACCTTCGGTAGGAAAATTACCAATCCTTGTCAGTTAAGATTGGAGTCGAGTACACCCTGCCTGCAATGAGAATCGAATCCACAATCTCAGTGTTGACAGACCAAGTGATCAAAGTAGATGAACTACCTTAACCACTCGGCCACCGAGGCCCTTGGCCTTTCTTTTTTGTTGTCTCATGCTAGAGTACAGACTTTTTAATATTTTCCATTATCTGTTATAACATGTATTAATGGAACTCGTTAACAGATTTAGGGCAAGGACAATTAATGCTGTTTTATTTGTGAAGTTAAAGAACAACGTAGGTTTAAACACTTACACAAACGCATTTGCAGTAAATATCTAATGAACATATAAAACTTTATTGGTCATTAAAACATCCTTTACTTTGTTTTATTATAAAAGCTATTAATGTAAGTAGAAAAACAAAGAACATATTTTAACGATTATTCTCCCACACACGCTTATAATCGTCCAAAACTTATCTTTAGAACTCTTTGCTTTCATTTCAGTTTGAAAATGAGCAGTCTGCGTTCTAAATAACTCTTTTTCATTTCAATTAAGCTTGATAATGTGAAATGCAATACACAATATTAACAATATGATACTGAAATGTTAGATGAACAATAAAGTTCTCAAAATATTTATTAAACATATTTTATTGAAAGTAAACAATAATATAAACAATTTATAAACTACTTACTTTATAATTATTATTAAATTTGGTTCTTTTTTTCACGAAAAAATTTGAAACAAACTTTTATATAATTATTTTTCAAAACTGAGTTCAGAAAAAAGTTATTGATTCCAATTGCAAGGATAAATTTTCTCTCTTCATTGTGCCAATTCTATGCAGTGTCAAACATATTTTCCGTCATTTGTCTATCCACGTCATTTGGGTGGTGCATACTACTTGATTTATAATGGTTTTTTTTCTATTCCAGATTATAAAAAAGATTGTTTGCAGGACGATAAATTTCAATGAACGAATCAAAAAGGTTATATACATACACGTGAGTTTCCAGGCTTAATTTTCTCTATCAATCGAACATACAGTCAAAATTACATACTCAATAACCCGTTGTCCTGCTTTTGAACTTCTTATATTGATAGATATAGCCGATATATTTCTTGATTGATGTTGCACAGTATTCATAAAATATACATGACAGAGCACCACTGCAAGTATTTGCGATAGTATGTATATATATAAGTATGAAAACAGCAAAATACAAGACATTACAAAAAGTTAATGAAAGAAGAAACAAGAACAGACACTGAAAACGGGTAAACAAATCAAAATGTTTCTGTAATATATTTTCTTCAGAATATCTTTGGAAATATTTCAAGACAAAGAATTATGAACATGTCTGAAAAGAAACCAATCAGATGCATTGCAACCAGAGGAGGAGGAGTTAATTATTCCATGTATGTACCTTGTCAAAGAATGCTGTTGAAAATTATTATGTTTTACAGTTCAGAATTAGAACACATATGTTCCAAACGTATTCATAAAAGAATAGGCAAATGTTCAGAATACATCAAAACATCCCATTAAGTTTCTGGACTGTCTGTGTTTTACACAAAACAGGTAAAATATATTGCTGGAAAAGACAGTTTCACAATCCGGAAATTTTGGAAAATGTTCTTTATATTCGTAACAGAAAGTGTTTAGTATAAAACGAACATTCTACCAAGTCTGAAGGCTCTGGGTTAGTAACTGTAGGAGGAGCTGAGTACATAATATTATAAGTACCAACTACTTTATTCACTGCCCGATATTCACTATTATCTACCCGGCCAAGAGCAGGAACTATACTAAAAACTGGGTAACAACTCGTATGCTTTAAACGGGTAATTTTAACTAGCTCTATCTTGCTACTGTCAAAGTAAATATAACACTCACAACAAAATGATCTTCTTTATTTTCTTAACGATTTACAGTTACGGCAAATAGAAATTAGAAAAAAACATTCAGTTAAATATAGCACATTTTCCAGAATTGTACTAACTAAATCCATATTATATGGAGGTAGTTAACTTCTTTACTTACCTTTTAGTGTGTATTTGACCAAATGTATAAATTTTTTAATACATGAATCTCCCGGAAGAAAGCAAAATTAACAATAATCTTAGGTTTATTTTAAATTACTGAAAAATATTACACACTAAATTCGAAAAAGAGCTCCATTCTCTATTGATTATGTATCAACAATTGGTCTACAAAATACAGGAAATATTACCAAGACAATTGCTGCATGAAAATTTAACTTCCTTAACTTGGAGTTGTACTGAAAGGTATTTTAGCCTGTTTTGTGGCAGTTTGTGAATGTCATAATTTTATATATATTCTTAATTGTACAGGGGTTTTCCAATGTGCTGATACAGTAACAATAAACAAACTATCTCTATGCTACACACATGATTAAAAATATTTAGAATTACTTTTAGTGTAAAAATTTTACCCGTAAAGAGTTCAATTTTTCATAGTTTATAAACGTTACTTATACACAAGAGAACTTTGTGCAAGACGTTTAGTTTTTGGAAAGTGGTATTTTGTTAGTACAACTATGACTTGGCAGTTATTCATACATATATTCAAAAGTGAAAAAAAAATATATTTACAAAAATAACAAATAAAATATATCACAATTGAAATTTACAACAAATACAAAGTAACGATGGACAAATGTACATATATATCTTTAAACAACCAAAAAGCGATCTGCTTTCATAAGAGTAAAATCTTTGGTACAATTTCTAATCAGTAACCACTACAATATAACTGTTTAAGAAAACAATGTCTTTTCTTTCTCTTCATATGTCGAGCATATTTTTTGTAATATTAGTCCATTATCCACAAATGTTGTCCTTCTTCTTATATATCTTACATAAAGCAAACTTAAACTCCACAATAATAATGTGAACATATTAACCGCTATATTTCACAATTTCGTTACACATATCAAAAATAAAACACGATTTAGGCGATGTATTTCATGTCACAGAATTCGTCGCCACTTTGAATATTGACTTACTGTAAAATTAGAGGTACTAATTGTTAAATGAGTATTTCTATACTTTTTAATTAATAAACATTCTTTCTCGTAATCTATAGCACTGGACACAAAACACTGGTTTACTTATAACGTCAGTGACGCTTTTTACGTGACGTATTACCACATTTATTTCGACGCTCATATTGCATCAGTTTACGCATGCGTTTTTGATGTTTATCCCGCCATCTCAGTACAACAGATTTACTGTCTATCTGATATCCAGGTCGTTGTTTGTTTTTATAATGTCGCCCAACCAAAAGATACCGTTTTCCCAATCGAAGCTTCGGACATTTGCACTTGTGGTCTTTTTTAGAAACAAATACGTACGTTTCGCCACGTTTGGTTGGGTTATTTTCCCTTTTATAGATACTTATAATATTGATAGTATATCGAATCCAATCCCCAATATCTTCTTTGGCAACCATGACAGCTTGGATGGCTAAAAAGAAAAACAGAAAAATGTTTTAAAATACTATGGGCATAAAGATTTGTTTGTCTAATTGGGGTTTAACGCCACTTTCAGACGTAGACGTTGACTAGGTGAAAAATATATATTCGACAGGAAAATTAGCAAACCTTTGTTAATTAAGGTTGCAGTCGACCACTTAGGATCGAACCCCTATACTCATTGTTGCCAAACACGTGATCAATAGTAGAAGACTAACCTTAACCACTCGGCCATTAACATCCCTATGTGAATAATGTTTACCGTCCACATATTTATTTAATGACACTCCTAAAGTTCACGTATTTCCTAGATTTTATAAAACAAAAAATATACAACAATTGCATCACGAAAGGATATTTTGATGCTTACATTCCGATATCTAGAAAATCAGAATAAATTACAAGAAAAAGCTTCAAAGAAAACCTAAATCCTTCTCCAGTAGATACATGTATACTCTGGTAAAACTGTCCTTGAAATACGTAACTTTTCATAATGATCAATGATTTTAATTTTAATAAAAATATTATTAGAGGATAACGGGATGATTTATCAAAACTATTTTAGAAGCAATGAATAAGAGTATCCCAAAAGAAAAAAAAATATTTTGGCCACAACAATGGCATGCAAAATCTCTCTATGATTACCAATGCAGTTTAACATTTTTCTGTTAACACAAAATTAAAAATAATTACCAACAAATGAAAATGATTCATTCTGTTATGTTAGAGGTAAACATTTAATTATTGCATTCTGCTAGGTAGAACATTTTAAAAAAACGAATTTACAAGAAAAAAATAATGGGGGCAACTTTTAGAAGCAATCAAATCTGCACCTCTGTTTCTAAATGTTTTAATGTAAATCACCTTTCTGTCAAAACACAAGATAGGTTTTATAAACTGATTTGCATGTATCAATCAAAATACTGACAGTCGGCATAAAATACAGAAATGAGTTTTGGCATGTTGACATAAGCCGTCATCTGCTCCTTTTCAATGAAAACATTGTATGCCCAGGAAATTTCGTAACTCGTAAATTTTAGTAAATCTATGAATTTATTGAAAAAAACACCCTTTAATACAAAAATCCGATGAAAGCCCAAGATTCGCTTCAATATCTAAGTATAAACTTTTGAAGTTTGTGCTAATAAAATCTCAGTTGTACCTGATCAGATTTAAAATCGTCAACAAAATGTTGTTGGCATTAGAATTAATGAATACTTCGCAATTTTAAGATTGTGATAATTTACCAACAAAGGCTGAAACAAATGATAAATGACTGAAAATATAATCAATTACCGTAACGTAGAAACAGGAAAGAGACATATGAAATTCAAACTTCTATACTTGGCTAGCACTAGCCGTATTATATTCCCAACTATTTTTGGTTGTTGTTGATAAATGATATATGCAACATTTCTAGCGAATTCGTATTTGATAATGAAGAACCCTATGAACGAAAAATGAAACTGAATGTTTTCCAATCGGTGCATGTCATTTTTGTTTGGTATTATATTTCAGAATATTTGTCTTGTTGGTAAATGTTGTTTAATATTTTTGCGTTTTGCTAGTGCATCCATCGTTGTGGTATCAGAAGGCACAGCATATTTTAGATGCTGAATCAATATAAAAACCTGGCATACAAACATTTTTATTATATAACATCAGATTTAGATTTTCATTTCAAAACGGAAAATAATAAGTTCCAAATATTTTCTTTGAAATGTATTATTAGACCAATTTGTTAAGTGTTATCATCAAACACCATGAAGAAAAAACCTCAAAGTGTAAAAATTAATAATAAAACATATCAACTAAAATAATTATATCATAATTATTTTAACTGTATGTTGATACACATTTTTACTTTTATCTTTCATGTAAAATGGATGTCTGGTTTGAAGATTTCGTGTAATTACATGGAAACAGATGCATACCCTTGCAATGTCTAGTTCCGATCTGTTGAAGTAATTGTATATTAAACTTGATAATTAGGCTTACCAAAATCAGCTCTGCAGTATTTCTTTACATTAATCTTTCTTTGTTTTTTCCTACACTTTCCGCACCTGTCACCTGTAACAGTAATTAGCAATATGAATTGTATCGTCCATTGGTAAGTTTGTAGAAGCATGGTTAACTCAATGTACAGAAAGCAAATCCAGCAACTTACAACAATTTATGGGTTTCTATCAATTTAAATTTAAATTCCATTGAAAAAATAGCAAAGAAAACCGACAGAATAACAAGAGCCAAAAGTCAAAGGACAGTTACAAATCCGGATACAGACAAAAATACGAAACCGCAAATAAGAATTTAGCGTTCATTTATGAGAAACTTTAGATGGACCTACGCATTAACGAAATCGGAAAAACACAGATAACAAGGATAGTTATCAACAATTCTGAAAACAAACAATGAGACAGTTATAAAGAAATCTTCCAAAAGTACAAAGCTAAACAATTTTCTTTTCTAGGGATACACAACGTTGCATTATTATTATGAAGAATTACAGATAGTGGAGGAAGGATAAGTAACAAAACTATTCCAGGCAATCGATTTAAACTGATATAAGAACTGCAGAAAAAATGTTATTGAAGATACCAAGATATATCACTCGTCTATTTGAGTTATTAGAGACTCATCGCTAAAACCAAAACATATTGGCACTTACTTAAGAGCTTTTACAAAAACAAGCACGAATATACATATTTAAATCAGATTTCGTAATATTAAAGAAGGTGACCTACGAGCTTCTAAATTGTTTGAAAAGTAACTAATTTACTTAGTACTTTAGGCAACATGTAAATTTTGTCTACATATATATATATATTGGAATGTTACGACATATTAAACATAATAGATTGTAGACTGTCTAATTATTATCAAGGTAAATTACATATATCACTTTGAAAGGAAAGAAATATTCCATCTGTTAATATAGTTTTCTCAGAAGAAATAAGATTGCAAAAATTACACTGAATTTCCTTGATTTATTTTTATGGTCAAACCTAAACCGTACAACAGCATCGGGAGTGCGTATTAATTTTTAAATTTGATTGGTTTCATTTAATAGATTATATTTTTTCTCATTGTTAAAGCCAATGTGAATTCCTTACACGTCTGCGTTGAATCAATTAATAAAAGTGTATTGAAGTTGATAAGCATGTTACGCTGAAGAACTGGACATTTACCAAGGTAAATAAACGTTCGTTAGCACCTGAATGCGTGAAGCTATCAATCACAAAGAAGTTTGGCATTATAATGAGTTTTCCCTCATCTAGTCTTTCCTCATTCAATCACACACTGTCGCTCAAAGACAATTGCTACGCTAATTATTATATTTTCCTTTGTAGATTATTCTTTTTGTGACACTTATTGTAAACAATGCTACATGAGATGCCTCGATGACTGATAAAGAACAGCACTTATGCAACATACAGTAAAAAATTATTTGGAAAGCAGGAGTAACTAATAAAACGATTATGATCTATCTAAAGGCAGTAAACTAATTATGATACTATCATCAATAATAAACAATAAGAGAATAAAAATTATTTTGGGGTTATGATTGTGGTACTAGTACAAATGTATAGAAATTATATGCCCTTAATTTAACAAGTGCGCAGTAAGCGTAGGAATTTCTTGACAAAATATGCAACAACACAATTAGGGCATTATCTGGCAGTCTTTCCTAATTGACAAGTCTTAACTTTTTAACAACCTTTTCTTGATAATTGTTGTAGAATATGCTATTCTTATGGCCATTTGATATTTATTTAAGTTTTAACACGAGATAAAGATTAATTATTAGATATTTCGGATAAAATACACAAGATTCCTGCAGTTAAAGTTGTGACACGGTTTTCAGAGAAAGGACAAAACTAACAAATTTGTGCAAAGTCTAGCAATCCTATTACTTTAGCTGAAAATATGTTCCAATATGTCGTCTCCCATGTTTGATGACATACCTTTATCTGTCGGTTTCGGAGGAGGTACTGGTGGAATTTCTACAAAATTGAAAATATAGACATTAGTAACAGATAACCGGATTCATCATTTATCATTCCATACTTATTTATGACAACAGCAAATAAGTTTGACATTAAGTTTTAGGATTGCTTGTTGTTTTGGTACAATTATATAACAGTAAAGTTAGTCCATCTATTGAAATAATCAAAATTATAGTATCTCTTAAGAATATTCAGTTTCTTAATGGTCTGTTTAAAACATACCTAAGTGAAGTAATTATTCAAAACTGTGTGTGCGTAAGTCTATGCATACGTTTGAACGTAATTATTAGTGCTAAATAATACAAAGCTTCAACACTAATTATCAATCTATGAATTTTCTTTGACGTAAGTGGCATTTGGAACTCAATAATAAACCGCCGATGGCACGGAAAAATGCAAAACCCAAATGAGTATATATTTTTGCAGTTTAGTTAAAGATGTTCAGCTGTTTGAAAGTGGTAACTACTGATATATTACGAAATATTAAAGGAACTTTCAATACAGAGAGCGTGTTTTGTGATTGTTGAAGAACCACTTTCGTACGAGTCTAAATAATGAAACGTTACTGTCCAAAAGATGTAGAGAGTTCTTCCGACGTAAGATTAGAAAGGCGGCAAAAGCTAACAAGGAATGACAAAATAATTTATAAATCGATCAAGATTTCTTTTAGATATCCTGGCCGATAGAGATAAGCATATCAAATATGAAGCTTTAGCATTTTCGTTCTTGATATTATTTAGTTACAACAGTCTTTGCAATACTATGCAATCTATATCTATATACACCAACAAGAACATGTCATATTCTGCTCCTTCCAGAAACCGATATGCCAATTCATACAACTCAAATATCACGTCTTCGGTAAAATAAAATATTTGAATCCTCTTGATAAAAGTAATTTATAACGTTTATAAATACTTTATTATTCGAAATTCAATTTGCTAAGGAAGCAACAACAACATTTGCATGCATTTTCGATCTGTAAAGAAAACTGTTTTACCATCCTCTTTTTAAATGTTGCGTGCATCATTGCTAATCTCCCGCTATACAATGCCCAAGATCATGCTTAATACCAACATCAAAACAAGTGCTGGCCGACACACTTATGCAATTATAACTTTCTAAATTGATAAACCGTATGAAGCTGCGGAACTATAAAGAGCTAATGATAAAGCCATCAAATCGCAAAGAAACTAAACTATTAGAAAATTGGCAGGAAGAGAAATGACTTATTTCATGCAAATAAAAATGGTAAAGATTTTATCCGCTATGATAAAAAGAACGGCTAATGTCTTTAAATGATTGAAAAATCTGCAACCGTTTGTTAGTTTTACAATGGCATGACCTAGGCATATATCTTTATAGAAGGTCGTACCAAACTTAAATATTTTGCAGTGTTGTTAATGCATTTAAACAGTGATATTACATCAGCTGGAAATAATGATGAAAAGCGACGAGAAATGAAACAACAGGAAAATGTGGTGACTAGCCGCATGCTTTGTTTGGGCATTGTTAACTGCAAACCCTTGCAGTAACCCAAAACCGCCAGCGGATTTGTAAACTATATATAACGCATCATAAAGGTCTTTTGTGTATACAATATATAGTGCCTTCTCCATCTTTATTTCTTTCACGAAAAATTACTTTATCTTTGATATCTGCAAAAGGGTTAATTTAATGACGCTCACTTTTAATACTTAAATAAACACAAAAGTGTTGTTAGCTTTTACATAGTTTTAGTAAAAATATCAATGTTCAGAACAGCCGTATCACACAAATTTAATCATGCTCACTACACAAAACCCGAACAGCCGTTTCATTAAAACACTCATTGCTTTTCGAAAATGAGTAACATCCCATGCCAAGACCCTTGATATATCAAGCAATATAACGCTAGAAATGACACATTTCGCTCATGCGCATTAACGCCTAAACCGCTCATGCGCAAAAACACTAACTCTTATCCTTATCTTTCTCTCCTTCTCCTTTCTTGTCTGGTATTTCTTCTGAAATAACAATTAAAGGCTATTTCATTTCAGTACATGTAATAACATATTGTAATCTATGTATCTAAACTAAAACATTAGACAGGGTTCCATAAAAGCAAGAACGAAATACTCACTTATACATGGTGCTATGGGAGATTTACTTTGCTGGTAACCATTAGCACATCTGTTACATGTCAGACCAGTCACACCATCTTTACAAGGACATTGTCCGGTTGTCTGGTTGCATGTTTTTCCAAGAGCTCCAACAGGATGACAATCACAAGCTGAAATGCACGTACAATTTTATTTGATGATTACTCATACATTAGCAATTGACACGGAACAGTATTTGATATAACAAAATATTTTAAAATACTATTTAACGAGGCTCAAATATCTGTTTATACAGAACAATTCCTCGAACCTAATACAAAATCAAACAAAACGTTGAGATTTCTGTCACATACATATAACAATTGTTTGCATAAAAGGTTGATTTTCAGCATGGTTTAAACGCGATACTTGCCGAATGATAGCTTCAAATTTTCGAGGTTTTTATTGTGATTCATTTGTTTTGTGTTCTTTTTCCTTTAAGTCGGAAAAAGAATCCACGTGACTTACCACAAATGCCATTATTGTAATAACAACTGCCCATGATAGTGTTAATGCATATAATGATGTAAAACAGCCATTATATTCCGAAAATAAAAAATGTCAAAGAACATGACAATTTTATATGTTCACGCAAAGGGGAAAGTGAAACTACGTGTGAAGAACGTATTAACAAATAAACCAGGTTACATTATCTGATCGTATTCCAACCTAATGAAATTTATATACAGTGGATCATATTCCTAATTTAAATGAAATTCATATTCACATTTAGCCCAAAGAGCAAAACATTATTATTTTTAGTACACTCTACACATGTAATGGAAAATAGTAAAGGTACAAGTCAAACAGGTTATTTTTTTAATCTAAATGGGTTAATAGTGTTGGTCTTACAAGGATAAAATGAATGCGGCTAATTCTAAATTGTAACAATTTACATATACAATAATCATACGAGAAACTTTATTCGGTTGGTATATTCCTATTTCTTCGGACCAGTGTATTTACAATAAAATCGGAATGGACATTTTAGTGGTTTTTCAATATCTTTAATTTTCAATTTACTGAAATTGGTTATGTAATGTTATTTTGAATCCTTCAAATTTTGCAAAGAACTGGAAGTAATGTACCTTCAATATTCATTAAAGGTGTGAAAACTGTGATCTAGAAATCTGTGTCAATATGTTTATACAATGACATTCCACCGAGGAGGTCTAATTCGGCGGTTAATCTAAAAATTCTCAAGTGCCAATATTATCATTAATGAAACATGCGATCATCAACCATGATATTTATTTGAAAAGAAATCTTTGTCCAATTTCTCAATATGGGTTTAGGTGTAAAGCTCTTCAAATGTGTTCTCTAACGATTGGTTTCTATATAAGCTGGGTTCTTTCACTGTACCCAAGTACTAACAAAAGTTTAAGAGCTTTAAATCTCCCCATTCCATGCAATGTCACATTCAGATTAAAATATCGAAGGTGTTTACATAAATATCTAAATACCTTTTATTAACTACAGCTAAATAGTATAATTCCATTCACTTAATTGACTCGATATTTTTAATATATAAATTATAAATGTGTCGGTTTTAAATTTGCGGTCGGCATCGATTACTAGAATTAATGAAGCATCTACAGGAACAAATTAATGTACCAATTTGTATCCCTTAAAGAAAAGGATACGTAAGAGATATATGTGTAAAAACTGTAAGTATGTTGCTTCAAAATGACAGCAACTATTTTATATGACGCTAAATAAGACAAACTTCTTGAAATCACACTTTACTTTCTACATTTAAAAGGATGAAAATAACATAATTGGCAACATGCAGGTTATAATGATTCATGTAAGACATGAAAAAGTCTATACTAGAATTCACGAAAGCTATCTTATTTGAAAGAAACGATGCTAATTTAAATTTGCTACCCTAGTTGAAGTAGCTTGTTTTATTGTATTTGTGGTTGAACTTCTGTTTGCAAAACACTCCTGTGTGTCAGATGACACAGGTTCTCTTTCCCTTAAGTACTATTGTGTTTAAAGGACAAAATGCTTTTATTTTTCAAGTATTCAGACTTACACATTAAAATGTGAAAAAAAGTCTACGGACACAATTAAATAGAAATGAAACCATTGAGAGAAATACTTCTGAAACACCACAAAATGTATGAATACAAAAACACAGGAAGCCGATGGTTGAACTGTAATGACATTCAAAACCACATTGAACTAATTATAAATTTAAATTATTTTTTTTAAATATTGTCTATATATATGTAAATATTTTGTTTTCAAACGTAGCTTATGTAACTTTATTAAGTGTCTGAGTGTTGTTTAAAAAGTTCTTTAGTTCTGAGAAAAATGCTCTCCTTATCATGCGCCTTAACTCTTATGTATCACATTCAGGTCCTTAAGGATATATAAACTGTTTAACTCTGATATGTATGCATTGTAAATTTGGCGCATATGTTTGAGTTATTGAATTTGAACTCGAATGGAACAAATATGAATCGACACGAGGTCTACAGAATTTGGCCTGAACGTTGTTTATATGTAATGAACACGTTTTGGGCTCATATCTGTGTAATTACCATAACAGAACGATAGGTAAAAACATTCGTCCATTCTTTTCGAAAACCTTAATCATTCCATGCGAAAGAAAACAAAATCGTTTTAACAACTGAAATAACTGTGTTTCTTTACCTCTATTTTACATAGATTGTTTTATAAAGAAAACAAATATAACTTCACACTTAATTAATGCAGCAGTAGGTGCATAACAAATAAAAAACTTGTAGTTTCAATGATCGAAAATTAGTATAGTACACTCTTTCAGAAAGGTAAAAAGGAAGCATTGAAAATTAAAGCAAATAATATTGTATCAGGGAGAATGTTTACTCAGTTAAATTACAAAAATCAAGTTTCAAACACCTTTCCACATGTTTACACTTAGTTCCAGACATGATTTACACTGTGTGCGTCAATTGGAGAGAGAAAAAGGGTTTTTTAGAATCTTATCAAACGTTATAGATAGCTTTTACGAACACCTGTGTAAGTATAATAAAAATTTCTCCGGACTGAAGGAGGTAGTGTTTTCAATGTGCATTTGTTTAACTTGTAAGGATAAAGAATAATGTCGAGAGGAAGATATGCAGAAACATAGTAACATCTGGACTCACTGACAGTTAAATACATTCTTACATTCTTATGTAATACATAACCTGCCGTCATGTGAACACGTTTTTTATCTTAAATTAAAGAAAGAAAAGCAAACAAACCGATATGAAGCAAGAAAAAAATATATGAAACTTAAGGCTTAAAGCTTCATATCCTTTTGTTTGGTTTTCTTCAATTTCAGGAAAAAAAACAGTTATTAACACTTTGAAATTTCAGAATTATTTTAATTAACCTTCATAGGATTTTTAGATCATAGCATATCATTTGACTAGATATTTTAATAACAATACCTTAAGATAATAATTAAAGAGAACACTTTTGAAGTAAGAAGTAAGTCCCTGTTCAGTTTATACCGCAATACAAATTTCAGTACTAATTGTTCAATGAAAGTCATTTTCAGAACAGCAGCAGTTGGTAATTTTATACCACCTTGACTCGTTTTACAGTAGGCAACGTGCTTGTGCCGTAATATAATAAATGTATTTGGTTCGAAGAGTATGGCAAATTATTATAAGATTCGGATTTGCAAAAATGACATTAATATTCAAGCACTTGTATGTTTTATTGAGTGTTATGTAGCTTACTGACTTACTGATGTAGCTTATATCCTGCGATGAAAGCCTTCTTGTATTTTAGATCGGGAAAAACAAAAACTTAGAAGCATCCTATAAATATTCATATAAAGTAGGACTTCTATCAGCTTTGAAGTTTGAAAACGGCCTTATAACAATTTTTTCATCAGCTTCTATGTTAACTACGTTCTGATCATTTTGGAATTTTTAGTAAAAATCATAACCTCTATTGAGCAATATCCACTGAACTTATTGATCAATCAGCTTTGTTTCAAATGGAAGTGTTTTAGGGAAGAATATTAAAATGTAAAGGTATTAAACCGACGACGCGGTTATGGTGGCGGACGAAAAGTAATGACAATATCTGTCTTGGCTCTTTGGTTCAAGTGAGCTAGAAATGTAAGCTGTGTTAGTCAAGCCAAAGATTTTGAGGGTGGTTTCCATCACTACAGTAGCAGACAGTGTGTTTGATTTACCTGATATATATATGATTTGTGTCACAACGGTATCTGCTGGGAAGCAATAGATTAAGCATACAGTACGTGCAGGAGGATTGGAAAACGAAATAAGGTATCTCTACGCAATGAAACAAAGTTCATGCTAATGAGGCTATAAGGCGTGCTATTACATTGTGCTTTGGAGAGATCCGGAACTTCTCATACCTCTGCACACTCTGCGGTCTGTTATGTGTTTCGTTGGATCGCGGTAGTATCCTTCCTTACAATAATGACAGAAACGACCAGCTGTATTATGTTTACAATTTTGGCAGACTCCTCCGCTGCTGAATCCCGAAAGTAAGTACAGTTCTCGATTGAAGATACATCGTTGTGCATGCAAGTTACAGTTACATGCTGAAAGATAAAATGACATATTAATAAATAATGTTAAATATCTCCCTACCTTTGCATGCTTTTCTGTGTATAATTTGCTTGGTGGAATCTCTGTAATAGCCTTCACGACAATAGTGGCAGTTTCTACCCGCCGTATTATGACGACATTTCAAACACACCCCTCCACTCGTGAAGCCGGACAATGTGTATAGTTCCATATTAAAACGACATCTGCGTGCATGAAGATTGCAATTGCAAGCTGAAAAGTTCAAATAACAATAATAACAAACAGTAACATATTATCAGCTGACTCTAGGTTAAAATGAGGTCATAGTTATTTGTTTTCATAGAAGATAATACAGATTGTGGCATATCGTGAGTTTGACGTATTGAAATATGGTACACATAAAATGTATTGGAACAGCTCCCTGAAGCTAAATCATGGCCACAATTTTATTGGCATGCATTTTATCGTATGTAGGAAATGTAAAATAGTCTTTGTGCTTTACAGCTTCTTTTACAAACAGACAAAATATTGGCTAGAACATTATATCATTGTTGAGACAGCAAAACATATTACATTGTTTGACATTCTGAATATAGGTGGAACCGCTTTAATAGTCTTGTGATAATAGGGCACTAATTAGACAAAAGATGTTTTATGTATAAAAAGATAATTAAAGACATTACAACCACAGTAACTGTTTTAATCTGTTCCTTGCAATACAATTGTTTTGGTTATCAAATGAATTATTCTTGTTGAGCATTAGCACGTGCAAATGACGATAGCTATAATCTCTTACGTCACGTCTGAAGCAGCATGTGACGCTAAAAGTACGGCGCAGGATATGCTTCGAAAATGTATGTTTCATATCGCACCCTTTCTTATGCTTTAATAGTATGGAATTTTTTCCGATAATGAGCGAAATGTTTGGATCAGTTGAAATTTTTAATTAAAATGAGATATATGTAACAGAATTAAATAGAATGATAGCATTCATAATAAACGCCGGACCATTTAATTAAATGGACACAGTGGAATTATACTTAGTGGTTGCGTACCAATGACGCGTTAAGTATTGTATAACAGAACACCTGTGTCGTACTTGAATATCTCAGGTACTATTTACACGAATTATCATTCCATCGGAAAATATGTTTACACCATGAATATATACACATATGATTGTATTACATAAAGGATATCAAAATATTAAAGATAAGCCCGACCATTGATATACTTAATAAAGCACTGCAAACGTCCCTATATTATGAAAAGACGGAATCATTTTAAGTTGTAACTGTTAAGGATTATGTTTTACATATATTTTTATTTCTTGTTAAATATTGTGAGGGGTTAAAACTACCGTCTTAAGGTTTGAACTTATTGTACATCATCGACCGAAAGATGTTTAGAAACAAAACTTTCATTCCTTCGTTGTATTGGAAATTTGGTAACTGTATGTCTTGCTGATTTCTGTCGTAAGATATTTTATTTTCGAATATACACTGTAAAAATGGCGTTTAGACTTGGAACGTCAATAGAACATGTTTAAGTCTAAACGTGTTTAGGATTATGTTCTATCCCTAAACGTTTAACTCTAAACATATTTAGGATTTTAAACATGTTTAGAGTTAGAACACCTAAGTTTGGTACATGTTTAGAGTTAGAACACATAATTTTTATTTTTCATTAAACATGTTAAAGTGTGTCACACTTTAATTGATGTTCCTCCTAAACATGTTTAGGTTTAAAACATAATGAATTACACACATAATACTGTCTTGTAAATTTATAGGTAAACATTCTTTGATTAACTTTACTCATGTGCGTAAGTCTTTTATTGTTTCTATAGGCAGAATAGATATCTACGTTTGAAATATCTCATTCCTAAAGAGATGGGTTGGGTCCCGGTAGTGGACCCCCCCCCCCCAAATTCCCTCTCTCTGTTTCACAACGTAACGTGCCCCTTTCCTTTTAAACCCGCTACTTGCGATATGTCAAGTGTTGTCCATATTAAGTATCCAAGAACCTCAATCTAATTAAAATTAACCCACAATGACAATAACAAAAAGGGGGAGCAAGTCAGTAAAGATTTAATTTTAATTAGTTTGCCTATATTAGTCCCAGTCATATGAACCAGAACACGCCAAAAACATTTTAATTTCTACACTTATGTATAAATCAGGGATTATATTTATACGATCCTCATCATCCTGTATAAAAAATTAAAATTGCACGATACAGAAAAAGTGTCGAGTTATCTCCCCGATAGATGGCGCAATAGTTTTTTCTTTGTTTGAAAGTAGCCGCCAAAATGGACGTTGTTGAAAGAATTATAAACAAAATCCGTGATGAAACTTCAGCGCCGGAAACAATCCAGCTTTGTGCAGAAAATTCCTTCAGTACTTCATCGATTACTGCCTTAGAAGGTTTGTATTATCAAATAAATGCTGTCAGAATCTGAATGTCATTGAAACAAACTATAACATCATGTGCCCCGGCAACTTATCGGCTTGCATTACACGAAATGAAAGTATAATACCACATAACACAACAAAAAGCAATATGTATGTATGACAAGAACATGCACCGTATTTAAAAATTCACTGCACACAACAACCGCATGAGCATGGCTGATCGTCCAGCAAGCAATATTTCAGCTATATGCAGCATCGGGTGGGTAGATGTTTTATGTGCATATATAACTCGCTGTAAAATTGTACAATTCTGCATGATTTTGCTACTTTTACACACACAAGTGCATTTGCTCAAATACATTCAGTCATTGACTTGAAGAAAAAATGTTAAAATGTATGTCATGTTTTATTAGATAACGAGTGTAGCTTCCGTTTACAGTACATTCATGACATTGATAGAACTTATTTTATCTATATTACATTTTGTATTTTAAGCCTATTCTTTTTACTGGCTTTTAAAAAAATATAAATTTACATATCTTGCATAGCAAAACAAGATATGGGATGATTATTGAAACGTTGATAAAGAATGAAAACAGGTTTTTAGTGTTTAAATTGTACTCGTTTGAGATTTCATATATTTTTACAGGCTGAGGACAAAGATTTCATCAGCATGAAGAGATTATGAGACTGATGAAGCAAGAAATGAAGACAAGAAAAAAAGATTTTCCATTAATTACAGAAGTGCAAGTAAGAATGGTTATTTTTTGTTTTTATTTGTAACAATATTTCCTCTCATTAGTCTCCCTCCTTATGTTAAATTCTTTTTCGATAGGATCAGTATATGACCAAATTTATATTTTTTTCTCAGTTTGGAAAAAAGTGTTGGTCTGTCTATTTGGCAGTCAGTCTGTACACACAGTGATGTCCTAATACTTAAAATACCTCTCAATTTGTTAGATTCAGTTGATTCTTTGTAAATTACTGCAATACAAGGTACATGCCTTGAAAATGGAGTAAAAATGTTTGTATTCTTTTTTCTGTAAATATCATTAATATTTTGCTCAAGGATAAAAACAAAGTTGCTGATAAAAGTTTGCTTGCATGTTGTTGTTAGTTTTTTATGTATCTGGCTTATTTTGTATGTTTTAAATATTTTTATTCTTTTTTTAGGCAACTAACCCAAGCACTGTGAAGACGACAACATCTTGTCTTGCGATTGTAAGAAACATACACAAAAAATAACGCCATTTATGTGTATTGAATCGAAATAAAAAACATAAAAAAGGCATAGAAGATCTTATACTTTTGTTCTTTCTGGATCTCTCTTGTCTAAGTGCTGCCAGCTATTAGGGTTCCACAAATCGCACTACTGAAAGACTGTTCACATTTCCATAGAGTTGCAAACTTGATAAAGTTTAAAACAATAGAACAAGCATCAGACAATAGTGAGGAGGACAACAATGGCGCTGAACTTGAGTAATGTACAACATACAAGTTTTGACTTTAAATTAGGTCAATATTTTTCGTATAGACCATATTTAAATGCTACAGTTATTATACATATATTATTAATTGCAAGTTTTTATCTGTATATATATTGTAAAGAAATTTAGTTAAATGTTTCTTTTGATACTATTGTTTTGCTGGTTTGTTGTCTTATGAACCACAATTTCACATTTCATTTCAAAATCAGCTAAAAATATGAAAACTGTTGATTTAAAATATATATTAATTCTATAAACAAATACAACAAATTGAACTTTTTGAAATTTAAAACACTCCATTATTTTAAACCTACCAAAGATAACAACTTTTAAACTGGAAATAGATGCAAATGAATTCTGAATGGCTGTTAAAAATTTGCGAAAGGAGAATTTCTTATTATTTAAAGACATTTAAAAATAACTGCAATATCACTTTTCTATCAGCCGTTTTTAAAGAATTAACCTCTCAAAATATGTCATGTGATGGGGTTTACACAAATCAAATTTCTGAAAAAAAAAATTCAATTGATAATATTATTAATTACCAAATGAATATATTTTATTACTTATGGTTGATACTTGCTGTAACATTTTCCCAATTATGAACTTTTTGATATGATGTGTGAATCTCACTTTTTATATTGTAATGGATGTTAATGAGTTGTGTTTTACCCATTTAAAGTTTGTGCAAGGATTTGTTAACTGTACAAATAGTTTTTCACCTTTATTGTTATATTGCCATGTTCATTGTAAAGAGCTTGCCTGGTAAAAAGCAACTCCTGTCTTGGTTTTGCTATTGGGCACCACCTTGGAATTTATTTAATTATTGGTAATCTCACCATGGATCGAATTTTTCTTTGATCCCATGGCCGTACTGGAATAGCCTTTAATGTGTAAATAAATGTGTATGTGGTAGAGGTTAACATTTCATGATTCTGTTTGAATTAAATTTAAATTAGACATTTTTACTTTCTTGTCGATATGTTCACCAACAAAGTCTGGATTTTCAATTTTTATCATTTGTCTTGAAAGTATTGTTTAATTATACAGTTAAACTTGTCTATTCGTGGGAACATGCATGAATAAGACATTGTAACCCATGTTTGATTCTTAAAAATTCATATATGATGGCATATATACATGGTGTTTTTGATACATTCTTTTATAGAATGAATTCTTTTTTAATCTTTTGTTTAATTTTAATACAATGTAGATTAGTTCTATTGATCATGTCTATTGCAGAAATTTACATGCTTGAAAACAACTGTAGAAACTTATACATGTACACTTAAAAATAAAATATAAGACTCAATTTAATGTTTGTGTTGCATTTTTGACAATATTAGCCAGTATGTTTGGATCTGTATGAAGAGTAATCGTAAATTCTCCGAATATTAAATGAGAGTCCTCAAACAATTTGCTGAACAGTCTGTAAATTAAAAACTAGTTTGACATAGAAGCAGGGAATACAGGAGGAAAAACCCAGGAATTGCAAGTAGAACATGTTTAGGGTTAAACATGTTCTCAATCTAAACACCAGTTAAGACCTAAACATGTTTAGGGTTAAACATGTTCTAACCCTAAACATCAATGCAAACCTAAACATGTTTAGGGTTAAACATGTGCTCAAGTGAGAACAGAAAGGGCGTTTAGGTTTATGTTTAGACTCTAAACACATTTTTTACAGTGTATGTTTACTGACACTGTGCGATGCATGTAGAATTTACCTTCCGACCGTGAAACTGCTGACAACAAATCGATGGTTGTGATACAAAAACCCCGGTAAGATATATATGTAATGCAGCAAAAACTGACCTGCATTTTCTCAGCGAACAAAACATTACATTCGTTAAGAATGCCCTATTCCATTATGGCCAATATATTTTACTATGTAAGGTAAAACTTCAAACGTACCGCAGTTTAATTCACGGGAGGTAATCCATGTATCAAATTACGATTAATATCAAGCCATCAAAGCCATCAGTCATCTTATGAGAGAAATTCCCTATTGTTAAAGGATAGAAGCTTTTTTATTGCACTTAATCAGACTATCATTACAGATACATTACTATTCAAACTATGAATAACACACATAAATATTTTAAACTTACTGACCCTTTCTTTCTTACTACAGGATCGGATGTTAAAACATCTTTTCAAGATACGGAAATAGCAAAAAACTAAAGATTTTGGTAAAAGGATGAGGAAGATTGCTCAAAATCAATTAAGAACTAAACAAATAAACAACATTGTCTAAAATGTTTTACTAAACGTTTTTTTACATGTAGTCTATTAAAACTGATGTAATTTGCCGTGTTTTCATGATGTCAATAAAAATTCGTGCATTATTTTCATTCAGAAATTCTGCCCCAAACCATCTAATGTTAAAATTTTACCTACTTAAATTAACAAGATGGATATATTTGTCTGTGTTACTTAGTTTCTTAGAAAGAATCGTTCTCATTCTGATGTTCTGCGAAGAAATATATCTAAAAGAATTGGTTTTAGAATATATGCCACTTAAAAAATCTGCCGAACCTATGATGAATATAATACGACTTGATGTTACTCAAGTCTGGAATTTGTTAAGTAATTTTTCATTTGTATTTAATGCGCTTTCGTATGTCTAAATAGGTTTTCGCACTAAAATGAATTTAAAACAATTAGTTGTACATAAAATGCAGTGGTCCTGTGCATTAACTACACATTTAATCATTAGTTCTCTACGCATGTCATGTCTATTAATAGTTCTTTTAAAACTTTTAGTGTTGATCTGTACAAAATACCAGTCTTAAAGAATATTTTAGACGACATTGAAATCAAAAAATTTTGTCTAACCGATATTTATAAAATTAAAACCTCATGTCTTAACTGTTACATTAATTCACGTTCTCGCTTCGTCTTGTTTTATAGCTACTGTGCTTCTACTTGTAGTTGGATTCAAGTTTAGATTTTAACAAAGTTAAGACTTGCATTAAGTTTATCATCATTCCAACAATAGATCTGTCAACGAAAGAATAATTCTTTACCACCTGGCCATGTTTACAATATATGAGGTATGTACTATGGACGAAATGCCTCTAGGGTGGACTGCTTATATAACGCTGACAGATGTCACAGCAGCAACAATAACAACACAATAAATTGCCACCAAATTTGTGTTAAAATAACATTTCAATTTATATAGTGAAAATAATCAAAATTTAGAAGTTGAGAAAAATAATATTGGAATGTTTGGGCAACCATTGTTATCTACAAACAGTTTATTCAGTTTCTACTATATATTACAAAAACTTTTGTTTTCAAGGAAGTACGTGTAAATAGATTTATACCAATAGTACTTATCAATGGCAGTCTCCCAAATCACATCCGTAAACAACTAGCGGGATATAATATGTATGACTAATTTAATGTACATGAAAGTACATCATTATGCTTGTGTTAATATGTCGCCAAAAATTGAAGACACAGTGAAACTTATTAGTTTTTTTTCTTATTGTTGTATCACATATTTCGTTTTTAAAATAACATTACCCGTTTGCATTCGAAAAGACCATTAAAGTATATTTTTATACATGAATCAGAAGCCATATATTTCAGAACTACAGGCGGAACTTAATCTGGAAAAATACTCGTTCAAAATCTGTGTAAATTTTATATAAATAACTGTCCGATATAGTAGATATGTTCGGTTTTAACAGTCAGATTTCATCGAGAAATGTTCATTTTTCTTTACAGAAGCAGTAAGATACCGGTATCTTAGCGATGTGCTTTGTTCATTGTTGAACATAAGCAGTCAGATATCGTAGAGATATGTTCATAGTTCGAACAGAATCAGTAAGATTTTGTAGAGATATGTTCACTGTTGGACATAAGCAGTCAGATATCGTAGAGATATGTTCATGGTTTGAAAGATGTTGTCAAATTTCGTACAAATGGAATATATATTTATTTAAAACGGAAGCAAAGATAAAGCTTACATGTACTAAATGGTGCAAAATGAATGTACTAAAAGGATGACTCGCTCGCTCGAAAAATTATTTCAGAAAAAAAAAGACATTCACATTGGAAAATCACAGATAACACTTGTATCTATTCCTTCTTTTGTCACTATCATACTGAATGATATTAGAAGTACTTTTTAACAGAAAGATTAACTACAAATTGAAAATGTATTCATTTATATTTTGAGCGATGTAGGTGAGGGACCGGTAAATGCTAATTTGGGAAGGGGGATTGGGACCGGTGCAAAATGCAATATGACACATACTTTTAAGCTTGCATAAATATGGGACTCCAAGTTTTGGTATTTCCAGCACTGATAGGATAGCAGGTTTTTTATAACAATATTGTCAATGACAAACATATTTTTCTGACGTTTTAATTCAAACCCAACATACTTAGTCGAGCAATTTGTTAAGCAAACATAAATACTGAATTATAACCATACACTAGATTGGACACCTACTGTTGTATAAACACATGTGATAGGACAGCAACTTTTTGTATTTTCATGATGGGATATTTTAAAAAAAACATGAATTTGAAATGCACCGACCCCCTCAACTATTATAGACCGGTCCCTAATATCTGGAAGCTTAGAATGTCGGGGACATTTTACAACATTTTTTTTCGTGGTAATAGGCGTTTATCAATGTCAAAAACATCAGAAACGCTACCGAAGTTTTGCTTTCGTTATGAAATGATCCAGCCTTGTATAAAATTCCACGAAACGTTTAGGTAACTGGTTATTGGCACAAATGAAAGGTCATGAATCAACAAAGAAATAAAAATTATATAACTGCACTTAAAAGCAATTATTAATAGTTTAATCATTTAAAATCACAATAATACATTTTCCCGCTTTGTCCAAACGGGAGACCTGTTATGTATTTACTATTAAACTTCCTTAGTCATTAACCTCAAAGTGAAGAGGTTTGAATACCATAGAATATTATGAAAATGGGATATAGTTAAAAAATATGGGATTCTTTTTTTTATCCAAAAATGAATTGCAATTCTATCCCTATGTTTCGATTTGTAAAAACGGTTTCTAAAGTGGATATGCTTAGACACAAATTTTTCAACAATCAATACAATAAAACCATCAATAAACAAATGAGTATCAAATGGATTTAGCGTGTAATCTTACATATGATAAATGTATGATAAATTGTAAGAACTGTGGTCCCTCGTACAGTCAAGATCTGATCAAATAACTCATAACACCAGGTAGTACTCAGACTTCTCACCGTTTTCCTACCTCAAAATACTTAATATAATCGATTTTGAGATGTTTTATTTTTTTTTCTGTATGATAATGAAAATGCAATATTATTCATAAACAATCAGAATAAAACATGTCGATTTGTTCATCCAAACGTATGGTTTGGTATTACTGTTGTGTTTTATGTTTAAGTGCTCTTCACTTGTAGAGCTCTCAAATCTTAAGGCATTGAGCGTCATCCAGTTTAGCTTTAATTCTACTCTATCTTTCTACTCATACATGCAAGATGACTACCGGAGAGATATAAATATCGATGTATTATAGTATAAAAGTGCTGTAGTGGTTTTTTTTCATCTAACTTTTTCAAGATATACCCTATCTTCATTCATCACAATACACTAGTATTGTTAAAATCATGCACAGGAATACCAATATGTACTTGATAATTCAATTATGCAAATTTAAAACGGATAAGTCAATCTTTGTAATAATTCTCCCCATGGAAAGTAATTTGCGACAAGAATCTGTCTATTAGGACCTGCTGTTTTCTCAAACGAGAACATTTTCACTGAGGACGGCTATATAATACAGTAAAATTGAGCATGTAATATGATCTTTAACACGACTTTAAAATAAATTCATATCTATTTGTATCTCCCCGTGTGACTCTATCAGCAAACTGTGCTATTAATGTGATAGGTGGGAATTTGAATGACATATTTTGCTAGAAGTCAATGTAATTAACATATTAATTTTCAATTATTGGGAGAAAATATTACTTTTCACCACCATAAAATAAATATCTATATGCAAATGACTGTCCATCTCACCTCTATGTAAACAAAAGTGTTAGATAATGTTGCAATTAACCCACTCACCGTGAGTTTGTATTGTCAATATCAGAAGATAAAGTTGTGTATTTCAATAAAACACAAAAGAATAAACAATTGCTAGTAGCACGTGTACTCATTTCGGGGCAGTATCAGGTATTGTGAAAAAAAAAGGCTTCCTGAGGTAAAATAATCAGATTCCATGAAAAAAACAGGTAGGTTCTGGAGTAAAACATGACAAACATTGATCCTTTTGATATGAATGGTGGAATCCACTGCATTCTTACGTAATAGAACACATTGATCACGCATTATTCTAACAATTTCTCCCTTTCCCTCAAAATGCAGGTTGTTATAAATACGGATTTTAGGGAGAATTTATTGTTCGAGGTTATTTGTTTCTTTCAGTTCTATGTATTTACAGGTCTTCTATGTTGAATTTTAATAATATCGCATCACTTATTATAGATATTCAAATCTTTTCAGTTAACAAGTGAACACTTATACAGTTGTAAAGCAAGTCGACCCAAAAAGCAAGTATAATTATTAGAAATAAAACAAATAACTGAATTTTGATTATCACTATTATTTACTTAAATGTACATAAAACACGTCTAAAGACAAAGGGTAAAGTCCTCGAGTAACTCGTCACAGTACACGTCTAAAGTCACCGGGTGTAGACCTCGAGGAACTCGTCATAGTACACGTCTAAAGTCAACGGGTATAGACCCCGATGAACCCGTCATAGTACACGTCTAAAGTCACCGGATATAGACCCTGAGGAACTCGTCATAGTACACGTCTAAAGTCACCGGGTATAGGCCCCGAGGAACTCGTCATAGTACACGTCTAAAGTAACCGGGTATAGACCCGAGGAACTCGTCATATGAGGACATCTGATATCATTTAAGACAGTTTTCAACCAGCTTGTATGTATTTGATGACTTTTTAAGCAGATGCAAACAAGGTTTTAATGTCAAACGAAATGATAATTGGGTCCAGGATCTGAATACAGACATCGAAGAATAAAAGAAAAAGTCGTTTCCCATCCCAAACTCAACTCCCTCCATAATTACACCATAATATATAGCTTGATAATTACAACTTTCCGAATATCTATTGCTATGGGTAAACCCGTGTTTAACTTTGATATCATTAAATACAGATTACTATTAAAATACCTGAAGAAAACCTTTCATTTTGTGTGGCCATGTTTGTGGAATAAATAAAATATCTCAATTTCACAAAACCGGTGACTTAGAAAAATATCGCGATTTATGAAAGCTGAAGAATATCGAATAAAGTGTCAATTTGAGTGTCATGCCTTTGAATAGGGGACACTTTTACTTGTACTCATCTCATATAAAATAAGAGTCGTGCACCTGAATAGCTGATTTGTAATGTGTCGGCCTGCTGGATGTAAGCCAGAGTATGCCGCTGACGAAGTCAAACATTTTTTGTGAGAAAATATTCCGAGATGATTTGTGTAGTAATAAGATCCAAAGTTAAATGCAATAAAATTGAGGATCATGAATAAGCATAAGTGAAAATGAGAGTTTAATAAATTGTAATATGATGATAAGAAATTAGATATGAATCTAAGTTTTCAATATTTGTTAAAATATTTTAGTACAAATGCATGAGGTTGCAGGTTCAAAAAGTATTTTGATAATTTTTATGTGGCGACAAGTAACTACGTTTTAACCTCTGACAATAACATTTACCTGAGGTATTGTCATTTGAGAAAATTGATAATAAAACAAACTTCAAAAGAATCGGGTTGAAGACCATAAGAATGTAAACATTATGTAAACTGAGTCGGATCGGAGAATTTAATAAAAAGTTTTATTTTCCACAAGTTAAAAAAACAAATTATAATAATATATTGTACAGTGGGAAAATCACATGTATCAGGTCAATATATTAAGCATGAGAGAGGGCACGTGTATGAAGTCAATATAGTAAGCATGAGAAAAGGCACTTGTATGACGTCAGTATACTATGCCTGAGGAAAAGCACATGTATGACGTCAATATACTGGGCAAGAGAAAAGGCACGTGTATAAGGCCAATATATTGGGAGTGATAAAAAGCACGTTTATCATGAGGTCAGTATATAAAGTACTAGTATGAAAAGGAGCGTGCGAGAGGTCGTGAGCATGAGAAAATCACGTATATGAGGTCAGTTACATATGCATGAGAATAAGCACGAGTTCAAAATATATTGGTAATGACGACAATGACAGACACCATGCAAATGAATGTATCTATCAAAGCAAACGATTCTGTTCGAGGGGGTAAATTGTGGCACAAATACTTTAACATGTGTACAAGACTTCAAACAACACGAGAATTTACGATGTTAACCTTTACAAAAAGTAGCCGGCGTTTCAGCCTGTTAACAGAAAGTCATTGCAATCGGGAAATATTACTTCTCTCTTTTACTTGGAACATGATTGTGAACCCGTGTATAAAGAACATGTAACATTTGAAATCACCACCTACCGAAGCTCATGCTTTTGACTTACATAGCAGGATCTAACAATCGGTCATGACAAAGACTGAACATACATGAGTTGTAACTTTTAGGGCGTATGACACACTTTGGCATTGTGTATATTAGCGTATTGGTAACAGCTATGCGTCTGCATTAAAAAAAGTATTCATAAATGATTGTTGTAGAATCAAACAAGACTAAAACGTATTAGAATTAATTTTAATATACCTTTGTAAATGACATTTTGAAAACTTTATATGGTGAAATTCTCGAAAAAACAAACAGAAAATTTAACAAAGAAGGGTATTAAATTACTGGCTTAAAACAGTCGCATACAATTATGTCGCGGGGGTTAAACCGGTCATCGGGACCACTAACTCCCCCCCTCCCCCTCCCTATTATACATTTTTAAAGTATTTATTTATTTAGTAATAAAAAATATAAAGAAGAGAATAAGACTTTATAATTATTTCACAGCAGAACTGGAGAGCAGTTTTGTTCATATGATATTGTTTTGCAAAATGCAAGTATTCAATTCAAGTACAATAGTCGTTTCCTTACAACATACGGCGATATATGAGTATGGACTAAGCATTACCGTTTTAGAATTTATACCGCCAGCATCTTGTCAAACACAACGAACATACATCTAGGATAAAAAGGTCGAAACCCCGTCAATCTTTATGAATGAAAATTCTGATCTTCAAGAAAACCGATCTTATTCTTAAGATAACAAATGACATGTTATTGAAAGTAGCTCTCATGTTCTGATAAGTTTGTATCAGTTTGAAGTGAAATAAATCCCACACTACGTTGTTGTGAACCGTCAGGATTGTTTGTTAAGCATATATATATATATATAAATTTGGTAGCTCGATAAGGCACGCAGAAAGGGATATCTAAAACAAACATTGTTCAACACCTTACATAGTAGTTTATCGTTATAAAGTGGTACTAAACTGTCAAATACTTCAACATATACCATCAAATAATGTCTTGTAAGTCTGGGTCAATGCAGGCCTGGAGGAGATGGCTCTCAACATTTATATTCAGTATGTAAACAAACGAATAGTATGAAGAAACAAGAATGTTTCATATTTAGTTGCGGCGTTTCAAATAAAGGGAAAAGTAAGATTCTTTTATGGAACGAACAAGGGAAGCGACGAACATAGTACAATATGATTAAAGCTGTCACCGCATTTGTTGATGTTCGTGAATAGCAACATTTTAAATGAAATAAATGTTCGAAAATCCTAATAAATTATGTAATATAGATACTAAAGATCAGTTCGTGAAAGAGTTAGGCAAATCCTATGTTTATGTTATTGCGGAAATTTCCTTTTATTATTATTATTTATTGCGGTACGTGTACAAGAAACAAAAATTTATTTAATATACGAGTCATCAGTACATTTAATACTTTTTCAGGCTAAAGGTTGAAATGGAAAATTTATTATTTTACAATGCAAGAATGTCTATGTGGAATATGTCCAATTATACCTATCGTCCACATAGCTAGAAATCAGGCGAGATATCAGGAGGTTATATTTTATGAAAAATTATGAATTATGACATAGACATAAATTATCATACAATATAAGTGTTGATAACGAAATTCCGAGTGCAGCAAGATCTCGTGAGAGTTTATGGTTTCGTGTATCTCAAATTATGATTGTGTATGTTTAAATTTAATAAAAATACAATTTTCCTTGCAATGTATTACCGGGATATAGTCTAACACAGTTTTAATCGTAGCATGCCATTTGGTAGCCGCGTCATCGTGTGAAACACACATGTACATGTATTTCTGCATATCACTGATGTTGATCTGCATGTAAACCGGACGCTGATTATGGGCGTAACCAGGATAGGGATTCAAACGTCAGATATATTATGATCAAAGAATTCAATTGAGATTGTTTTCTATCTGTATTGCTGTTTTGACTGACAAAATTGTATCATAAAAAATATATAATATTGCCCTTCCGATAGAAACTCTGTTGTGTTGCTATTTCTAAGTGTGGTTATGGACCGGAACACATTTACAACGAACACAGAGTCGTACTACCCCCCTTTTTCTTATCCATTTACTTCAACTCATAATATCGATAATTGAAACCATTTTAATTTATAAATCAAACCCACCACAGCGAAAAGACTTGCACGTGGGGAAAAGTCAACACATACACGTGCTATAAAGATGTGCAATGCTGGAAACTTTTAATCTGGAATATGCTATGCAAACAAATGTGATATGAAGCCTTTTTACAAAAAAGATGTGCGATGCAGAAATTTGGGATCTTACAGTTCTGTCTGACATAGATAAGTGTAAAGAACAGATGGAAAGAAATAAGCAAAAACTGCCACAAAAATAACAACTATTTAAACTAGAGTAACAATCATTATCACCGAGCTAAAAATAGAAGAATGGATGGATTTTTTAACATTCACAGCTACGATAAATGTAAAAAATGCGACTATTCTTCCCTATTATTTTATCATTACGCAACTACAGAAAATTTCCGACAAGAATGATTAATGGCTGAAAAACATATCCAAATGTTATAGTTTCTCTCTAAAATATTCTCTTTATACACTTGTGAGATATCTCATTGTTTTTATTTGTTTGATTGTATAAATGGGGTTTAACGCTACTTCTAGCCATTTATCAAACATATCAAGGCGTCTAGTTTTATTCTGAAAGGAAGAAGGTGAAACCCCTAGAAATGCGTAAAAAAAACACTTATTGATTTGAAAAAGTGCTAAACGGTCAGGAATTCTTTTGAAAGACGAGCAATTCATATCAATCTACGGGGAAGGGCATTAAAGAAATTTCTATGTTGCAATATACGCAATGTTTCTTCTATCTTCAGTCACTTGCGTTTTAAAGAACTCCGAAATTGTAAATACTGTATTATATATATTAATTCTGTTTCAGTTAAGAACTATAAAAGCTTTACTTTTTTTCATTCAAAGTAAACACATTTTTTGTTTTTAATAATTATAAACATTAAAAAAAATATCAGTAATAATTAAAAATTAGCATGATGAAAACAATAAATCTTTATGTTTACAGAAATTTTGTACAGCCATAAAGTTTTAAGCAAATTAATTCAGTCCGATTTAAAAATATTTTGTTATAGTGTAAATTATACGATAAATAAGCACTATACAGTCAATTAAATTTGAATGGATAACGTGTTTTACGGGACCAAACCGATCTTCTTTAAATTAAATTATATGTTCAATGATTAAAATTAAAAGATAAACAAAATGTATTGTAGGGTGAGAAATCCAACAAAAAGCGGTCAATATTTACATGCGATAGTATTTCTATAATTTTTTTACTTGGATATTTGCTTAAAACAGATACATAAAGAAAATCTATATGAAGTGGTTATATCTTCAATGATGAATATAGTTTACCCAGTACGTACAAGCATTCTGGAATTCGAAAGAAGGCACGTTCGATTGATAGAAGGGGAGTAGCACAGAAATCAATTTTAAATAAGACGTTTTTCAACATATAAAGTTCAACGTGTTCAAAAGCATTTTCTTTATTTTTCTACCAAATAATGAATGCTATCCCAAAATGAAATTAGTTTTACAAACTACTTTTTCATCCAATTAAAAAAATCAAAAATCGTCACTTCCAAGTCAAGTGGTAGTCTGTTTTAATTGGGGATTTGAAATTGGCAAACATGTATATTTATTTTATTTTATTTTATTTGAAAGAATTTTTTTACCTATTTTGATATTTGGAACTAAGGATACATAACAGAAAATACCAAAACTAGTTACCCAATTACATTTCATTCTATGATTAATTTCTTAGACATATTAGCAAAAATAATGTCTTTATAAAGTTATTAATAAAGCGATAAGCAAAAAGGTAAGTAATTTTAAGTCAAAAATGAGAAAATATTAATTATTTTTATGCTACGTTAGCCTTTGACGTAATAGGAAAATGATTTTTATCGTAATTTCTCGCTACTAATCGAACTATTAGTAGAGTAATTCAATTTATCACTTCGACAAATTATTACGTCCTACTTGCCGTAAGCGGCTTCTTAATTATCCCATTTACGGCAAACTCTGAAAAGACGTGGTAGTACTTTTGACACTTATGTTGAAAAGAATTTCTGTAAGTGGTAACCTAAGGTGTTTTTACAACACGTAAACCGATCAAAATCTATGATAATGTTAAACTCCCCCTTCCATTCATTTCTTACCAAAATAGAGATTAGTACGATTGAAATAAGATCTCACCTGTGCGCGCAGGTTTATCTTGCAATTAAAAAAGGTGCGATAAGCCCATTAACTGGTGAAAGTGCGACTTCCTAATTGTGTAATAATCCCCAACCCTTCAAATTCTTCTGTTCATTAATGCTTTTAATTTTACAAAATTCTAATCCAGAATTCATTAAATTCTATAATTTGCATAACAGATTAATGTCAAAGTAGTCATTGCAATTAATTTCTTTTATACTGATGCATTAAATCTATTTATATTTATTGTGAATTATAATGGATAAAATCCTTTCAAAGTTTGTACATTTATTTTAAATCTAAGCCATGTCAACTTTATTTTGCGGTTACAAATACAAGTCTAAGAATTTGGCACCCATTTCTGAGAAAACACACCATAAAAACGAAACGCTAAAATTCGTACTACTTTTAATAATAATCTTAATCTATACATTTCTTTCACGCAAATGAACAACAACAGTTAACGGAGTTTTACTACAGTTGCGTGAAAAGTTAGATTAAAAAAGCATGTTTCATTTAAATTAGTCTTGGAAGGTCTCATTTTCAGGGTAATTTGCACGAAATAAATACAAGACGAAATTTTTACAATAGAAATTTCACTCCAGTATACGGTTCCTCAAAATACATTTTTAAAACAAGATCCATTGATTTTGTGTTCCAGAATTGTAATTGGTAAATACAAAATCATATTCTTGAAATCTTGAATCTTAAAATCAGGGTAAATACAAAATCATATTCTTCGTTAACTTACGAATACAGTATGAAAAATAAATTGTTATGATAAACATAAAAATAATTAGTATTGGTTAAATATTGGAAAACGGCTTTAAAACGCAATTACCAGAACACGAGCGTATCTGCGGACAGTATGTTTTCACCAGAATTCGGTTTTGGGTTTTTTTTACCTAAAATTGGAGAGGTGGGGTAAATAGAACCGTATAAAATCTTATATCTCAGGTATAATAAGAAACAAAACACCAGCTATTGAACATTACAAAGCTTATGTTTCAATTTGTTCATAAATGTTCAATGAACGCTTTAGACCATTATATATTTATACGGGATATAATGGACTTACAACATGCAAAAATGAATCAGCGAAAATAATTTGGTGACCTACGATATAATTTCGTGCGATTATAAAAACCGCGCAGATTATAATGTGAAATGTGATACAATATTTCACAACCTCTACGAATTTCTAACGAGGGCACATGCCTTGCATATTTTTACGCGACCCTGTCTTTATAATAAAAACGATAAGACTTGAATATATTCTTTATTTTTCGCGACCCTAAATACTTAAATTTACTGCATAGGTCAACCCGATCTCTGCAACTCATTGAAGAAATTTACATGCAAGATAACTTTAACATGCACATGAAGTAGAGTTCAGTTCCGGAATACAATAAAGAATTGGAGAGACTTGTGTTTATGGTCTATAATGTCTAAACAAGCATTAAATATTTATGACCTGTTTAAAATGGACATAAATTTCACATGAATGTCATTCACCTAGACAATATAGCCATATAGGTGGTATATAGATTATGTTTATTGTATATTGCATCAATACTGTACTATTTGAACACTTCTGTTCAAAAGAAATATGTTCTGCATATTAAATAAAGAAGTGAAACTTTAGATTTTTTTAGAGTTTTTTTTTGTTATATTAAACTATATTATCGATAATAAGATCTTAATATTTTTCATTTATTTACTTTATTAGATATTTATGGAAATTATTTTGTAATTTTAAATATGCAAATGACTATCAAAATTAACATTTAATTTCTCAGTTGTAAAACGAAAATAAAAAGCTCAAAAAAAATTTAAAAAGTATTGAAGCACTTACTGAGTTAGATTATCAAAACACCTGCTCAAGCCATCAAATTTATTTATTTTGTATAATTATAAACCTCAAAAATATTAATTTTATCCAGATATTTATTCACATACCATGAAAGTGATACACAGAATGAATCAAGTACTTTAAACAGTAGGTTTTTGGATATCATTTCTATACCGCAGCCGATCTGTGGTTTAATGTATTCCTTATCTCCGCATCAACAAATAAATCTATCACTGCTGCATTAAAATATCATCACTATTTTAAACTAATTTAATATACGTAAAACATTGTGATGCAATATAATTTTAAGGATTTTATTATAAAAAAAAAACATATTCATCTTCCTGATGGTTACAGTTCGCAATAAAGCACTGCTTTAGCAACTGCAAAGCTTCCTGCACGCTATGACTGTATTTATCATTAATTCTATGAAATAAAACCCCTATTTTAAACAATAACCGACAGTTGAGTGAACTAAAGTGTAAAAAATACATACCAACGCATTCATTTGCAACCCTGCTGGTGGCACGCGCCCATGGTTTGTCAAAATGGAATGGTTTACATTTTTCGCATTCAGTTCCCGCAGTATTATGTTTACAATCGCACACATATTGACCTTCACGATTCTGTATGCAGCGGGAGGCATGACCATTGCATTTGCACCTGCCTCCTACAGCAAAATCCGACAAAGAATAATAGTAACTTTCCTTTGCGGATTCGTCGTTCTGTTCATCTTCGTATGTGTTCAATTTATTGAAAACTACCATCACGTCTGTTGCAGTCACCCAGTCTTGTAAAATTGGACTATTGTCAAAGTCGTAGGCTGATGGTCGTCCTTCTAGTGTGCTAAATGCTACACGAGCGCCAGTTAAGGGTTCAATGCTGCTAAAATTTTCAGTACATAAAGCGTCCTGTTCGTTTGCTTTTGTCACAATGGCTTTTGGAGACTTGGAATACATTTTCTTACAGTTGCTAGAATAATATTGGAATGGTACCCATGTTTTTCCGTAATCCATACTTTTGAAAAGTGCCATGGAATCTGGTCGCGCCGAACAAAATTGTAAACTTATATACGTTATTTCATATTTTTTCCCCAAAGATAATTTTAAAGTTACATTTTTTGGATATTGAACATACGTATTTGACATCCAACAAGTCAGATTGTTTGGATTATTTAAATCTGTCAAATATGATGGCGGATGCATTCGTTTTGGATGGTTTGCATCACAAATGAAACAATTACGGACAACTCTTCCATCTTTGTCTGTCGTCGATGTACAATAACGTGTCGGCGGCGAGCCACACGTGCTAGAAGCCACTACGTCCTTTCCAAATGCGGCATTTACAAAGTCTGGTGTACAAAGTGTCGGTTCTCCCCTTTCGTTATAACAAGGATCGGGCGGCGTTTGTTGAACAGCAAACATATTCATATATGATCCTGTTAAAACACTGCGCAAACATATGCAAAATAATATTATCGAAAATTTAAACATTTTTGAGACAAGTCTCGGAGTTCTGAACATCCATAATCTCATTTTGATAAAATTAATCCACATACAAGTCAAACTGAACAAGAATATTGAAGTTTTACATCGTACTTTTAAAACTGATATCTCTCGTAGTAAAACACGTGTCGATTATTTGTTAAAAATTCCAGTGTGTGATATTCCCACTTAACCACGCAGTGACAAAAACAAACAATTTAGCATCACGCTAATAGTTTCTCGCCCAATATCACCTTATCATCTTCTCTATCAGCGTAAATCCATCACTCTATTAACCGTCAGAATTGGTTTTCTATAGTAGTCTGGTATTCTGAAGCCACGATAACTCAGAGACAACTCAACAGTGTCATACAAGCCGATTCTGTCTGTGTGGATATCTCTAAATATACTGCGACTTAGGTTTTTTGTGCTCAAGAAGTAAAGTCATAAAACATTTGTCTTCCGTCTAATCATTTTGAAATTCCATTAATACCATTCTTAATCCTTAGGGCAGGTAGTACTCCCGATTTAACGCGATTTAACAGTTAAGAATAGCTCTCTGCCACAGGACACACCCCCAAATGTTATCAATCATTCCCTATGAATAATTCTTTTGGCTAGCGCAGCTAGTGACTCCGCCTACCATTGTGATACATATATTCGTCATTGGATTACTAATTAAGATCTTATTCACTATGTAGCAGAGGTGTTGAAAGATAATTAAACAATTGATAAATTAAGATACGCAATATGAGTATAAGATAAGAGTTTTTTTTAGTAACACAAGAAAATTAAAAGAAAAATGTACGCATAGAACTGATAAGTAGCACACCAAAGCCTAAAAAGTTTCAAATTAAAATCATTATTTTTGTACTCAGATATCTTTGTAAATGTGACGACCTTTTGGTTCGATTTCATCGTTAAAATCAGTACTTTTTATCAATTGTTTGTGTTTCTTCGTTAAAGATAACATGTAACTAGAGAATTAAATAAAAGTGTAATATTTGTATGTTAATTTCGCTCACTGAAAAATATGTTGCATTAACATCGTATCGTTTTTTAATTTAAGCATTTCCATGGTAATCTCATCGATGGCGAACGGAATTTGAAAGTCGATTTAATGCTATACAATGGGTGACCTTATTGAATTGTTGATGGCTGGAAAACGACAGAAATATTGAAACTATTTATTGAAGATTGTAAAAGGGGAAATTGTAAATTATTTGCTCATTACATTCTCCAACGTCGGGCGTGTCTATTTTAATGAATGGAGACTAATAATGCAGTTTAAAAGATATCGTTATTTATATATTTGAAAGATTGTAAAAATTCTGAAAGAAATTCAGATTTTTTTTTCTTATTTGTATTTTTATTTAAATTTTAAGATATGCATAATATGTTAAATTGTACCTATTTAACATTCACCTCCTTTTTCCAATAAATGTATACAAAATCTCATATCTATGTATTTATGCGTAATCTTGACTGGACTAGTGTCATAAGTAAGCCGAAAAAAAGCACAACTTTTTGTGGATTACTGGAGTACTCACACAAAGGCGAGAGAGTCAATTTGTCTTAATACAGGTTTACTTAATTCAAAAATTCTCTACAAGGCAGTATAAATAATTGTCTATATTGATAAGTGTTTTCTGTAAATGAAGACGGTATCATGAACAAGTGTTTCTTTACTTATGTCTCGTTTTCAACTTCGACTTGCTCCATTATATATTTATTTAGGTTTCCTTTAGTTTTGAGTAGTACACTATTGTTATGTATACGTGTATATGCTAGTGTCGGACCTTATTTTTATTTCTGAGGTTATTTAAAGCAGGCAATAATTTACCAATAAATGGAACCAGATTGCATAAAAACACAAACAATATTGACTTTTTTCTCCGAGCAATCAGTATTGAGAAGAAACAGCAGATATTCCCTTGTTCGGTGTGTCCCCCTCATGGCATACTTACCATGATATAGCTGATAACAAGCTAGCTTTGTGTTTACTAACAAATGAGACTAGTTAACCTTATATAGGAGAATGTCATGTTTGGATTTTGCAATTGATAATGTTTAACGCCACTTTCAGCAATTTTTCAGCTATTTCATGGCGTCCAGTTTTTTATTGGAAGATAAAACCGGAGTACTCGGAGAAAACCCCAGATTTTCGGTATGAAAACTGGCAATCAATGTCAATAACGATTGGAGTCGAGCGCACCCATCCTCATTGTTGACATACCACGTGATCAATAGTAGACGAACTACCTTAAACACTCGGCCACCGAGGACCCCGGACTTCTTGTGCCATGCTCGTAATCTATTTCTACATATGCATTTTATGTTTTATTGCTTATTGAAAACTGGCATACCGTCCTTGTTAACTAAATTGTAGCCCAATCGTTCCATACGTTTATGTCTTTTTTTTTTCTTGACATTATAATACACCGTATTACAAAAGAAATAACGGCCTTTGTTTTCGACATCTTTAGAAGTTTCTGGAAAATAATATGCCATCCAGTTACTTATTTTATTATTATTATTTTTTTTTGTCGGGGGGGGGGGGTAGGGGGGTAGCGGTCTTGCGTATGATGGGTGGTCTTGTCGAAGGACGTACGGAATATGCAGTGAGAAACGATTATAAAAACTCGGAATATAAAGTAGGTAGAATAAATAACGACATTTCTACTAAAGTACAAATGACTATACAATTCATATGTAAATTAGTTCATTTACAGAATTTGGTGCGAGTTTTATTGGCCTTTTTCTTAACTATATATTTATGAATGTGCCTATAGAGAAAACAAGACATCAAACTGTACATAATGAAGACGAGGCCGTCAATGACGATTGAAACGAACATTTATTAAAGAAATTTGCAATTAATTATTCAATGAAGTCAATATTAAAGATATTTATAAATAAATGTCTTTTATACTTCTATTACACGAACTTTTATTTACAGCGCTCTATACAGTGTAACATGAGGTAACAATAATACAGAGAATGACGAACTAAATGACACATACATGTATATGTATGATAATACATTATATAAGTTTTAACAAATGTTTTACAAACTTTGCTACATTAGACATAACTTTTTTGTTACAAAAACCAAAAAGTCCCTCCATCTTATATAAAACGGATGGCGCCCAACAATATATATTTAAGTATGAATAGGGGCAGGGAAAGAAAAGACTCTAATCATTTGTCGAAACAGTTTTAGTTTTAAAGTGTTTTACTGTTTATTGTAATACAGAATAGATAATTCTCTCACCAGAGTGATTAAAAGGACGTAATTACATTGACTCACGTGATCTGCAGTTTATAATTAGTTATTAACAAGCTACATTTACAAAACAAATTTAAATTAAAAAGATTAAGACAGCTGAAATCGTTTTTTTATTGTAATTTTGGTTTGGGTCTCTGTGGCCGAGTGGTCTACGTCGTCGTATCGACTATTCTTAACCGGCGCGTGAACACCGGGGTTGCGAATTCGAGTCTGACATTTTGCTAGGTATGTTCTACTCCGACCTTAATCTTCACAGATTGCAAGTTTTCCTTTCAAAATTCATGAGTTCTGAAGCTTTCACTCCCAAATAAGAAATGCCGAATTTCATATAGCTAGCGCTTTAAATTGCGTTAAACCGTAAAAATACGATTAGTAGGTTAAAATACTTTTTTCTACCACCATACTTTTTCAATATAAGATCTGTACACAAAATTCTCACCCCGCATTAGGAATACGTGAGTCTTAACATATTCTTCTTATCAGATAGTCCAAATAGTGCCACATTTTTAATTGGGATAGTTAATTTTGTTTAATGAGAATTTAAGATATGTTTGGTATTACATATAAATTACACAAAAAACTAAGATATATATTGTATAATCTTTACTAAGAGCATCGAGGACAATGCGTACCTTTTGATCCGGAAAAAACTTGTTACAGAGAGATTTACTTGTAATTGATGACAATGTAACCCAAGGAGTAACCCCACCCATTCAAACAGAATATCCTTGGGTGATAATTAAAACCATTAATAGGAATATCTATTATAATGTATAAAATAATTTGATGAATACAACTAATTATATCATTTGTTGTTCTGAAGGTGTGAGGTTGATGACTATCAAAATGACTCCTAGTTATAAAGATCAGTATCAGTTTACAAGGACTTTGTAGATCTCGTCAAGTAACGATATTTGCGTGAAAATCTATAGAAGTGACAAGCTGTGATGTCAAATAAACAAACAAAATGCTGTAATGATGAGACTTTTATGTAGGATGCTGTTAAAGCGCTTTCACTACGATTTATCATCATAAAGTACATCAGAACCATATGGGTGTTCTCGTTTACAAATATGTGTGGGTTCAAAAAGTAAAATCATATCAACTTTGTGTTCAGTGCAGAAATGCGTTTCGATCCCCTTTCTTAGCTCTTGGTTAGCGAATATCATATAATGTTTATAACTGTTGTCTTTAACATCGGGTACATATTGTAACATTGTTTCCTCTGAATTCAACGTCCAAAATGAAAAAAAGGACTCGTTGATACTTACACGCTCTTCCGAATTTTTTCTATAGCCTTAATATAAATGTAACCAAATTTATGATAATTGTGAATGCGAATTTTATGTTAGTAGTAACTGTTATTCACAGTAAACACGTTTGGTGTTATGTTTGGGTATTTACTACCTCCAGAGAGAAAAGGGGGAGGGGGTTCCTGTAAAATAAAAAACAGGGGAGTTAAAGGGTTAAACTTAAAAAAAATATTAAGAAAATTTACTATAAATTTGCTTACCGGCTAGATTTACGAGTGACATTAATTGAAAAAAAAATTCACTACAAACGCTATCAAAAAGGCGATATAACTCACCAATCCGGCGTAAAATTAGCTATTATTAAAATAAAAACAATTGTGAATAAATGTTTTATCACCAACATAGAGATAAACGTTCTAAAAACAACATACTGAAATTTGTGATTTCTCCTATTAGACAGAACTATACATTTGTGTTTTTTTAGAAAATTGTATTCAGAAATTCAGAAAAGACGTTATGGCAATAATATGCATACATTTGGTGTTTGGCAAGATTTTCTTAAGTGCTGTTCAACACCGTATCATTTGTTACAATATATATATTATATGTTGATTTTATAAACATTTATCTACAGCCGAAATCTGCTATATGAAAAAGAAGAATTTTTAAATTTCAAAAATAGGTAAAATTTATGATCCCTTTAAGAATACCTTTAAAATGAAATAGAAAAAATGGACCAAAATAATTTCATTTCGACTTTACGGTGTTAGAAAATGAATAAAACATTCATTATTTGGAAATGAAAGGCTTACAACACGTCAGTTTCAAAGTGATTTATGTCCATAAAAGATACCATTAATAATATAATGTCGTTACTGAATCAGTAATTTTCTCATTGATACCAAACACTCTTACGCATTCATCTTATTGTTTGTGATTTAAGAATTTAAAGGTGTGATGTCATTCATGAATTGTGTCGCTCATTATTACTGCTAACTGGTAATAAGTATAATATCTCGAGGATAAATGTTAACAACAGTACATGGTTATATTATAAACCGGAAAGACAGGAGTAGAGACATAGATAAGAAAGGGTAGTGAGCTGTGAGTTAAAACATATTTTTTCCTCAAAATAAACAATTCAAATTCGATTGACGTTTAACGTCAACCAGCAACCATACATTTAACACAAAAGAAAGTCAGAAACTTCAACTGACACTGAGGATTCTCAGTGGCCGAGTGGTTAAGCTAGTTCGTCTACTATTAATCACGTGGTCTGTCAACACTGAAATTGCAGGTTCGAGTCTCACTACGGGAAGGGTCGACTCCAATCTTAATTGACAAGGATTGCCAGTTTTCATACCGAACGTCGGGAGTTTTCTCCGGGTACTTCGGCTTCCTCCCCAAATAAAAACTGGATGCCATGATATAGCTGAAAAATTGCTGAAACAAATTGCTGAAAAATTGCTAAAACAACATTACAAAAAAAAATCGACCGACATTTAAAAAGATGCAACAAATATATCTGGAAAATCGTAGATTTAACGAAGGTCGGGAGTTTTTGTTGATTACCAGTTTTTTTTGTCAACGACATGATGGCCTCTGTTGTCAACGACATGATGGCCTGTCTTCAGAAGGCAAGGGTTCTCATCGTGAAGTCACATTCATTTCTCAATATAATATGCACGATATGTTTGTGTGTTTATTTGAATGGTGTTTAACGCCACTTCCAGCAATTTTTCAGCTATTCATGTCGTCCAGTTTTTATTGGGGGAGGAAGCCGGAGAAAACCCCCGGCCTTCGGTAGCAAAACTGGAAATCCTTGTTAATTGATTGAAGTCAAGTACACCCTGCCCGCAGTTAGACTCGAACCCATAACCTCAGTGTTGACAGTCCACGTGATCAATAGTAGACGAACTACCTTAACAACTCGGCCACTCGGCACGATATGATATAACTAACTATTGCCAGATGTGGCGTCCGTTTAAAGAACCCTTTGTTACAATGGCTTTTTAACAAGTGTCGACAGCTTGACCGTTTAACCTCCGATTGAAGTGACGACAAATAATATTGGTTTCTATCCTCCAGGTATACACACACGAGGAACAAGAAAGAGACACATAGAACCAATTTCTATATCCTGCACCCCCCTATACTTAGGTGATAAAAATGAAAAATGAAATGCGAAATCCTTTGTAATGCAAATGAATTACAATGAAAGAAAAAAAAAAATTATTATTAATATATTGCTAACTCCGCTCAACAATACATGTATCAGTTATAAAAAAATATCCAAAATTAATGGTCGAAATGTATTAAAATATTGTCTGTCACGAAAAATGCATAAATGACGTTTAAAATATGCAAGAAAGAGACAAAAAGATACATTAATTTTCAATATTGATGAACTGAAGGCTCCCATTCATAAGCATAGGTCATAGTAAAGAAGTACATTCTTACGAAAGTGTATGTTATAAACCACATCAATGACATGTGCATCCTATCTGGATTTTTTGGATAGAGGACAGCACTTGACATGGAAAATACTGAAACAGGGTTCATTATGGAAGTTCCACTGTCGCTATCAGCAAATGATGTTAGGCTACGGATTTAAAATTTGTTTTTACTGTCGTAATATCTTAAGTACGACTTTTCTCATTAACGATTCTTTCACGGGTGTTTTACCATTACCACGAGTATCACGACGGATGCCACCCGTGGAGCACTTGAATTCACCCCGGCTTTTTGGGTGGTGCCCATACTGGATTTCCATGTGCCAACAAAAATTTCCGGTTAAAGGTACAGCTAGATCGAACGTCTGATAAATCGTCAAGAAAATTTTGTCATAGAACCGATTTAAGCGGTCATAGGCCATAATAATCGAGCTACTCTGTCAGAAATTCTTCTACGTTAGAGCGATAAATTAAAAATGTCAAAAATGGCTTCTTACAAGGCAAGATACATGGAAGTGTTCCCAGAGCATTATTAAAAGCTGCTCCGACAGCGAGTTCTTAGTAAGCAAATATGGCGTTGTCAGGTTACAATAAGATAAACCTGACAATAGTGGATAAAATTCTAAAAGAGTGCCACGAAAAAGAGCAGGCGCATTGATGCAGCCATAAAAGGCTTTAAGAGCTAACACCTATTTTTTTCATTTGCAATCGGAATTTTTTTTCTAACTGGTCCATCACATTTTCCCACACTTATTTATTGTTTGTCAGCTTGTTCTTGTCCTTTATACTACCTCGCGGAATCAATCAATCTGCGAGTTACTTACATGTATTTCCTAAATAGTCTTATGAAAAGTCATTCTTGGATGGATCAATGGAAGACGCAGCATTCGGATATATTTTAACAGATTAAAAATGTAAGCCAGACTACAACAGGCGATAATAATGGTTAACATGAACCTTTGATCCATGTGTGCTTACCCAAAGTGTATTATCAATTTAATGCGCGATCGTTTTTCACGCATACTTGATGCGATGCCAACAGTGAAATTTTACCACGTTTTGTTTACAATATAACATGTCATCATTTGAGTGAGGATGTTTCTTGAAACTGCACCGCTGACTAATAAGTTGCGTTCTCACTTCATACTTGTATTTTTAAAATTCACTTGCAAACATCATAACAAAATGGAACCCACTTAATATTCCTTACACAATGGAACCCACTTAATATTCCTTTACGAAGCAAGACGCTGGGTATATTGTTTGGATCCTATGCTATCTGTGTTTGTAAATAGAGCCGTTTCCGGTTACATATGTGCATTGAATATGTCATACTTGCAATAGAATACGGAGCGCATATTTTTAATTAACATACATCTTAAATACATACACAATCATGTTGTAGAGTAGAAATATATTTTTTAATGATTAGCTGTGTTTTAGCTATATGTAGTATTTACATGTATATATTTATGTTAACGTTTTATTTACCTAAGTCTTCAGAACTTGATTATTTAGTAACCCTGTATTTATACTCAGGTGGAAAGGTACCTATTTTACTATTGGTCATTTAACTTAAAACTTTCCTTTTACTGATGGCCCCACATGACAAGATATTATAAACAGTAAACGCATGTAGCATAAATACACAGTAATTAATTCCAACATCACAATTTTGCTGAATGTAAATAAACCAGTAAAATAACTTTACATTAAAATAATGTTTGAATAAAAAAATCTGTTTAATATTTTCAACTTTTATCTCATAAGGTACAATTATAAATTTTGGTACGATCGATTCCAATCTTAATTGACAAGGATTGCCAGTTTTCCTACCGAAGGTTGGAGGATTTCTCCGAGTATCAGACTTTCACCTCCAATAAAAATTGAACGCCATGATATAGCTGACAAAATTGCTGAAAGTGGCGGTAAACACCATTAAAACAAATAATAAATTATCCAATTGAGTACATACGTTGCATATTTGTTGAGATATATCTATTTGGTGGGGGGGGGGGGTATCTATGCTACAAAATCTATCAAATTCTATTGGTAATCTGTAACCAAAGATTACAGTTGGCATACACAATATGACATTAAGTCACAGTACAAAGTCTCCAAATACTCTCCTAAAACCTAATTAAGTTGTTTAAACTCCATAATTTAATCATTTTGATGACGGAAGTACTTGTTGCATCCATCCTTATATAAATGGCTCAATGCAACATTTGTATTACCATATAAGCTAACTAACTCAAAACTTTTGTCTTCAAACTAGTTCTTATAGTCATGTTCATAACTGCAGGATCCTAATATCTCAAGGGAGTAACCATTTTAATGTGTAATAAAAAATACCGAACACCAAGGAAACTGTAAAAACATCGCAAAAGTCTGAAATGGCCGAGAATCAAAGTATGGGTAAATATTGAATGGTTCACAATGATGGTTTGGGTGAAACTGAATCTACGTGTATACAATGTGCTTCAGAATAAGTTCCCAAACCTAAAAAAAATTGAGAAAACATTTTTTATACAATTTGATGAGATCAAGAGCACAACTTCAATAGGCTTGCAATTTTTCTATGAAGTTTCAATGATATGAGTTAAAAGCTGTAGGATGAGTTGATAGCACAAAATCGATACCTTATTTCCCGCGCATCCGCCCGATCGAATCGACAGTACTGTGACCCGGGTTTGCACTTCGTGAAACCTGTTTAAAAATGGAATACTTTCATTCCGTATAAATACATGTATGTGTACAACTACACGTGAAGTTTCAGGGATCTGTGTTGAAAGCTGCACACAATATGCACCCACTTTGATAAAAGTAGCTGACAAAAGTCTAAGTTCCGAAGTCTTGAAAATTAGACTGTCTAAAACTATAAAATGCAGTAAGTAATCTCACTTGCGAGTACACGTACTACATATACATGATATATGCATATGAAAAGTAAAATAAAATAACAACATGATAAAATAATGAAAATGAGGCAATACTTTGTGTACATTTGGTATCAACATAAGAAAAACAAATCAAAATCAAGATTAAATGTTTGCGAAAAATATTTTTACAATTCAATAAGTTTAAATGTAAAAAACCAAACAAGTGTGGTTTCAAAATTATATCGCACGATTTAGCTAATAATATCTTAAATACAAGATTTCTACTTGAACATGTGTGTATTAGACTACACAATAGTTAAACAACGAAGTCAATGTCTTCTCATTGTATACAGTGGTAGACATTTTATGTCTTTTCGTGAGTGGAGAGCAGCGGAAAGACAAAAAATGATATATATATATATATATATCATGAGTGGAAGACTCAGACGTTCTCAAAAGCCCATGAAAATTCCAACAACTTTTCTGCGATTTGCTATAGAGGTCTATTTTTAAGACTCCATTGTCTTCGACATACACTCAGAACGCCCGAAACAAGAACGTCAACACAGGCGTAGCACTCTGAAAAATAGTGGTACGGTCGCTTAAGGGTCGACAACCGTTTACCGTTAATGTTTAAATATAGATGAAGGTTTTTCATGTGCTTTTATTTGTCGCTTACCAAATATTGTTGTTTTATATTGAAAGTTGTTTAACAAAATTTTATTTCACAAATTAAAGAGTATATGTAATGAAATTATATCATTTTTTATTTCAATTTACAAAAAACTGTTGCGGTTTACCAATTTAAAGTGGCACGTCCGAACTGTACCGGCCGTACCGCTAGCTACGCCCATGGTCAAACAATCACTTAACATTACGTTACATAACAATGTCACTGTTTCTTGCATTTTGCTTAGATGACGCAACGACTCCACGATTACAATGAGTGCGCATGAGCTCATCTGTACTGGGTCATCTTTATCAGAAAACAGCCAGTTACGAAAGGAAAAGTCTTCTCATTGTATGGAGTTAAAACAAGTCAATATCTTATTTTATTTCATATCAGTAAAATTATGTTTGTTTCAATTGGATAAAACAAGGTTAGCTGGTACTAATTAATTTGCAGTAATTTGACATGAGAGAATTATCACGCCGGGCGTTATCACGTCGTGGTAATGCCCTCTCCAGAAACAAGCAACATAAAACTGTTTATTTTAAATTTATAAAAAAATATATGTACATGTACAACCCAAATGAGGACAAAATGTCATAAAGTTTAGAAAACTAACTGTATATAGCCAAAAAATGATATATCATGAGGCCAAACATTCAAATCATACAGCAAGCAGCTACATATACATAAGTCTTAAAGACATGGTTTCTTAATTCTTAAATAAAATAAATATAATAATTGCTTATATAGCCGGGGCAGTGGTGCTGTCAAGATATCATGACAAGGCCCTCTATATAAGCAACTATTGTATAAGTATTTTATGTATTGATAATATTACCATACAGCACTGATGGATTATACTTTTTCATCCCGTCCATGGTGGGAGTTGGCTAAGAATGGAAAAAAGAACTTGTTTAACCTGGCAGCATTTGAAGTGGACTTTCTTCTTCTTTTGTTTCAAAAAAATGTATAATCCATTTAAAAATACCCGGTATAGATCAGCATTATTTTTTTCAAAATAAAACTTGAAAGTGGAGGGGACATTGTCAGGCTTCCCATTGTTAAAAAATCTTCTCCTTTAGAACCACTTTGCCAATTTTTGTTAAAACTTGGAAACAATCATTATTAGGATACCTTGTTTTCACATTTGTATCCAGGGTGTTTATCAATGGACAAAGATGACAGCTGTTAATAAAAATAGAACATAGGGGTCAACACAGGTCCTTAGGTCATTATCCAAAAATTATAATAGCTTATGAAATAAACGTAACTCAAATGAATCAGCACATTAAGCTCTACAAATTTTTCTATTAGTCCGACGCTGTGTTTAATGACTTTCTGCAGGAGTTGTTGCTTTAAATTAAGATTTTGGACAACATTTTCAGTTTTTACATAAAACATGTAACTTGAAAACTATTAGAGCTAGATGGGCATTGTAAATTGCTCAAATAATCAGCAATTAAGACAATGCATACAAAACACCTTGTTGGTTCAAAATTGTCAGACCACTCCTTAAAGGAATAAGTTCCCTCAAATGACGATTTTTTTCAATAAACATTTTTGTTTTTGTATGGACCCTAAAAACCATAACAGCTATAAGTAAAAAGGAAAAAAGTAAATTGCAAAAATGTTCAGCAATACAAGTTCTGCAATTCATTTTAAGTGGTTTGAACTTGCCAGATGACCTCTTATAGGGGTTATTGCCCTTTAATGGCAATTTTAGACAAAGGAAGAAAATCTTTGAATAATTCCATAATTTCACTTCATGTGTCATCTTTCTATGAAGTGTCAGAGATATGGGTTGAAAACTGTAGGAGGAGTTGATTTCACAAAAATAGGTACAGCTGTAATGTCTTCTTCAAATGTTCTGAAAAATGACTTAGTTCCAAAGTCTGGAAAATTAGGAAAAATATCCTCGAACTTTTATTCCTGTGCATTCCGTGAAGTTTCAGAGATCTCGGTTTTAAACTGTAGGCGGAGATGATTACACAAAATAGATACCCTATTTTCCGATCCGACGTCACTTAACCTGGTCTCCTAGTGCAATATTTTTCATTGACGCAATCTTCACTTCAAATATAACACCAGGTCAGGACCTCCGATATAAGCATTTTCATTGGTTGTAATATGACGCCATTTAATATCACATGCACTTGCCAATCTTTTTTTTTCTGGGAATACCTTTTCTTTATAAAATTTACATATAAATTATATTTTAACTTTACGTTTAAATTATGAAATCATAATGTAAACTCAGCTGAGAAATGTAAACATTGAACGTCACAAAGAGAATGACGTCATAATACGTTCGTTCTACTTGAACTTATCTATAATACTAAATGGTCAGTCTAGAGAATACTCGAACGTCAAATTTCAACGCTGTCACCGTTTAAATCCAATGCTCCTGACCTGACATTATATATGAAGGCCGCTTAGACTCATGAGGATATCATCGTCAGGGTACCAGAATACGACGTCACTATACTATAACGCAGGTAAACGACAATCTACAAATCAAAGTCAAAGAAACTTGCAAACTCGAGTCCAACAACCAAAAATATAACAACTACAGCAATGGTCCTGACTTGGTACAGACATTTCACAAGAATTGATGGGATTAACTAGGTTTTATGGCATGCCAAACATCAAGGTTCCATAACTGTGGCGTGTTAGTTGGTGTTGAGTTGATGAAAATGGTTGGGTATCATACACCACTATACAGTAATAAGTGTATCCAATAATCATCGCTATATACTGAATTCAAAAATTGAGAAAACTATCTGTTATAATATTTTCAACGAGAATATTTTACAACAAGGAATTGGTATCTATACTAATACTTATTAAAGGCGCGCGGAAGAGTCGTTTTTTCTTCTAACTTTGGTTGATAAGTCTAAATATAGTATAAATCAGTATACTTACTGCATGCTGTATCATACGTGATTAATTCAGAAATATGGATACAGTATGCAGGAAAGGCCGGAATATTGCTGCATAAGTGAGTAAAATTTATAATTTTGAAATTAAAATCGTCTAGTTCGTCATAAATTCGTGTGCTCTATATATGCACAGCTTTCGTGCTTTAATCAATAAATACAACGGAGCTTTTCAACATGGTTATACAGTCCTTCTATTAAATGTATACTGAAAATCGTCAACACACTTAACTTGTCTATATTTTACATAATATTGAGTAATACAACAATTTACTGGGTGCTATCCTAATTAAGTCCCTTCGACATATATATTTTGAACATGGTAAGAATACTGTATAATTGGGATTCCCTTAGAAAACATTCAGTTCATAATATTTTGCATAAGGAAATGATTATATGGTCAAAATTACAAATATTTTTCGGATACCGCAATGTAAGTGTCACACATATGTGATCTAACTACCATACTTTAACTTCTTTCCATGTCAAGAAATAACTTAGCCCTAAAATAAACCGGACGATATCGGAAACGAGTACCCTTCCGGATCAATAGTCAATGACTAACAACCTAAAAATCTGTCAACCGTAATCAATAGTCGACGATAGCTATAATAATGTAGCTCCTTTAATTTTTTTAGCTTGCAGAGCTACAAAGAGTCCCATAACTCGTAAAGGAGCAGCCCGTGAGTGATTCACCGCCGTTGGTTTTTATGCATATTATCCGCTATTTAAATGTTTCACATGTTAATGTCTGATATTTCTACAACACCTATTAAAGGTAATAACAAAATACCGTACACCGATGGCTGTAAAAAATTACAACCCACATATCAGAGTCTGAGAAATCGGCAAACTCCAGAGCCAACAACCAAAAATATACAGCAACTACAGCAATGGTCCTGACTTGGTACAGACATTTCAAAAGAAATGGTTTGTTAAACAAGGTTTTATGGCATACCAAGCCTCCCGCTTCCATAACTGCAGAATGTGAGTTGATCAGTTGATTAAAATAGATTGGTATCATACACCACAATTCAATAATAGTTGAATCTAATTGATTATTTTTAACACAAATTTTCGAAATCATTGCATTGTTGACAACATTTCAAATTCCAGAGGTGCATAATTTCGGAATCGATCCGGTTAAAAAACGGCATTCCGGATCATTTTTGTTATTCATTTTACGATCCGGAATAAAATTATACCGTTACGACTCCGAAATTATACACTTCGCAATCTCAATTTTATGATTACGATTTAAATCGGCATTTTAGAAATGATTGCTGAACGGAAGGAAAGGGAAAAATTATTTATTGAACCAGAACAGCGGTTTAAAAGAAGAAAAAGTATAAATCCCAAGGGTGCTTTTGCTCCATTTCGAGTAATGGGACCTCTTTGGAGCTCCGCCGAAATAGAATAAAGCCAAAGGAGATATATTATTGTAGCTATAGTCGACGACTACCTAATCTATAATAAAAAAAGTACACAAGTGGAAAGAGTATGAAAAAGGGTTATTTAGAAATCATATAGTCATATATGTGGTGCCTATATTTAATGGAGGGGCCTCGGTAGCCGAGTGGTCAAGGTAGTCCGTCTACTATTGATCACGTGGTCTGTCAACACTGAGATTGCGGGTTCGATTCTCACTGCAGGCAGGGTGTACTCGACTCCAATCTTAATTGACAAGGATTGCCAGTTTTCCTACCGCAGGTCGGGGGTTCTCTCCGGGTACTCCGGCTTCCTCCCCCAATAAAAACTGGACGCCATGAAATAGCTGAAAAATTGCTGAAAGTGGCGTAAAACCACCATTCAAACAAACAAAACAAACTATATTTAATGGAGAGAAGTTGACATTCATCTTCAGCAAGAACTAAAAAAAATATTCTTGCATATCAGTAATAAATAAGTACATTTGATTGGCCAACAACCGATCACCTGACATAAAGAAATACAATATATACAATCCAGCGGTCCGATTTTCTATTATGGACTGATAGCTAACAGTCCATATAAAACACTGACCGCTGGCTATGGAATACATTTTAGAGTTATTTCCCTTCCTTTTTCTTTTTCATTAGAATGGCTAGTAAACAATTAACACATTACACATAAGAATACCAAAATGAAGAAAAAACAGACCTTTTATACAAAAAAGAAAAAGAAAAAATTAGAAGCACAAATTTATCAATTGATTTACAATTCTTCAATGCAATAAACAGAATAGTTGATGTTTCTGATGCCAATATCACAAAAATTTGGACGGCACTCGAGTCGTGATATGGACCAAGATACTGATATGACCCTACAATACGGCTCGGGACATATCAGTTTCTTGGTCCATATCACGACCCTTGGGCAGTCCAAATTTTTTTATATTGCCATCAGCAACATGAACTATTCTGTAATTAGTAGTCATATACTATTATGTTCTTTCATATACATGTATTTTTGATATACACTAAGACATACACCATTCTCAAATAGGTCACAATTTATAGTGGCGTGTCAACCCCGTACATGTGTCTGTCCACTCAATCAATAATGGACGCTAAGCAGACATCCAATCAATCAATCAATCAATCAATCAGTCAATAATGATAGGGTTTGTTTCTGAGTTGCTATAATAAGTAACAAAATATAAACAACGCAAAAATCTTTTTTTTAAAGCAAACATGCAAAGAGAGGTAACTAGAATATATAGACCACAACATTTAACCATGTAATGAATTGAAGCATGCACACCACTGATACTGTTTATTTTTCAGCTTAAGACTTCATAGGCGTAGCACCCAGAAAAATAGTGGAACGATCGGTTAAGGGTCAACATCCTGTTTACCGTGAATGTTTAAATATAGATAGGGTTTTCCATGTGCTATTATTTGTCACGTACCAAACTGCACTCGGTTGCTGTTTTATATTGAAAGTAATTTTATAAAAAAATAGATTTATGTTGAACGTTTCACAATTGAGTAAATGTAATGAAATTCAATCATTATCATTTCAATTAATAAAAAAATGGGTACGGTTTCTCTTACCAGCAATTTAAAGTGGTACGGTTGGAACCGTACCGGCCGTACAGCTTGCTACGCCTATGGACAGCTATTTTTGTCGTTCATTTCTACGGTACACGTCACGACAGATGAACCACGTATAAGTTTTGCTGGTTAACATTTGGTTAGTACCAGTTTTGTCAACGCTATACAGATATATAGTTGAATATAAATTTTTCATTGAAATCGGACATTACGTACGACGGTTAAGTTACTTCCTAACGAAACACAAGCGTCAAATTTCATTTGCATACTTAACACCAAACAGCTACATATTGATATGCTAAATATGCTACGGTCAGTACAAAAGAAAACAAACAAAACAATGTATTTAATTTTCAAATGAACAAATTGTGTTCCGTACAAGAAAAAAGACCAAGAAAACTTTTGATGCAGCGCATCAATTCGCCGCTGATTTATTCTTCATTCTGCACGCGTTTGTCAGAATATATGATAATAATGTTACAGATGATATTTTATACTGTGCAGTTATAATATATACTGTTGTAATGCGTCAAAGCTTTAAGTCAGTATTTTGCTTAAATCATAACTGAACCGATGTACTTCTATGGAACGCCATAGCTGTCTTCTGTGGTGGAAAATGTAATATTTTCAGTAGTCTTAACTTTATATTCAGTACTTCTTTCTTCATATTGAGTGGATTTTACATTTATGTATAGTAGATATTTCCTTATGTTCAGTAGTTTTTTTCATTATGTTCAGTAGATAAACCATTATGTTCAGTAGATACACCATTATGTTCAGTAGATATTTCATTATGTTCAGTAGATATTTCATTATTTCGAATTGTGCCGAACATAAACGAATCCGGACATATACTCACTCAAAATAGAAACGCAACATCGGATAATTTTTTTTCAAATAATTTTTTTTGCGGACAAATAAACTATAAATATTCAAATATATATACACAACATCATAATTTACACTTTAATTAAAGGTTTCCAGGTGAAAGCATTTAGGTTCATCCACTCGTGATCGACTGTGGTCGAAATCTGGAACACACTGAATAACGCATTGCTAAAACCAGGCTCGACTTTCACGTGCAAATCATAGGTATTTTCTTTTTAACTCGGACAATCGGTATAAAACCCCAATATTTCTTTACTTGACTGCATTAGTAACATAAATTCTGATGAGGTGACGCTAAGCCAAGGTAAGATGCTGCTACCCGGAATATCGATTCGAGGCCGGGGAATCACAGAATGTTGTTGCCAGAACGTACAATGTTCGTCGTAGCACAATGTCACGCCTTTAGAGACTCTACCGGCAGATTGGTACTACGACAGACGGACTACGTTAAAAGGGCGTCCGCGTGTTACAACTTCCATCTACGGAACAGGACTATCGCTGCAACAGAAACAGGTGTAAACGACCCTGGGTTGCGCCGTATATCACCACAGACAGTACGCAATCGGTTACGCTCTCATGAATTGCGGGCAAAACGACCTTACGTCGGAGCAACACCTTGACGCCAACGTCGCCTAGCAAGGGTTAGATGGTGTACTACCGTTCGTGTATGGAATTTACACAACTGGTCACGTTTTCAGCTTGAAAAACGAGATAGTCTCATACGAGTGAAAAGGGGCCGAAATGAACGTTTTGCGCAAAACTGTGTTGTAGAAAGAGACAATTTTGGCGGAGGCAATGTTATGATGTGGGACGCTATTTCTTATGCCAGGAACACACAGCTGATACAAATCCAAGGCAATATTAACGCTGTTAGGTATAGAGACGAAATTATACGGCCGCATTTATTGCCCGTAATTGACATTCAAAGAGAAATTTTTCAACACGACAGTGCCCAACCACATACAGCACGTGTAACAGTAGATTTTTTTACAGCAATAGAATGTCAATGTGATCCGTTGGCCATCATGATCTCCGGATCTTAACCCAACTGAATATGTGTGGGATGAACTGGATCGGAGCGTGCGCCAACGACAACCACCGCCGCAAAATCTGCAACATTTAGAGCAGGCACTTCAGTATGAGTGACAAAGGATCCCACGTGTTCGTACTCAACGTTTAATTGAATCCATGCCAATAAGAGTAGGGCTGTGTTACAAGCAAATGGTGGGCACAACAGATACCGAAATTTTTTGCGTGATTTATTGACAATATGCGACAAAATGTTATATTCCGTGTGAAGAGAACTCATGAACTATATATATAGAAGTGTGCCAATTTTTACATTTCTGTATCAACAAATAACTTTTATTGTAACATCAACCCCGATATGGAGAAGAGTATTCCTACTAAGATATTACTTAAAAATGGGTGAGATTGAAGGTAACATGGAAAGACTACAACTCCAAAAATAAGATAATTGATCTTGATGATGAACAGAATGCATATGTACCTGACCTACCTACTACATTAACCAAATCCATCACCCAAATTTACATAAACAAAAAGAAAATTCTAACAATTACACTGTACTATTCTACAAATAACTGTCTATAGTTCAAGGCAGTATCACACAAAGCTGGATAACATCAGAATTCGAAATATTAAATAAAACTGTTCGTGAAATACTTGCAAAAAATGTTGGCAACCCTGATGAAATAATTAACAATATTCCACTTAAAATACCCACAACATCTGAACTAGAAAATGATAAAAAACAAATATTGATGAATCAAACAGAAACACACAACTCAGAAACATGCCTAAAAGAAATAGAAACAACTGTGAATGAAGAAAATGACAACAAGGAAGAACCACCAATGAAAAACTGTGAAACTACTAGTACATGTAACAGTGACACCATCAATACATCTAATTTAGATATGATTCAAGCTATTCACTCTCTTGAAAGCAAACATGTCGAAGTCTCAAATGTACAAAAAAGCTTGGATAGTTTCTCATCACAAGTTTTAGATGCTATACAAAAACGCACTACCAGAATTGAAACATTAGAAAACAAACTTGATCATTCTTACAATCATGAAATAGAAAAAAGACTTGGTAACATTGAACAAAATGTAGATGAGATTAAACCAAACACCACTTTAACACTATCAGAAAAAAACAGAGAAAAAAGCTGTAACAATGAACATTTTATAGAAACTTTAATAGACCTAACAACTCAGGTATTCAGAGTAGAGAGCAATGTTTAGAAAATGTGGGAAAATCAAACTATAGTAACTAAGACAGAAGAAAACAAAATTGAACAAAACAAATCCGCCCAAGATCAAGAGATTGAAATCAACATAGAAAGAGATCAAGAGATTGAAATCAACATAGAAAGAGATCAAGAAATTGAAATAAACATAGAAACGAGAAACAAATATGAACTATTAAATAATATAAATAGTGATGATCAAGAGAAAAAAGAAAGCGATAATGAAAAAATGAAGCAAACTAGAGAAAACAGAGCCTCATCAGTGAATAAAGAGACTAAACAAAATAAAACCAAGAAATCAACCAATTCAAATGTGCAAAATGTTGACCTGTGGATTGTCGGAACGTCCATCACAAGAAACATAGTTCCACGCTTAATGTACCGTAATAGATATGTGAAAGTAACAACATTAGTGAACAAAACCATTGAAGGTGCAATCTCGTGTATTGAGAATAGCAGCATTAAACCAAAAGTATTACTTCTACAAGTTGGATCAAATGACCTTACCAGGATAAGTGCTAAAGAATCACTTTAAAGTTATGAACACTTAATAGAGACATGTAAGTGCAATATAAAAGATACAGATATTGTCATTAGTGAGGTCTTACCAAGATTCCAGCAAAATCTTGACTGGAGAGAGGAGTATAAAGACAAACGAGCAGCCTTTAATCAAGGGTTACAAATCATTGCTGAAAATTGGAATTGCAAGTTATCAAAATCTCCAGAAATAAATGAACAGGATGTAACTGATGGCACTCACATCAATGACAAATCAGGCCTACCAAAACTAATAAGGTCATACAAAGTGATAACAAATAGACTACTTGGAATGCAAGAAATATCGTATATGTATATGAATATAAACAAAGACAGGACGACAATAAAGCATACAAACATGAAATGTACCAAACATCACACATACCACATGAACAACATATACCGAATGTCTATTAACAAGAAAGATTTCGATTTCCAAATGACAACCGACAGGAAACTGAAAAATCTCGGTCTATAAATAAGAATAGACAAGAAGGACCTCGTTTCCAAAATAGACAACACTATCCTCGTCAGATAAGAAATTCTAATTCGACTCGTCAATATAATTATAATACTCCACAGAGATACAATTCACAAGGAGGACCCGTACAACTTTAATGATCAAGTCTTCACAAGTTCTCAAAACAACCTTGGAAACCGAAGTTTAATTGATTACAATCATGGCTTTATTCCGCATTCAACCAAAGAACCATTTCAGAGTAGTCCAAATCCTCAACAAAGCAATCCAAAGAAGTTGGAACAAAACACACAAGAAAAGCTTAAATGGTTTCTTCAATCTTTTATTCAAGAATTACAATAACTTGTCGCTTTGAAAAAAAAATCTGAATTTATAAATATGTTTATATTAAAAATAAGTAATATGTTAATTAAACTGTTGATTATTTTATGTCACAAGCTAAAAAATATGATATATATATAGTATAATATATACAATGCACATTTAATCAAAGGTTGATTATTGCAAGAGCTGATCAATAAAATACCAAAAATAATGATGGTAAATGGTCCAATTTATTATGATCTAGTGTCAAAAGTGGATTATTTTATGTCACAAGCTAAAAAAATGATATATATACAATATTTAATCAAAGGTTGATTATTGCTAGAGCTGATCAATAAAATACCAAAAATAATGATGGTAAATGGTAAAATTTATTATGATCTAGTGTCAAAAATGTACTACAGGTCAAAAGTGTACTACAGGTTTAATAATAATAATAATAATAATAAATTTTTGTTCCTATGTATGTATATAGTCATTTAATTTGAATGATGTATATTTATTAACAGTTATATTATCTTAGTATGGTAGAATGAAAGACATTGATGAATACTTTTACTTCTAATGATCTGATAAAACTTATTAAATACTTACATTGTTGTTCATTTGATAGTTGTATATCTTGCAAAATATTCTACATATTTAATTATGACACATTCAAAATCATATAAACGTTTTAATACTATAATAATTTCAATCTCAAGTTGGATGTACATGGTTTAGGTCAGAAACACAGAGATCCTGATTTCATTGAATATTTGAAACATGATATTAATATTCTTATAGAAACATGGAAAAATGAAGAAACTGATATCAAAATGCCAGACTATGAACTTGTTTATACTGCTAGAACTAAAAATAAAACAGCAAAAAGAAACAGTGGAGGAATTGTTATTTATGTAAAAAATGAAAATTAAAAATGGAATACAATTCCTAAAGAATATATCAAATTCCCCTAATAGAATATGGCTAAAACTTAATAAACATGTTTTTGGTTTCAATGAAGATATATTTAAATGTGGCATTTATATACCACCATTAAATTCCCCTCATTATGACAATGAATATGAAAAATTAGAAAATGAAATCAAACAATTGTCACAAAATGGTAAAAAAATCCTCATGAGTGACTTGAACTCGAGACTGACATCTAACTTGCCTGATTTTATTATAAATGATGAAAACAATGAACATTTAAGTGAAATTCTACCAAATGATTATATTGCAGATTTTCAATTCCCAAGAAAAACTCAAGATAAAATTAAGAAATAATTCACGGAGGCTGTGGTTTATCATTGTTTTACCACGGGGTGACCATTTATGTCGTATTATTTTATCCCGAGCGATAGCGTCCATTTATGTCGTATTATTTTATCCCTCGCTGTCGCTCGGGATAAAATAACGACATAAATGGTCATCCCGTGGTAAAACAATGATAAATCAAAGCCTCCGTGAATTATTTCTATTCTTATAAGACAATTAGAGTACATTTATAATATTTTCGTACCTATAGGAAACATCATTTCCGCCAGAAAGTGGCTGTTCCGTTAATGTAACACACAATATATTGCAACGGATAATTATAGCGCGTGTCTCTAATTATAAGATTTATACGTCATATGCAATAGCGTTCCGGTGGGAGTTACAGTTTTGTAATTGGAACAGCCATTTAAAACACGCCCTTTTCAGCGCGTGTTGCTAATAGGGTCAAAGAAAACAGTAAATAAGTATAGTAAACAAATGAAGTTATTTCCCTTTAATAATGAAATGAAGCAAAAATTCATGTACTATTCAAAATCATTAAGAAAAATGTCTAAATCTCTGAAAAGAGAGCATAAACAAAATATAATAAATAAAATTAGCAATCTTTCTCCAAATGAGAGCAAAGAATTTTGGAAAATATTAAAAAATATAAAGTATGCATGAAAATGATATAAACGATGATCAAAAATTGATCTGAATCTATTTGCTTATCACTTCAAAACCCAAGGCAATCTTAGTAAAGTAAATAAAATGTTTGAAGATAAAATAAAACTTGGATTAATAAATCAAGAGTACCAAATTCTGGAGAAAGATACCGACAAACCAATAAATATTTCAGAAATTAAAGACCAATTAAAAAGATTAAAAAATGGTAAAAGTTGTGGACCTGACCTCATATGCTATGAAATAATAAAGCATAGTAGTTATATATTATTAACTCCCATTGCAAAATTTTTCAATTTGATTTTAGATACTTCATTATATCCTCAAAAATGGAACCATTCTTTTACCATTCCCATATTTAAAAGTGGTGATACATCTACTTTAGCAAAATACAGAGGCATATCACTCACAAATTGTCTGAGCAAATTATTTAACTCTATCAAAAATATAAGACTTCTAAAAATATTTGAAAATAGGATTAATCCATCACAATTTGGTTTTTGAAAGAATCACAGAACAACAGACAGCATATTTGTTTTAAAAACTTTATTAAACAAATATGTTAACCATGAAAATAAGAAACTTTATGGATGCTTCGTAGACCTTCGAAAAGCCTTTGACTCCGTATGGAGAATAGGCCTTTTGTATAAACTAATAAAAAAATAATGATTTAGGAAAAAAACTGTACAATGTAATAAAGAATATGCATCAATGTACTACTGCCTCTGTAAAATCTTAAAATTTTTTAGCTGATACAGTTGAAATAGAAAGAGGTGTTAAAAAGGGTGACAACTTAAGTTCACTCCTTTTTAACATTTATATAAATGACATTCCTGAATCATTTGATCAAGAATGCAAACCAGTTACCATTAAAAATATGTCACTAAATTGTCTAATGTTTGCTGATGACATATTATTACTTTCTGAAACCTCTAAAGGTCTTCAAAGATCAATAAATCAACTAAATGAATATTGCCTAAAATGGCAACTTACAATAAACATTAAAAAACAAAAAAATATGATTTTTCAACAAAACAAATTTATTTGACAAGAAGAATAATTTTTTCCTTGAAGGAGAAAAATTAGAAAAAGTATTAAAATACAAATATTTAGGAAATATAATTGGGTAAATTTCATTCCTCACATCTAGAACTATCAAAACTGGAGGCTCCCAGGAGCCTGTATCGCTCACCTGAACCTGAAACCAAAAAACCCCTTTTTATCCAGCTTTTCTTTGCTATAAGGAATTGCCCAACACTTCTGCAAAAGTCATTAATTTTGACCTTTTAAGGGAAATAACTCCTATCTGGATGAGCTTTTGATGCTTAGAGGGAGAAGGGAGGTTCACTTCAAATTTGCTGTACCTGTTATACTTTCTTAACTATCAGTCGAAAACTCTCTTCACTCCCCCCCCCATTTTCTATTTTAAGCCAACGTAGCTATGTAGGTAGTCAGGTGTCATGATTTGCACAATTTTGGTAGAGGACGTCCTAAAGATGATGTGTGCAATGTTTCAAAGCAGTCCTTTAATAGGTTAAAGGGGATAAGATTTTTTTTTTATTTAAAAAATGTTCAAGGAGAATAATTCCTAAACGGTTCATCAGACAATCTTGACACTAAGTTATTTTTGTAGCCCTCATAGAGCAGAACCATTAAGCAATGCTAACTTTTTCTCTAGTTCTAATAGTTTTCAAGATTTTGAGGCAAAAATGTAAAAAATAATCAATTTTGACCAATAAAGGGCAGTAACTCCTATAAGGAGTCCTCATACAACTTCAACCCAATGGAGTGTTTTGTAGAGTTTTTGATGCAGATGAAGGCATGTCTCTTCGGTTTTCCTGTATCTGTTACACTTTTTTAAATATAAGCCAAAAACTGTATTTTACCCCCCCCCCCTTTTTTCCATTCTATTTTTAGCCATGGCGGCCATGTTGGTTAATCTGCAGCCATGGTTGGTGCAAACTTGGTTGAGGACATTTGACGGATGATGTGTACAAAGTTTCAAAGCAGTACTTTCAGTTGTTTCAGAGGAGAAGATTTTTTAAAAAATCAATTAAAACCGATTAAAAAAACAGTTCAAGGGGAATAATTCTTAAACGGTTCATCAGACAATCTTAACCCTAAGTCATTTTTGTAGCCCTCATAGAGCAGAACAATTAAGCAATGCTAACTTTTTCTCTAGTTCTAATAATTTTCGATATTTTTTTAGGCAAAAATGTGAAAAATAATCAATTTCGACAATTAAAGGGCAATAACTCCTATAAGGGGTCATCATACAACTTTGACCCATTGGAGTGTTTCGTAGAGCTTTTGATGCCGATGAAGGCATGTCTCTTCGGTTTTCCTGTATCTGTTATACTTGTTGAAATATAAGCCAAAAAATGTATTTTGACCCCCCCCCCAGTTCTTTTTTAGCCATGGCGGATACGTTGGTTAATCTGCGGTCATGGTTGGTGCAAACTTGGTTGAGGACATTTGACGGATGATGTGTACAAAGTTTCAAAGCAGTACTTTCAGTGGTTTCAGAGGAGAAGATTTTAAAAAATCAATTAAAACTGATTAAAATAAACAGTTCAGTGGGAATAACTCTTAAACGGTTAATCAGACAATCTTGACTCTAAATCAAATTTTGTAGCCCTCATACAGCAGAACAATTAAGCTAACTTATTTTTTCTCTAGTTCTAATAATTTTCAAGAATTTGAGGCAAAAATGGCAAAAATCATCAATTTCCACAATTAAAGGGCAATAACTCCTACAAGGAGTCGTCATACAACTTTGACCCGATGGAGTGTATAGTAGAGCTTTTGATGCTGAAGAAGGAAGGTCTCTTTGGTTCTCCTGTATCTGTTATACTTTTTGAACTATAAGCTAAAAACTGTATTTTGACCCCCTGTTCTATTTTTAGCCATGGCGGCCATGTTAGTTGGTCTGAGGCCATGATTTGTGCAGTTTGGCAGAGGACATTTTACTGATGATGTGTGCAAAGTTTCAAAGCAATCCCTTCAGTGGTTTAAGAAGAGAAGATTTTTAAAGAAAAGTTAACGACGACGACGGACGCCAAATGATGGCAATAGCTCACATGACCCTTCGGTCAGGTGAGCTAAAAAGGAAACAAAGTTATGTTTTCAATGTTTAAATATCTTAATCAACTATCAAATGTACCCTTGAATGTATACAAAAAACTCTTTGTTTCATTAGTTAGACCAATTCTAACTTATAACTCTGAAATTTGGTACATGGACTTTTATGAAAAAATCATTAAATCATCAAAAAGAAACAAAGAGAATCCAAACTTTGATATAATATCATTGACTGATAGTAGTTTTATTGAGAAAACAAACTTAAAATTCTGTAAATTCGTTTTGGGTCTTAGTAAACAGTCTGTAAATATAGCAGCAATAACTGAACTAGCTCAATATCCACTTGATACACATATCAAGACACAATCCATCAAATATCTAGTAAGACTTCTTAAGTCATACTAGCAATACTTTACTAGAATATGCATTCATTTTTTCTAAAGATCTTCATGAAACTGGAACATATTCATGGTATTCATATTTATATGAAACATGTGAATCAAATGAAATAGACATAAAACAGTTAAAAACATAAACTATATAAAAGATAAACCCAAACTTAATAATATTAAAGAAAAATTAAAACGCAAATATGAAAATACATTCTTCTATAAATTAAAAACCTGTACAGATAACAGCAAAAAAATTGTATACAGTAAAATTAAAACTAAATATGAAATAGACAATTTTATAATAAAATCTAATTTTGAAAATAGGAAAAATATTTGCCAAATGCGAATAAGTGACCATATTTTAGAAATTGAGAGAGGAAGATATAAAAAACTAGAGGAATGTATTCACACGAATACGACTTACCCGCCTGCCCAATTTGTTTTCGAGCACAAGTGTTGAACAATATAGTACCAAATGCACAGTCAAGATCATGGTGTACACGCACGATTCATGCGCTTTTTATTTTTTTTTCAATCTGTCAATATTTTGCCACTTGAGGCAAAAGACTTCAACATCTTATTATTATTTCTAACTGAAAATTTTCACCATTCGTTTGCCATCTGTTCCCAATGACACTAAATTAATATGTTGAAAAGTACCCCGACATTGTTACAACCTGATTCGGCACGGAAACTATCAAACGTGAAACAAATAGATAAAATCTGAGATTTTTTTATTAAATAACCCACCCCTTCCTCAATCAGTGTCCACAATATAATGAATTGGCATTCAAAACCACGTGGGTATATTTAAATCCAATGTGTTATCTATCTACACTGCAGCTGTAGCTGTGTAGGCTATTTATAGAACAGTGTGCACAACATTAATTAGGGAATATATCACTAATAATTTAATTAATAAAAAAGTGGAGATTCATATTAATTTTAAAAAAGTAATAATATAATTCATAATCTACACCTTTTCACTATATTTTAAAATTATTCCACGTGACTATGTTTCCAAATTATGTCACGTGACTTTTTTCACAAATGCACAACCACGTGATATATTTAAATACCTGTGTTATCGATCGACAACGTTGGTTATTTATAGAACAGTGCACACAGCATTGAACAAAGAAACCTTAATTAGTGAATATCTCATTAATAATTTAATTAATAAAAAAAAAGAGCGCCGTTCGTCTATTGTACTAAATGAGTCCGATAATCCATGCAAGTTAGACCTCTTAATATTGTGTAGTTTTCGGATAAAAACGGTTTCACACAAAATCTGTGACGGACAAAATTTTGCCAAAGTGAATACATTACTTACCCGCCTCCTACAGGAGGGCGGGTAAGTAATAAAAAGAGAAAACATAATCTGTCAACACTGTAATTTAAATGAATTAGAAGACGAAAAAAACTTTATTTAGATGTACAAAATACAACTCCATAGAAGAATTTTTAAAGAAACACAATAATTATACTTTTCAAATAGATATTGAATCAAACGAAAATAATAAACTTTTTGAAATATTGTCACTATCGGATCATTTGCAATACGTTGCTCCATTTATTAAAAAGTCACTTATAATAAGAAAAATGGAAACTTCAATTGCACGATTCACCACTGACAGTAATTTTGATGGTATTGTTATATTCTTTATATAATTTACATGCTGTCAGTGGTGTAGCCACGATTTTTAAAGCTGTAAGCAGGGGGTCTGGGGGGCGGAAGCCCCCCTGAAGCTGAACAGAATTTGGAAGTCGAAGGATGACTTTGGCCTTCTCCAGGCACTTTTACCCACACATTTCGCTATTGAAGTAATGATTAAAAATGCACAAAAACATGAATATCAGATAGTAAGTTATCACAGCCAGCTTTGATTTTTTTAGGTTTTTTTTCTTTTTTTTCTTTTTTCTCTCTTTTTTTCTTTTTTTTTTCATTTTTTCTTTTTTTATTTTATTTTTTTTTAAAACTTTTTAAACAGTTATCTGAGAGTTATCTTCAAGACATTGGTGCAAACAGGGACCATTCATATAGGGTCCCCTGGCGAAAATACAACTGGGTATACTCAAGAAGTCTGAGTCTGAGTATATAAAAAAACTCCACTAGTGATAACACAAAGAAGATCGACGAGAAAGTCAGAACAACCCCAAATCTTGATCACTGACTTGAAACACAACCATTCAATCTACTTCAAACTGTAATAATCGACCAGCTTAATAAGGGAACAGAAGATGGATTTTGCGGTTACCATCTGATGCAAAAGTATTGATGGCTTCATCAAAATCTATTTGGATTTCTGGATGCACATGCATCAGTGACAAGCCATTCAACCTGTCCTCTACCATCGTCGACCGAAGATAGGTCTTAACACGTTTCAGTGCACTGAAGGACCGCTCCGCTGTTGCAGAAGTGACTGGCATGGACAGGAGAATCTTAACAGCTGTGTGAATGTTTGGATACAGCTCAGGATTAGCATGTTGGAGGGTTTCAATCAAAGATCTAGGCTTCTCATTGATATTATCCCACTTGCACCTCCATCTGACCAACTCCGTTCGAGATGTTGCTAATTTACCTTCTGACAAGTCCGCAGCAAATGGAGCAAAAACACTGGCTTCCATATCAGGAGTTAGCAAATTAAGTCTGGATGGAATCAGGTACTGGGCAAGGAACCTGTCTTTGGGAACTATGATCCTCTCTTCGATTTCATTGGCCATATGATCGAGCAAGGGGTAGAATAGGGACCTTCTCCAGTACTGTTCAGGTGTGTCCGCTGGGGTATTGGTTCTATGTTGTTGTCTACCTGCCGTTCTAGGTTTAGAAGGTTGTACATCTTGTTTCCTGGCAAGCGTTAGGATTTCTGTATAAAGTTGTTGCCAAATATTGTCGTCCTGCCTGATTCTTCTGAAGCTTTCGACGACAGTTTTTGCCTCCGATGCAGCCTCAACGAGGTCAAGAGTGTGTCGCTATAGCAAGTTTGAAAGAGCTAAACTGTACTGCAAAACATGCTCTGCTACAATAAGAGCAACCATGAACCCAAAATCTTGAATAGCAAGTTTCAATTGTTTTGCATTTTTATCACCATCTGTCGCTAGGTCATCTAAGGTGTCAACAATGATGGAATGTGCTGACTTGAATGTGTTTAAAGCGTCGGCCCTACTAGACTATCTAGTCTCGCACATACCCTTGATTTTTCGGCGACCATCAAGCACCTCTCTTTGTTCTGCATCAGCCTGTTCCAGCATTGTTTTAAACCTTCCTGTTCGCTTTGAAGAATAACTAAAAGCAAACGAAACATCCTTTACTATATCAACGGCATTTCGGATGATTGGGAGTTGACACGATTTGACCACAGCCAAATTCAAGCAGTGTGCATAGCAATGTACATAATGGGCTTCTGGGATTTCTGCTTGAATACGGGTTCTAACCCCAGAAAGTTTACCCGCCATATTAGCAGCCCCGTCATACCCCTGTCCCCTCATAGCCTGTGTGACTATTCCATACTCGTTGAGTTTTCCCATAATGGTTGCCGCAAGAGCTTCTCCGGTTGTAGAACTGGCTTCAGCAAATCCGACAAATCCCTCTTTTACTTTCAATACCCCATCTGTATCAGTATCGACATAACGAAGGCAAAACGCGACCTGCTCAATGGTTGACACGTCTGTGGTTTCGTCAGCAATGATACTGAAACAGTTAGCAGCATTGCACTCCTGGACAATACGTCGCTGTATTTGATCGCCACAAATACTGATCAGCTCATTTTGGATTTGGGGTGATAAATATCTGGCATTTGGGGGACTATTCTGTAGATGATCAGCTAAAATCTTATCAGTTTCAGCTCTAAATTTGATCAAAGCGATAAAATTACTCTTGTCTTCCGTATGACCACGGAGGGGAATATTCTGTTTTCCACACAGGTAGATAGTCTTCAAGATGCTCTTTAGAATATCCCGATTTCTCGAAATTTTATGCTGGAAAGAGGTACTCAGCATAGAAATGACATCTTCCTTTTTGCCCTCAGCGACGGCCACAAAATTTTCGCTTTTTTTCCACACAATTTCCATGCCCAGATTGCTTCAAGTGACGTTTGATTAAAGTCCCCGAGTTTGCCCAGTCATTCACAGGGTCACGAACAAATGCATGTTCATCACTGTTGAACAGCACACAATATAAACAAGAAAGACCATCTTCAGATTGTGAATATCTGAGCCAAGGGAATTTCTCTAGCCATGATCTGGTAAATGCCCTATTTACCCCTCGAATCTTTCTAAGGGGAAAAACAAACGATGTCGGAACGAGCCAATTATTCTTTAATAAGAAAAGCTTTTGTTTGTCATCAACAGTTGTTTTATGCAATGCAATATCAAATGTTGTAGGCTGGGTAGATTTGGACTCTGGTTCCAATATGGGTGGGCTAACAGAAGCAGCATTGCTATCTGGATCAGCGATGCTCTGTTCAAGATGGGCAGACCCTGATTCAAATGTGGGCGGATTAATAGGTACAACATCGCTGCACTGAGCATCACCTTGAGCAAGACTGACGGACTCTGGTGATTTTTGTTTTTCTACGGGATGTTCATCAATACTTGTAGAGGGAGCCGCAGATGAGACATTTTGCGGTTTCGAAAAATATTTCGTCACTTTACTTTGTCCCTTGTCTATTTCGGAAGACTTACTCCTCTTCATTTTAATTGATCTGCTTGCTACTGATTTATGTAAACTTATTATTATTTTATGAAATGCTACGGTAGCACGAATAAATCGTGAATAATTCACTCAATGTGAATGATAGCCGGATTGCTTAATAAAACTGTTCAAGATTTATAAAGGACGCAGGTTAAAATCGTGACGTCATGAGTCAAGAAGTAAATTAAACGCAGTTACTTTTGGGGCACCAACAGGGTAACTCCTCATGTCGCATTTTAAAAGCTATATTTTCGGGGAGGTCGCAAGTCGTTTTTGGCATACAATGTAGGTCGATTTTTGATTAATCGTAATTCAAGATCAAACGAGATGTTGAACAGTATACACAAATAATGTAGTAATAACTATAATTATGTTAAATGTTTAACTTTGTGCGTCCATTGATTTGATCTTGAACTTCATATATTCATAAACCCAGAAAAATGCAAATACGAAAAAAAAATTGCCAAAATTATTTGTAAGCACATGCTTACAGTGCTAATAAACAGCTACGCCACTGGCTGTTTATATGTTTTGTGACTTTTTGTATTATATTTGTTTGTATGCTTTCAACCCTTCGGCGTATAAACTTGCATTAATAAAGATAATTGATTATTTATATGATAAATTGTTAAAATGATATATGAAGTAAAATCCCATTTTTTGTATGTTGCTTTATTGAGTGAGTATATTTATTGGTTTTTTGTTCCATTTTCATTGATTAAAAATGTTGTCTGCTAGTAGTATCAAACAAGTTCTCGAACAAATTGATCTATCTAATATCTTTCAAAAGTTCGTGGACGAAAAATTGAAAATGATGTTCCACCATCTTAATGATTCTGATTTAATAAGGTTAGGCGTTGAGAAAATAGGTGATCGCCTGCGGCTGAGAGACGCCATGAGAAGATCAACATGAAAAGCAACGAGGACATGTGACATGTTAACGACAAATATGTCGCAATCTTTAGGTAAAGACTTGACAAGATTCAGTCTCGAAATAACGAGTTTGTGCCACGTTTGCCAATACATGTATTTGTAATCAAAACACCCACCTCCACCCCCCCCCCCCCAAAAAAAAAAACAAAAACAAAAACAAAAAAGAAAAGAAAAATAAATCAACAGAAAATGTGGATTTTTAATGTCAACGTTTTTTATTCATTTTTGTAAATGAATTTCAATGACTTTCATGTCGAATATCACCTTTTAAGGCCTAGAACAGAGAAAAAAAATAATCCAGCGTTTCGGGGGGGGGGGGGGGTGATTACAAATATTGGCAAACGTGCACAAACTTATTTCGGGACTGAATCTTGTCATGTCTATGCCTAAAGATTGCGACATATTGTCACATGTTAATCACTGATTATTAGAAATCGTTATAGAGCTAGTTTTTGTTTGTTTTTCTATTGTTTTTTTAATTATTACAAAAATCATGCAAAATTACCAAATAAAATATCTGAACCTTCTGTTGAGAGACCTGCTGCAGGCCGATCAGTGTTACCGGGAGTGCCATGCACCCCTCGTTAATGTTGATGTTGATCTTTACATGGCGTCTCTCAGCCGCAGGCGATCACCTATTGTCTCAACGCCCAACCTTATTAAATCAGAATCATTAAGATGGTGGAACATCATCTTCAATTTTTTAATCCACGAACTTTTAAACAATTTTAGATAGATCAAGTTGTTCGAGAGCATGTTTGATACTACTAGCAGACGACATTTTTAATCGGTGAAAAGGGAAAAAAAGTCCAATAAATATGTCCAATCTAATTAAAATTAAATCTTTCACAAGCTCCCCCTTTTTGTTATTGTCGTTGTGAAGATCTAACAACATCCCATTATAGGTCATCTCAGATTGAACTTTTGATATAAATATTATCCAATGAAAAATTTGGGTATCCCCCAAAAAATGAACCAATCAAATGTTAGCTTTTATCTTAACTTCGGTTTTCCTTATGAAAAAGGTACAATAATACCAGAGAGATTCGGAATGATGACAGAAGATTCCCTAACATTAAAGGTTGAGGAATACAATTTTTGATTGGTCAATACAGAAGTTCAACTTCCGTCCCGATAAAAATTGTTGTTCGCATGGATAGAAGAAAACACAAAATTATAATGAAATACGATGTAACATAGCGAAGTTAAGTGGTAGTTATCAAGAGAATATTAAACGGACATAGCTCATTCCTGACTGGACACTTGGAACAGTATGTTTTTTAAATAAAACGTGGGGATTCCAGTAAATAAAACTTGAGCTATTTTTAGAACTTGGATAAGATTCATGCCTTGTTCTTATATAATAAAGAAAAAATTATTATTTTTCTGAGGTCAATATTTCACAATGAGACATGTCATACTAGTTACCAAATGAGTGAATACACATTGTAAACTCATTTATTGGCTTTCAATTCCATAAAAAAAATTATCCTGACCCCAAGTGCCTGCGTGAACAAGAAAAGATATGGGTTAAACCCATATCCAGGGATGTTCGATTTATATGTTATAGGTGTATCCCATTTGGTTTAATAGTTTTTTTCAGTTTGTTTTATTTAAAATTTCATCATTTGCTGTAAAGGGATGCAAATATAGACGATTGTGAAAGGCAAGAAATAATCATCTTGATTATAATATCTCAACTTGAGAAGAGTACTGTAATAAAAAAGCAAAGTTTTCGAAGGACAAATATATGTTTATACCAATAAAAATACATTGACCATAGTCAATAGGTTCTGTGGGGGAAAATGTGAATGTAAGATCGGCAGTTATCGCGTCCTCGGAAAATCAAAGAAAACATACCGACAAGTTAGAATTTTTATTGATTTAATTTTACTGTAATTAAAATTGTTTCAAAAGATTTGCAATTAAATGTATTTCAAACGTCAAACTAGCATTCATGTGCATAAATATTGCTAAGAACTTTATAAAATTTTCAGAATTTAAAATATAAAAAAAAACAATTAGAAGAAGAGTCTTATTTTGCAAAACAATTGATGACATTATTAACTTCTACAATTATTTTCAACAATATAAACTGTTGATGACCTTTATTCGAACGTAACTGAATTTTTTTTCTGTTGTATTATTATATATATAGCTTGCTTCGTTAAAATATCTGAACATCAAAATTTTAAATCTTGAATTAAATAAATCTATATCTTTTGTGCTTTTTTTATTTTTGAGAAATTTCTTTTCCCTACTAATTTCTACCACATTTTTCACTGATTCGGACATCAATTTTTTTAAATAACATGCCTGTTTGAAAATCTAATTTTGTATATATAGTTTCTTCTCACACAGCCAATAATACAATTGGTACAGAGAAAGTAACAAATAAACAAACAAAACAACAGGCTTTATAAAATATATATCAAAATCATAATCTAATTTAGCCATTTTAGCGGCTTATTATGCGAATCTGATTGGTCTTTCATTTTTACCTTTCATCAAAGTTCAGTGTCGGGTAATAAATAATCAATTAGCAAATAAACAAGGCACATCTAATATACATTTACATCACAGAAATATGTCTGCCCCCTCCCTAAAACCACCACTACCACACACGAATCGTTCACGAGAGTTTGGGATTTCGAAACCGTCAATAAACAAAACCCAGGGAAATTAAATTTAATGTTCAAGATGACTAATTTTCTGCGTAAAAGTTCAATTTTCTACCTTATAAATTATGAAATAATCCAGAAATAAGTTTTCTGGATGAGTGGTCACAAGCGCGTTAAACAAAATCTAAAAATGTACTTTTATTGTCAAATTATCTAAGTAACTAATAAAAGAAACCGAAAAATTTACACTTTATCATGTTAAAATAAGAATGCATAAAAAATTACGAAGCTTGACATAAATCACGAAATAATCCAAGAAATACAATTGAAGCGATGAAATACATTACGTAATATAGCATAACAAAATTTTTTAAATGCCCTTTTCTTATCAAATTAAATAACTAATTAATAAAAGAAACTCAAGTTTATACATTTTATTATGTCAAGAATAGAATGCATTAATAAAAATACTAGGCTTACCCTATAGATAGTAAAATAATCCAAAAATAAAATTCGAAGCGGATCTATTCATACTTCTTCTTTTTAGATCAGGACAAAAAAAACGTATTTTAAAGCTTGAAGGATTTAACAAATACGAAAAACTGTAATTGAAATATTTTCTTTAATATTAAATTTGCCATTTTATCACTTACAACATGAACTATATTGTAGAGTATGGTTTTTACCTTTTTGCTCAATTTACCCGAAACAATTATATATCATTAAGAGATAATAAGAAGAGATCGAACATATGAAAACCACACAATAACTTTGGAAAACACCTTTTGATATATATAGATAATTCAGACAGTAGAAGTTAAATTCGTATCGGTGAAGAGTACGAACATTTACGGTTCGGCAGGACTAGGGTTTTACGAATCCGCCACCGATTTATTTACATGGTTCTTTGCACCAGATTATATTAAATATTTATAACTATATTATTATTAGTCGTTGTAGATATATTGATAATGCCGCGGAAGTACAGATTAAACCACGTGGATTAAACGGACATTTATGTTTATTTGTTATATTTTCATTTTTATTCAAGTTAGCTGCATTACAGGCGAGCTGGATCCCATAGCATCCTGTTGATTGCGGTTTATATAATTTATTGAGGACCTAAATTAGAACTGAAAGTGTGTTAAAATTAGAATGATCACACATATTTCGCTAGACGAGGAAGTCTTTTGCATGTGAATCAACATATACGTAGGTTATCGTTGTAAGTGTATATTTGTCTGATTTCATTAAGGAAGTATTTAATATTTTTGCACACTCGATTATCAGATTCAGAGAGTGATTATTATTGTTCTCAACGGAGTTGTTTATTATTATTATTGACATCTGTGGGTTCCGAGATGACATGTAAACAATGATTAGTGCGAAATATACAATTTTCATTTTAACACTGGTTTTATTTCTCATGCGACAGGAAATTGCTGGTCTAGACAAAAGACATTGTGATCGAAACTGTAAATGTAAACGAAATTCAGTTAATTTGTCGAACAAAACATTACATCATTTTTATGATCAACCGATCCCAAACGACACAGTATGTATTGATTTTAGCCACAACAATTTTTCTAATATAGATGCAACTGATTGGGCGCATTTGCCCCAAACCTTAATATATCTATATTTAAAAAACTGTGGCATTCGTGATATTCCTAGCAACAAGCTTTTTGAAAATATTTCATCATTAATGTTGCTCGACATCAGCTATAATAATTTAACGGAAACCGGATTCCTTCGCTTGTGGAACAGCATGCAAGATTTAATTATACAGACTCTTGACATTTCTGGATTCAATGTAGGGAATGTTGTACACAAATTAAACATGACAATAGCGATACACTTCCGAACGCTGCGTTTAAATCATTGCAAGCTGAAGACTTTAGATCACATTTTAAAACCACACGGTGGTCAAAGTAATCTAAAAGTACTGGAACTTCGAGGAAATTATATTAATGAAACGTCTTTATGTGTTTTTGAAGCGTATGGAAAACATTATTCCAGACTTACTGACTTGAAGCTATCGTTCAATCCTATCAAGGAATTAATACCTGACGCATTTGCAAATCTGCACAGTCTTGAACACCTTTGGTTAGATAATTTAGATACAAGTTCTACCGTATTCATTGGTGTAAACAGTTCAAGTTTGCGATTATTAGTTTTAAGCAACTCGTTTATTTTTTATTCGGTTGAAAGCTGTAAAGATGCCTTCAAACTATCTCCATTTCTTTCAATTTTAAATATGACTGGCAATCAGTTTTTAGGTAATTGGTCGGATCAGGATCTGTTACATTTGTTTTCACCTTTGGAATTGATAGATACGTTGATTTTGTCCAACACTTCACTCAGAAAAGTACCACAACATTTATTCAATAAACTCAATTTTTTGAGAGTTCTAGATCTTTCAAAAAATGGAATAGTAGATTGGGATTCGTCTTGTTTTGAAAACATGAGTAAAAAATTTAAAAAACTTTATTTAAATAATAATAAAATTTCAATCATAACAAATACTTCGTTTCCGTGGAACGTTTTAGAAAATATGACAAAACTCCATTTATATGGAAATGTGTTTCATTGTAATTGCTCAATGCACTGGTTCCGGTATTGGATGAAATCGAATTACGACAAACTTGATGCACGTTCAGAATATTTATATGAATGTCATTCTCCTGCAGAATATAACAGAACAAAACTAATAGATTTCGACCCTGACTACGAGGACTGCTTTGGTCTTACTGTTGCAGAATTTATAGCTTTGTTAATGATCGGTTTATGTTTTGCTACTGTGTGGGGAGTACATTTATACTTATACAAGAGAACTTGAACGCAACGTTTGTCAGAAAGAATGTATTAGATTTGTTTGTAATGATTTATATTAATAACACAGCATTAGAAACGTTTCTACGGCACTGAAGTTTTTATTTCGGATAGAAAATTTGTTCAGAATCCATAGGGATATTTGATGAAAATGAGAGATATTGGTGACATTTTTGTTTTTGTCATACGCAAATTTAAAAAGGCCAACATAAAATGAGGAAATGATTTGTCTTTTAGTTCTGGTTTGCATGTGAAACAAATTTAAATACCGTAAAAATAAACTAAGTGGAGGGAAATGGGTAATGTATGAAAATACCAACGTTTATTTAATATGTATTGAATATATATTCTTCATGTGCACCGAAGTACTGAATGTTTACCTATTTTGTCACAGTTACGTTTTCAGACTGTTTTTTTTAAACAAAAACCAAAACGTTTTAAATTATGATTATAATGTAAATAAGGTTGGTCAATGATTTGAATTTGTACGATATTTTTTACGCCTTGCTTTTCTGTTACGCGTGAGACCGCTAGAATGCTGACCTATGTCCCAGTTGCTAATAGTCTATCATACTTTGTCGGTTTCTTTCTTCCTAAAATAGTAAATGGTGCTCGTTAGACATCGACATTTACTGAATGAAAATATGATCAAATAAATATGCATTATATATAGGATGGTATACTATTGTTCAATTGAATTTATGTTCGCTTTTCGGGTATTTTACTGAAATTTATATACATTACACAAGGGAGATTTTTACATTTCGAGTAAAAAATATATAATTGTTGAGAAAACGTGATGCATACAAGCAAGGCTAAATAATTTAAACGTTTTTGTAATTGTATGACGAGCATACAGTATATAATAAGAACTATTTCTTGACTTTACATAATCTGCTCGCGGAAGTATTACAGACATTTAACGTCGAATGTAGATCAATGTTTTATACTGTCACTGAGTTATTGCCCATTAAATATTTGTCGTTAAGTTTATCACAGGAATGTGTCCCCATATCAATTGGGCAAAATATGGCCAGAAACGAAAAACATGTTTACGAAAACAATTCTTACCCCTCCTATTTTAGACGTTTACATGAGAAATGCGTGCGGGGAATCTCACAAACATTTATTCTACGACATCTTTAATCTTAGATAGATCGATATTTTTGCAACCACGAATTTCTTGGAGTGCAACAACTTTGTTACATTAAAAAAAAACATTACGGAAGTATCACGGTAAATGTTGTTGTATTAATGATGTAAAACTTTCCATCTAAACAAAACATTTGAATAATAATATTGTAACTAATTCAGTGTCTGGCTCATTTTACCAACTTAATTGTCCATTCGGTCCACGTAAGCGTTTACCATCACTTTGCGTCATCGTAAACTTGTTCAAAAATATTCTCATCGGAAACAAAATTAAAAGGCATTTTAACATTCATTTTATGCCCACTCATGCCATATGATTGCTAGGTTTTCCCCTCTGCAATTTGGAGACCGCCCTGTAAAAATGGCGGGCGTTAATACACCGATCCAGTTTTCAAAGCTTAGCTCCGCCTACTTAAATTTTACGTAGTAACGTCCTTGACAACGCCTTCGGTCGGACAAAAAAGTAAACAATGGCGGCATGTACAAATCGGTACACGAATTTATTAGCTGTTCCAAGCGATATTTCTATTGAATATTTTCAAGACGCCGATCTTTCTAAACGTGCAAAAGAGAGAGGATACAATTTTTTTACCAATGGTTATGTACATGGGTTAAAACTAGTAAAAACATCGACAGAAACAATGATTGACGTGGGGGCCAAGTGCTACAGGTCGATGAGAAAGTCAGAGACGCCGCACATTATAAACCTGACTATTGACACTGAGAAAAAGAATATTACGGAGCGCCACTGTTCATGTAAAGCAGGGTATTTATAAATAATTTTTTCACTAAAATATTATTTTGGTCGTCCGTAACGGCGTAAAAATAAGTGCTGAATCATCTCGAGCAAGGAATTAGATCAATATAATTCCTTATCTCGAGACTCGAGTCATCTCTGTTTAAAATGTAAATTTATGACAAATGTTTTCTAACATTCTGTAACGGTAGAGCATGAAATAATGACATCGTCACTACCGAGGATCGAACCCGGGATCTCAGTGCTGCCAGCCAGCCCTCTAACCAAGTGAGCTAAAGAAGTACTCCGTTAGCTCAGTCGATTTTGACTGGCTATATACCTACTACCTGCTACAACGCAGATAGGCCTCCTGTTACAATTCCAACACTGCATTAACGAGCGTTTCTATTGATAATGGACTTGAATTTCAATGAACGCTATTAGGTTTAGTTCGTGTTAAAATTGAAATTGTACTGTTGGCAAAAGCAAGGCCATTCTGTTACACAACTGTTCAGTCATGGAAATACAAAATTACAGATATTTTTAAAATGTCATGAATAGACTTGTATATTCTATACATGTAGGTCTATGGTACACTCTATATGAATATGTAACAGAACTAGGTATATTTGTCCAATGATTTTAGCTTTTAACATTCTTTTTTTTTCATTATAAATTATTATTTTTTTACCCTAACCCTATGTACTTACAGAGTTACTGGAACATGTAGCCATTCTACTGCTGTAATTTATCAGCTGTCCCACTACAAGAACCTTGGAATGACAGATGTGCCATCTGAACTAGCATGCACCAGTATGCCACAGCAATGGCATAAGCCAAGGGGACCAAAGATTGAGCCTGAACCAGTTACAGCAATGGTTTTTGCAAAGCCAAACCCAACACCAAGAAAGAAAAGACCAGTTCACAGTAGTCCACTTAATTTCAGGTTATTACATGTACATGTACAAATAGGCAATGATATTGTAAACAGGGCCTTGTACATGTATAAGGTCCATACTTCAATTTAACAAAAAGATTTCTCTAAGAATTTAACACATTATTAAATACCAGTATTATTATACATGTGGAGAATATTTATCCATGTTTAACTCAGATGAAGCTGTCGTGGTAGCCATAAGCCACCTGATGAGTCCATTGGCAGGGACGAAACAGTTTCTTTCTAGAACTTTATAAAAACAAAATAATTCTGACCTTACTGCTATTTAAAGTACATGTACTTTTCCTGTGATGAAACGAAAAGAAAAACATGCCAGGTTCCATTTTAGTATTAACATTTTTTCTAAAAAAAAAATGTCGTTGCAGCCATAAGCCACCTGATGAGTTCCTTTGGCAGGGACGAAACAGTTTTAAATATTATGAAGTTTATAAAATTGTGCATGTATGTGGCAAAGATTTGTAATTGCATCTACAATCTGAGTAGCCATTTGATATTAAATGTTTTTTAATTAAACATTTGTAAAATGTACTTATAAACAATGACATTTGTAGAATACCAGATATCACAAGTGAAAACATCAAACAATTAAAAGTCAACCCTGCCTCAAAAGGAACACCCCTGGAATACCTGCTCCATTTTGATGATTTACAAATGACCCAAACTAACCTTGGAAATGTTCAGTTGGGTTCAATGCTACCATTTCAGGTGAGACATGCGTTGTGCATATAAACAGCTTTGTTTTTTTTGTCAAACTAAAAAAACATGAACATCCAACATATGATGGGTGTAAACATTGCAACAAATATGAACTGTCTACCCTTCCAAAGCACCTTCACTCACTCTTGTTACGACTTTGAATTCATGTTTTTGATTGACATACAATTATTTTTTGTTTTTATCGTGTAAAATACCATAATATGTCCACAAATTTTTTGCAGTCATATAATAAAGATGTTTTGTTCGTTTGGTTGTGCTGTTCCTGTTAAGCGATTTTGTCTTGACATTTTCAGACTTCCGACATTCGAATGCCCTATTGGCAAAGCTCTGCTACATATATATATATATCAATAACAAATAACATTAACATGTTTAATTTAATGTATATAAATATGTATAAAAAAGTGAACACTGTAACCATAACAAATACATTTGTAACATAGATTTATATATATGAATACTGTCTCTTTAAAAAATGAACAAAATCACATGTCGATTTCAAAACATAAATTTAAAAAATTAAAAAATATTGAATAAAATTAGCACTGCCTCTAAACTTAACAAGAACACTGCAACAGAACTCCTGGGTCCCCAACCAAGTGGGAAAAACTTACAGACTTGTTACTCAATCTTTTTTACTAAAGTGTCTTGAAAATTTGTTAAAATGGTTGCATTAAACCAATGAGCATTAATATGCTCAAACATGCTTATCGGTATAATTCTCTTTAATAACTTGAAACATTTTATCTGGTTAATTGAACGTTCAATATGAATTCTGTGGGATGCGATCTTCTTAGTTAGGGCCACTTCCGCTTCACTGAAAGGTCTTGCACTAGATGCAAATGGTGGAATATTAATACCTATATCAATCTCAGCTAAATCCTTGTCTATTAAAAATCCCTTGTCAGCCATGACACTATCTTTAGCATGAACATGTCCAATTTCCTTTAATTTGGCTAAAAACTCTATAAATCCACATTGTCTTACGATTTCATTGTCAGAGATTGATCCAGCAAATAAATCTGAAACAAATATAACCGATCCACGAGAGTCACAAACAACAAGAGCTTTTAATGTGTTTGTAGATTTATAGTCTGAATAACATTGACTTTGTTGCTTAAGGGATGATGGTTTTTCTGTCTTTAATTCTGTGCAGTCTAAAATGGCGAGGCATGTAGGAAAGTCTTTTTTATACGCTGATGTCATGTTATCGATTATCACGCTACGATGTGGCCAATAACTTAAAGACCCTAAACGTACATACATGTATTTTGCAACACTGTTTATTACTGTTGACACTGTTTGTACTTTCACATTAAATCTAAATGCTAGGTCCTTTAGATTTAAACCATTTCGAAGTCTACATAAGTACATGAATACTTGTTCCGAAAGCGGAAATCTGTTTATTTGAGTTTCTTTTCGAGGAGCATCATAAGTAATAGGGTTTATATTAGGAATTGGAAATAAGAATGCTAAAAGCATTAAAAAACGGGAATATGTTAAACCGGTGTAGAACACGAACAACTTGTTAATCTTTGATTGAGAGGTGGACACAGTATTGAATTCAAAATTCGAGTTTGTTTGGGTAGATTTTGATGTGTTATGTTTGGTGGTTTTTCTTATAATTGCATCCAGTTCAAGCGTTAGTCTGGCATTGTCTTTTTTCAACATATCATTTTCTTCTTCCAATTGCCTATTCCTCACAATGTAGACCAGCATTTCCATTGACGAAAACACTAGAAAAATAAAATAAAATGCTTTAATAAGAATCATGTACATAAATAAATTTGATTAAAATACTGCAATTTGATTGGACGAAAAAAAAATTTCATATCCCAACGAAAAAAGTTTTCATGGGGAAACGCCCACTTAAAAAAAAAATTATGACCGTCATTCCTTAAATAATATGCAAGTATATACTTTTGTAAATATAATTTAGGACAAACAAGGAACAATGTAAGCCAACTCACAAAAGAATACCCTCTACTTCATTTCATTTTATTTTCAGCTCAAACATTACAGATCTGTCCCTGTTACTGCTCCAAACCAATTACCTTGTGGGGACACAACATTTCCTAGGAAACATGCATTTGTTAATGAGGACACACTAGATAACTACAAAGATTTAAATAATCACTTCCTAATAACATATGATGATGCAGTCAAGCTAGAGAGGTCTACTATAAACCAAGCCAGCAGTACTCAGTGGATCAATGAACGAATTAACAGAGTAACAGCATCGCAATTTGCTAAAATTTGTAAAAGGAAAAAGGAAGTTACTTCAAAATTTGTTGCCACAATTTTCGCCCCAAGCAAGTTTTGTTCAGAGGCAACAAGCTATGGCAATAACCATGAAAGTAGAGCTAAACAGGTGTACATCCAGAAAAATCCAAATCACCACATCCATGACTGCGGTTTAGTTGTAAATCCCCAATTTTCATTTCTTGCTGCATCTCCCGATGGGAAAATTTGTATTGACGGTGAAACAGGCATTTTAGAGATTAAATGCCCATATTCTGCCAGAGATATGCAAATTTCAGAAGCAATTGCTAATATACCAAATTTCTGCTTGAAGGAAGCTGGAGGCTCAATTTTGCTTTTGAAATCTCATGAGTACTTTTATCAAATCCAAGGACAACTTATGGTTACAGGAGCGGAGTTTTGTATATTTGTTGTATACACTAAGAAGGATTTGTACGTTAAGAAAATTGAGGTAGACAAGGCATTTATTAATCAGATGTTTTGTCAGCTTTCCACTTTTTATGAAAACAACAATCCAGCTTTTTAGATGTTTGTTATAATTATTAAAAACGGTGATTGCTCTAGTTTGTTTCTCATTTTACCATGTTTACATGTGCATTAAAAGTACTAACATGTTTCTTCAGTTTGACATGCAACACCATTTTCTGACTCTGTATGTTCATTTTCAAAAGCGTCACTGTCTTGTTGCAAAGGTGTTTCTAGTGAATAAACATGGCCATTACAACTGAAAAGAAAGCAATTTTAACCCAAATTATTAATTATCATGATTAGAAAACTTTTTTGCTATATTTTCAACCCAACGTTGCAAGGCTTATGACTATGAGTACTGTAAATAAGCACAAATGTTTTGTCTTTTGGATCATAAAGGTACCGGTACATGATTCGCTTTAATTTATACCCAATATTTTACACATGAACATGTACAATGTAATATCTAATCACATTTAGTCCCTGTATTTTGTAGTTGTTAAGAAAAATGTTGCAAATTGGCAGAAAGGGTAACCGGACTGACTGATTGATTGTTATCTGTTCAACGTCTTTTGCCTGTCAACCATATAAGCATTACCCATGCACATGGGTATAACTGGCCTGACTTGATATTTTGCCAAGCATGATTGACACTTGAAAGGTTAAAAAAACAATTACAGCATTTTTGCAATTTGAGATATTTTCCATTTTTCACTTTGATGATACATTGTATCAATTTATGACATAATGTACCTCTGAATTGGAGTTGCATTTGCATATTGTATTCGCCGTCTTGCTGGTCTCAACTCTCCTGTTATAGCATCACATGGGTCAGGATACTCTTCTGTCGGCCCATCTAAACTGATGAAATGCTGAAAAATAAAATTTAATTTACTTACAAATTTACAATATATATGTACGTACATGTATATAATGGTATACACTGTAACATGTATGTACATTGTACAAGTACATTTGCAATATGTACATGTACATGTACCTACATGTGTAAATAAAATTATTACATATTATTAAAAAGGATTCACCATACTTTATGTACTGTGATTAAACATGTTAAAACAAAAATTAAAATATTAACTGTGACTTTATTAGATTCACAGACAGGGTAACAGGCCTCTTGTATACTTTACAGTACATCGTGTACATGTAATGCATGTGCAAATGATTCCCAGTGAGGGACTAAGCAATACATGTACATTGAGTGAAGCTGGAAACCTTAACACATGCGCATGCGGGGCTAATATATTAATTATAATCAGGGCCTTAATTACAGTAAAAGGGCAGTGAAGGGCTTGAAGACTGATCATAATTACAATTATTATCATTTATGCAAATACATTAATGTATATTCATATTTCTAAGACCTGCCGGTCTGTGGTTTTCTCGGGTTTCCTCCACCAGTAAAACTGACCGCCCTACATGGCCTAGGTGCGTCAAAGGGCGTTAAAACACCAACACACACATATTTCTAAAGAAAACTATATATATCTTGCATGTTGACTGCAAACTTTAAAATACATGTAAACCATGATAACAGCATGGTTGTGAATTATTCAATTTCTTTTTTCCACAAATTTATTTTAAAAATATTCAGTTACTGTATGTCTATGAGCAGAGGGGGTGGTGTACACAAGCCCCTGTGTCTATGAATCGGATACTTTGCGTAAATAAACATCATTTAACATGGTATATTTAAAAAAAAAAGCCCCGACCTGCAGCAATGGTCAGCAATACACGATTTGACTATGCGCTGGCACGATACAAGAAAAAACTAATTCAACATAAAATAAAAGGCTTACCTTACTGCAAATATACGTGTATTTGGTAATTTTCTCCACATTTAGCTGTTTATGAGGCCTCCGACACAGCGTAATCCATCGTAAACATTTGGCAAGATCTGTACGCGGTTTCACAAATGGAATAAATATAGCACCGCCTAACTTGTCAGGATAACGGCTATCAGATTTACACGTTCCATGTGAACAGTGCTTTACCATTATCTAACGGTTATACATGTTTACATTGGGAAAACATAAAGAAACGTTTCCCACAGCTTTTCATAGATGGACGCCATTTTGTCTGATATTTGTCCAACCTGTGGGCGTGGCTTATAAACTTGCAAAATGAGCGATTTGATTGGTCAGTTTAGAAATCAATCGCAATCAATGGATCGGTGTATTTAGACATACACAGAGGAAAGTAACTAGGTTGGAACTTGAGATAAAAAATAATCGGAAATATCATTTTAAACATCTTCGTTGTTTGAAGCAATTTTTGATGAATCACCCTTAGTTTCATATAAACCATCGCCCATCTCAAATTCAGCATGTAAACCTTTTTGTGTCTCATCTTGTTTTCTAGGTGCCAATTCGATTAATACTGTCAGCCTGTTGTATCAAGCTATTATGAAGCTCGCATTCATAATCGCCAGCAAATAAAACCTGTGTACAAGTATTTATCTCAAATACCGGAACATCATCGGATAAATCATTTGGTTTATTAACGAGTCCTTAATTTTCTTTATGTACACTTGTTCTCTTGTATCTTTCTTGAAATTGACAAATTTTCGATTTTCATTTTCAGTATGATAACTTTTCTACGTTGAATACGTTTTCATATTTTTCAGGTTTGGCTTAGATCTAGAGCAATGTTCTTTGTGAAATTGATAAAAAGTCAAATCACGACCTGCCAAAATCATGTATCCCATACAATAGTCCGAAAATCCTCTGCCGTCCAACGCTTTTTTTTTTGCGTGGGACGTCAGAGAGCTCTCCATAAGCAAAACAGCGGATTTTGCGACACGGGTCTGAGTCGGCAAATTTCATCTGTCCAGATGTTAAAAAAACATTTTCGTCCAGTTAAACTATATATAATTCGCTTCTTTAGATATATTTCTCTATGAATATAATCATCATAACTTCAATCAAGATGATTTAAGTCCATTTCTAAGCTCATTTCCATCGATACCCTTACATTCGGACATTTCGCTTTCATTTTGAACAAAAAGTCACGTGACAACAATGTGACTTAATGCAGTGCTTAAATTAGCTACAATCGTATGAGTACAGTTCAGACAGTAATTGAATGACATGGTAATGAGGTTAGCTGTGGGATAATAGAACGAACGAGCCTTGCACTTGTTTTCAGACATTAAGTAAGATTTATTCACCAATGAATTTCGAACAGATCCGTCTGGACTAGCTACTTTTTACTTGGTAATTTCACACAACCTTCTTCAAAGTATTGAAGAGATGGGTATAAAAAATGTCAAACATTTCCTGAAAGAGTTGCAACTGCGTATAATTTATGTGTCATTCCAAACTTCATTCTTTGCCTTTAAGTATAATCTACCTGTATTTCAGTTTCTTCTGGAACTTACCCATAACTCTGTCAACATTTGTTGAACTTTTAATTTTCTGCATTACAAGTGCTACCTGTGACTTTAGCTCTTTTCCTTATCTGAAACCAGCCACAAAATGCTACAGTTTTCTGTCGTCAATAACGACAGTCGTCGTGTTTTCTTTTCTACATATATTGTGGTACGTCAATGTTGCTTATCCCCAGGTGGCGGGACTCTCGTTGAGGGGTTGTCGGATTATAATGCGGAAAAGCTGAAGTCCGATAAAAAACTAGAATTGTTTTAGGTTACTAAACTGATATCTCCCCTTCATATAAAAATTGTGTATTAATTTTTTATCTGGAACTATGTTGTGATTGTGTTTCTATAAAAAAAATGACAATGTTGTTAAGGTGACAATCGTGGGTTTTTTTTGGGTGTGGGTGGTGGTAAAAGGTCTGCCATTTCTGGGTTGTTGGAGCTCATATTATGACAGAAAGCATTACTCATACTTCAATCAGTTGTTGGATTAGGTTTTTTTCACCATGAATCCTGGCAATCATTGGATGTCTAAAACAATGTTCTATCTACCTACAAAGTTTTATTTTGATGGTATGTCATTTTCATAAAGGAAAAAGGAAAACTTTAAAACAAATGAAACCTAAAATGGGGGAAAAAAAACAAATGTAAATCTGAGATTGGACAAACCAACAGGGACCCATGGTTCCGGATGAATAAATTATATATGCAAAAAAATTTCTTGGTGGAACAACTCAGACACAAATATACATGTACCTAAAAAAATAATACTAAAGAATATATAAGAACATTATTCGGAACAGTATTTTTGTTACATCAAGTTATAAGAACTATTGAGCATACTTTGACATTACTGTAGTCCATTGGACACACCATGTAAGTTATCTGGTCCTCTGAACACACTGACGCAGAAATTCGAGAACATTAGACACAAAAAGGTAACGTCCGGCTGTAATCAATAGAGCATACTGTGGTGTGAATCTGATGTGAGAATTATGTCATACAGTTATCTTATGCAGTGTGTGTGTGTGATTCTCTTTCACTCTTTGTCATATATGAAATAATGAACATTATACAACTGTACTGATCTGTTTCATATTGGAAATCCATGTTTCCTTGCTTTCAATAAATGTGGATTATACCCATTGATCCAAACATGATTAGGTTGTCGTTTGTAGATAACAGTTAGTTTTCTAGAGAGAGTAGAGAACGCTTCCTCCAACATATCCCGAGTTAACCCACATTTGTCCAACAATTTACTTACAGTCATTACTTTCATTATCATTAACATGAGACCAATACAACTGTAGTATTTGAGTTGCAACATCTTTACTCATGCCCATTTTATCATCATCTTTAATCTCTTCATAAGCAATGAAAGTCTGTTTAGACGGTGATCGTTGGAAATTGAAGCGACACTTTTTTCCACCTTTTTTATATAGTGTGAGTTTTGCTATGCGTTTGCACTGCAGACATTATCTCCCGTAATTCACTGTCTTTTAGAAGCTCACCAGTTATATAGTTATCAATGAATTTTGATACAACAGATGGGTCTGCTTCTCATAAACAGATTTATTGTTTACCCATAATAAGCCATGGTAATGAAGACAACCTCTTGCTTCGAATTCTATTCGTCTAAACATGTCAACGACTTGTCCTACAGGTTGAGATGGCGACATTATTGATGAAATACTTCAAGCGCCTATCAAACATTCTTGTTACAGTACCAATATTGGTGTTAATCATTGAACAGTATGAAGTCCAATCAGGATTGTCAGAAACATCTGTATTTTAGTGAGAACATACTGATTCTAGAATTTCGGCCAAACGACTATCAGCTGCAGACAATGTTATAAAAAAAGCTGCCAAACATCGCAACTTTTATTTCCTTCGCCAGGTGCCAGGGAAAAAATATAATCCTCATAAAGGTCTTCAACATGCTGTGACAAATCCACTGGATGTAATGAAGAAAAGAGTGGTGCAGTTGTTTGTCCTATTTCTAACTGATCTGTAAATATTAAAAAACAAGATTGCTACACATAACTACAGGTCACCTGCCTTAGTATATTAAATTAATAAAACATACATAATAATCCAAGTCTGCTATGAAATTTAGAGAATTGAAATGAAAGCAAAATGTGCATATCTACACATCATAACAATAAATCCTACCAAGTATCGAAGAATTTGGTCAAGTGGTTTTCGAGGAGTTGTGTTCATTGGGTTTCATATGATTTCCCATATGAAAAAAAGTCCCATAACTCCTTTAAATAATTGATAAATCAAAAAGATAGTAAAGTATGCACATCTACTAAACACCATGACAATAAATGCTACCATGTATCAAACAATGTTTGGACAAGCTGTGTCAGAGGAGTTGCATTCACAAGGTCTTCTCCTCTCCCAATGAAAACTGGACGCTGAAAAATTGCTGAAAGTGGCGTTAAAACACAATTCCAACAAACAAACAAAACACAAAGTCTTCATATGATTTTCCATATACAAAGTGTTCTCTAAATCATGTTATTTTTTAGGAATTACGTAATGACAAAGTTCCAGATAGATGGACTATGAATCACACAATGTCCCAAGTCCAACCATAATTGGACAAGTGATGAAAATTTTTGGGGGGCTTTAAAAAATTGTTGCTGTTTCGACCTCTTGAAAGAACAAATGGTTTTCTTAGAGGTAACAATCTGTTTTATTATACCTCAATTTCATTTACAATGTTAATCTTCCATAGGCCACCGTGACATATAAGTACTGTCAAAAAAATTTGCTGTCGGAAAAATATTGTCACCCGCTACCATAGGTACGGAATGTTAGAAAATTATACTGTACCATTCGCGCATGCGCAATATCTATTTTTATATTTCCGTTGTAAACAGACGACAATAATGTCAAGCAACAAACGTTTTTCTACCACAAACGAGGCAGATTTAAAGATTCTGGATACTGTTAGTTTACTTTTATTGTTAAATTGCTGTTTCATTACCATTATTACATCAATTAAATACCACAGTTGTTCATGGTTTGAATAGTTTTTCGGTATAATAAAATAAATGTTACATGTCTGACAGGGTGACAGTATAATTGTCAACTTTCCTCAAATTGACAATTTTACTGTCAACTTGCTAGACATGTAATAGCATCTACATGTACTAAGTTTTGTGTTTTTACATTCTATGTGAAGAAATAGAAACCCTGATTTATTTTGTCCTCTTCTGAATAATTACAAGCATCCTCGGTATCATCACAATCAGTTGCAGACAATTCATCATTGTTACCTGTCTGTAGCAATGGATTGCTTTGGGTAGCTGTAAAAATGTCTTCTTCAATACAGACATCTAAAATTAATTGATAAGACAGTAAAAATATATGCATGACATATTTGGTTATTGAACTTATTTCAGTTAAGAATAGTTAACATTTTTTCGCAATTAAACTTAAATTGCAATTATTTAGAGAGCAGAATTACTTCATATTGTTACAGAATTGTTTTTGTTTCTTATTGGTCTGGAGTGAGACTATATACTTGACTGTATTATTGCTGCTTCCTTCAAGGGAATTTGGACATTCCTCAAATACAATTCATTATGACTGTTCAAGGCTAGAATGGGCAACGAAGGTCATAAAACACCAAGAAAAGACCAGTTTTACTATTTATCATGCACGAAAAATCTGTTTAAAACAAGAATAAAGAACTTTCTACTAATGCATGTTTAGATGTGATTTTCATTATACATGGAACAATTACTTTTGTATTGTATTGTATTATAATACAGATTGATTATATTATTTTTGGAACTTTCTCTAAAAATCTGAACTTGGTTCTTGTGTGGGCTTGATGTTTCCTGGTCCCAAAATGTTACCTAAAAATGACCAAAATTTCACAATTTTTGCCATTTTGTGAAAATCTATAAAATTATGACGTCATTATTATGCTTAAACGTTAAATAATAAAATTCTGATATGTTTTCTGATTAGGTAGAGTTTACAATATATTGTAGGCAATTTATGAACACCTTTGCAAAACTTTATATTTCTAGACCATAAAAGGGCCTTATGGCCCGTAGTCTTTGTACTAAGCTTCAATGTTTGACAGAATGATATATCTTAAAATAATAATAAATTACCTTTAAAGTCTGGGTTATTTTTCTTGAAGTAATCTAATGCTTGGAAGACTTTATGAGGATGCACTTGCTGATACAAATGGTGTCCTTTGTACTGTAGTTTTCCTTTGAGCTTGACTTTAATCAAAGTATCTTTTGTCACTGGCCTTGGTAAAACTGTCATAAATTGTTATATATCTGAATTTACACAAATCACTGGACCACGGATGCCCTTTTGAGATGACTTTGGCAGTATGACAATTTTCATGAATGGTATGACAGGAGAAACAAGGTGTCTTTCCAATACATTTAGATGCTGAATCTCTTCAGGTATTGCAGGAAGTGACATATTATTTATTAAAGCTTACGGTGGTACATTTAATTTTTTAAGATGGCTGTTACATGTAGTGCAAATCCAAGTCTTTTTCTTGGTACACTTAACAATTTGAACACATTTTTCAGCTACAACACATTGTTTAGCTTTATACTTGTCCATATTCAAGTGCTTTACTTCATTTTTAAACAAACAGCGTCCACAAACACAGCATATGTATCCAGGATATTGTTTACAGTGCTTTCTAAATGTTTTGATACATTGCAAAATATTTAATTTCTTCATTTTTTCTTTTCTCTATGCATTGCAATAGAAGCAATTTTCTTTCTCCTAAATAATTTGTTCTTGTGGTAATTTTAACTGTTTAAGCTTTGAACTGGCAAGTTGAAACACATAATAGTGCCTCAATTGTAGTTTCTTTGATTCTCTTATGGTTTTGCATATTGCTCTTTTTGTCTTTTCGTCAATTTCTGGGCAACCTCTGGAATTGAATATTGCTCCTTTTGGTGTTTCTTCTTCTTTTCAGCTACTTCTGGTTTTGCATACTGATCTTTTTGTCTTTTCTTCAATTTTTAGGCAACCTCTGGATTGAATATTGATCTTTCTGTTTGTTCATCTTTTTTCAGCTCCTTCTGGTTTTGCATACTGATCTGTTTGTCTTTTCTTCAATTTTTGGGCAACCTCTGGATTCATTATTGATCTTTGTGTTTGTTCATCTTTTTTCAGCTACTTCTGGTTTTGCATACTGATTTTTTTTTTCTTTTCTTAAAATTGCTCCTTTTGGTTTTTTCTTCTTTTCAACTACTTCTGGTTTTGCATACTGCTCTTGTTGCCTTTTCTTCAATTTCTGGGCAAACTCTGGAATTGAATATTGATCTTTGTGTTTTTCTTCTTCTTTTCAGCTACTTCTGGTTTTGCATACTGATCTTTTTGCCTTTTCTTCAATTTCTGGGCAAACTCTGGAATTGAATATTGATCTTTGTGTTTTTCTTCTTCTTTTCAGCTACTTCTGGTTTTGCATACTGATCTTTTTGCCTTTCTTCAATTTCTGGGCAACTTCTGGAATTGAATATTGATCTTTGTGTTTTTTCTTTTACTTTTCAGCTACTTCTGGTTTTGCATACTGATCTTCTTGTCTTTTCTTCAATTTCTGGGCAACCTCTGGAATTATATACTGATCGTTTTGTCTTTTCTTCAATTTCTAGGCATCCTCCGGAATTGAATATTGCTCTTTTGTTTATTTTTTTGTCAGATACTTCAGGGTTTCATATCTATTGGCTTCATATTTAAGTTTATTTTTTTTATTTTCATCTTTACTGTAATAAGCACTGGATGATTTTTTCCACTGCTGTCTCCGTTTTTCTTGGTCAATGAATTATATTCGCAAACTGCCAGAGGTTCCAGGATGCTGGTGGGGAAAACAACAAATGTATAAATTGTATAAAATGAAAACATGGTATATTATCTTCATTATTATGTGAAAAGCATATTTGTTTTTTACACTTGTTAACTTAAAAAATCATTATTTATCCAATTATAGAGACTCAATAAGGTTAAAAACATTGATTTAACTACAACACATCACAACTCAAGATCAACTTATGCTATGATTGATTATAATTATTAATCAATTTAAAAATAAAAAACAATAATATATGCTGAACGTCAGAAAGTCAGGAATTCCTTAACTTGAAAGAATAATAAAACATAGGATAAACAGGAAATATCTGTGTAAAATTTCAGAAATACGTAGGGAACAAAAGACAAGTTTATGTGCGACAGCAGTTTACCAAATAAGAAAATATTTATCAACATTTTATAAAAAAAATGCTTAGTATAATTTGAGGAATGGGGCATATAAATTTGAAACTTATTTATCCTATACATACACATGCCTGGAAAAAGCATTTTCATCCTAGTCAGTATCTCCAGTTTCAGGTAGTTTCTTTTCTTTTCCTCTTGACTTCTTTTTGCGTTGTCTGTTTTGCCATTTTTCTTCTGTCTGCTATTTAAATGATTTTCTAACAAGCAAAAAGACCTTAATTAGTTGACATGCTTCAATAAAGCATATGGTGACTTTAATAAAACAAGAGGTACCAGAGGGCCGGAATTGCTCAAATGGATTTAATGACAAAAAATAAATAAAATAATATATTATATACTCATATATGAATCTGTATTGTGATTCGCAGAGACAACGTCACGTGACATGTGGGTTGAATGTTATATGTTTGCTGTTTTTTGTGTATCCTATAATATTAGATATAATATAACAGTTATCACCCTAGTTGATGTGTGACCCAGAGCTTCTTTCCCTCGAAAAAAAGGTAACCCTCGGGACACGCCCTCTGGTGACCTTACTTTCTTGGGAAAGAAGCATCCGGGTCACACACCAACAAGGGTGATAACTCAATAATAAACACACTTTTGTCAAGGACATCCTAAGGAACATTCATGCCAACAGTCATTAAATTATGTTCAATAGTTTCCGAAAAGAATATTTTAACGGAAAAACCAGCTAATAAAATCTTACTAACAGACCCCTGCCTTTACATACAGAATATATCTCATCAAGTAGGAAGTAGTAGTATTATAGACCTGAAAGGAGAGGCTAAACTATTAGCTAAATTTCGAATTGATTGGACAAATCCAGGCTCAGATATCTTTGACCAAAAACTTGGTGACGGATGTACAGACATACAGGGGTAAAACTTAATGGTCGAGACATTTAAAGATGTCGACATAAAAACAACATTACACACTTACCAATAATCTTTTAATCATAAGAATACTTGTAATCTTTTCTTGGTTTTTTTTGTCTATCTGCCTCCAAAAAATAATTATTATCATCAGAATACAAAACAATTTGGTACAAACTAACTATGTACTGCAGCAAAATTAAAAATAATACAGTTAAAAGTAACTCGTATGTATAACAACAAAATAATAATAATAATAATTATAATAATATATTAAATAACAAAGTAAAGTCATTAATAGTTCGTTTATTTTTGCTGCGTCCTTTTCTCTGGGCAGGGTGTTAAAAGCTAACATTTATGTATAACAACAAAATAATAATAATAAAGCTTCTTTTTCATAACAAACTACATAGTAAGCTAATTTATAGTTCATTTATTTTGTTTCTGCGTTTTTTTCTCTGGGCAGGCTGGTATCACTGGAGCTACATCCAACCTGTTGATCCTCAACAACTTCTTCTGATTTTCATCCTGATCCTTTTCACATTTTACAACAGGGCTACTTAAAGGAAGTTTGTTTTGTGTAGTTGTGTGCTCTTGTGAAGACAATATATCAGATTCATCTAAAGTATACAAGGAATTTTTTTCTCCAATTCTTCAATTTCATTTTCATTGCAGAGTTGTTCTGTTTAATGTTGGCCATTTCCTTTCTGTCTTTGGCAACTTTACGATTTATTACATTAGCACTCTCTAAGATGGTTTTTCCAAGGTTATTAAGTTCTTCTACCGTCCTGTGGAAATACATGGCATGGTCAGGCTTGACCTGTCTAGCAAAGTTGGAGAAAACCCCTTTCAACTGATAGGATTTTTCAGTAATATCCTTCCCTGCTGAGAGTAACACATCTACAGATTTGGTGAGGTCTGCCATTTTAATCTAAAGAAATGTGAGATAATGAGAGATCTAATAACAGAGGCATTAATAAATAAACTCAACAAATAATGTCTCGATGATTTCCAAAAATGCCATCATCTGCCATAACAGTAGTTGCCATAAGAAGAAAATATTTTTTGTTTAGGTGATAACACAGACATGGACAGAGGCTTCGGGTTCCAATTACTGGTATGAAGCAAAATCCTGATAGTAGAGTGAAAAAAAGTCAATTAAGATAATGCAGCTGTAAACTAAACCTAAAATAACTGTTGTTGTTTGGTTTCCTTTTATTGACAAAATCATAATTTTCAGAAAAATAACAACAATAGGAAAATGATGAATGCTCTACGTTTGAGCACAATCATTATTTACTTATCAAAAAGTCATTGTATTTGAAATATTAAAGATTTTCTAAAGAGTTCAGTCAGAATTTGCAACTTCTTTGTCAGTAGATGTGCAGTCATCCAATTTTTTAACAATACGTTTATGTACAGTTATAGTGTTTCCAGTAGATGTTGATTTAAATTTAATATTAATTTTTCTCAAATACTATCAGAATAAATTGTCATGAGTTATAGACTATTTAACCAATATGATTCATTATAAAATGAACTAATGTAATGATATTTTGTACATATCTAAAATTTGAACATGATACAGCAGTAAAACAATATAACACCCCCTATTTAGGAAATGAATATCAATATTGAACCACAGGGTGCTCCAATCCATTAACAACTGAGTGGACAACTTTACTAACTACAGAGAACATGTACTGTCAGCATTTTTTTCCTTTTTTAAAAATATTTTAAATATTTTGAATGATGACATATAAAGAAGAAAAACCAGAGAGAAAATATGCATGATCTTTAGCCACCCAGCAAAATAAAATTTATTTTCAAGGTTAGGTAATATATATTATATTTAAACAACAGATGAGATGAAATACAGATGTTCATATCACTAGGTGTTACCTGCACTAAATTCTTGGCCGACTATATATGCAGCATGTGCAAGTTTATAAGAAATGAAAGCTGTGTTATGATAAGCATGCTCTATCACTACATATATAGATGATCATGCAGTGTTATTCCTGTTGCACAATATAAAAAAATCATTAGAGCAGAAAATCTAAAATTATTCTTTAAAGTAACTTTTTTCATCTATCTAGTATTAAAAATATTGAATCTAAAAATTCTGTATTTCATGGTTTTAATAAAACTGACACAGAAACAGAAATATCATTAGAACACTCTAAAGAAGATGATGCTGAAATGACACTATCCTTCAAATCTCCTATAGTGCCTAATAACAATTACAAAGACAATACATTAACCAAACTCATAAAGCTTCTAATTCAGATATCTAAAAATAAATCTCTTACCTGTTTAATGTTAAGCAGTCACCAATTTACAAAACCACAATATGACCTTGATACAAGTTGAAGGTAAAAGCTTAAAGCTCACCAATCCCTGTTAGATGAGTTTTTACACGATCACGAAAAAAGCAAATCAGAAGTGCTGAGTTCACTATAAAAACCTATTCAAACATAATACATGGATTGGAAAAAAGGGGCGTCGGTGGCCGAGTGGTTAAGGTAGTTCGTCTACTATTGATCACGTGGTCTGTCAACACTGAGATTGTGGGTTCGATTCTCACTGCAGGCAGGGTATACTCGACTCCAATCTTAATTGACAAGGATTGCCAGTTTTCCTACCGCAGGTCGGGGGTTCTCTCCGGGTACTCCGGCTTCCTCCCCCAATAAAAACTGGACGCCACGATATAGCTGAAAATTGCTGAAAGTGGCGTTAAAACACCATTCAAACAAATATGGATTGGAAAAGCCCGAATGCCGCAATACAACCGAGAAAAATCATACCTGTTCCATTGACTTAATGTGTAGTATATATGGTATTGACACCATTTTCCCCACTTTGTGGTGAGGTCCTCAAAATCCAAAAAATAATGGCATGTACACTAAATTAATAAATTATGATTTTGAGGTCAAAGTCAACAACCATAGTAAATGAAACATCACCTTGATATCATCTAATATTATAATCCTACAGCAAAAGACAAAAACAATTATATCCCAGACACGATATGTTACAATAAGATGAACAGAAAGACTGATCACTCACTGTAGGGCATTGCCACTTTGTGCTGACCTACGTACATACTTTGAGGTATGGTATACATTCTCTTGTACTGATTTACATACCAAACATCTACGTCCTAAAGGGCAAAAAAGTAATAGCCTGGACACAAAATTTTCTGTTGTAAATTTGACTTTGAAGGCATCCAATGTCATACCTTGAGGTATGATATACATCGTCTGGTGCTAACCTACCTACATACCAAATCCTAGGTCTAAAAACAACAAAAGTTGGAAATTTTTACCTTAAAAGTCAAATTCAAAGGTCAAACATGTGTTTACATGACACATCGGTTTGTGGTAACCTACCTACGTATAAAATATCTATGGCCTATGTCAAGAGACAAAAAAGTTATGGCCCGTACACGACTATAGTCAAAACATCATTAAAAATGACCTTGAGGTCAAAGGTCAAGGTCAAACATGTTGGTATGCGACACATCGGCTTATAGTGACCTATCTACATTCAAAATATCTAATGCCTATGTCAAAAGACAAAAAAAAATTATGGCCCGACAATAATATGGTATAAAATATCATCAAAAATGACCTTGTTGTCAAAGGTCAACAATGATGGTACGCGACACATCGGCTTGCAGTGACCTACCTACATACGAAATATCTAAAGCATATGTCAAAAGACAAACAAGTTAGGACCCGGACAAGACTATGGTACAAAGTACACCAAAAATGACCTTAATGACAAAGGTCAAGGTCAAACATAATGGTACGCGACACATCGGCTTGTATTGACCTACCTACATACCAAATATCAAAGGCCTATGTCAAAAGACAAAAAAGCTATGGCCCGGATAAGTTTCGCTGAGAAGAATAAGAAAAAGAATAAGATGAAGATGAAGAAATGGTAAAACAATATGTCTCTCTCCCATGAAGGAGAGACATAATTAGGCTAATTTTAGCCGCTACAAAAGGCTAAATTCCCTCTCCTTCCAATTTTTCCATACTTTTCTAGTCGCAGTCCGAATTTTATTCTCGATATCCCACCCCCTTTTCGCTAACTTATTATTTGTTTACTTATATATTGCTCTATGGGCTGGATGTTGTGAAAGCAATAAATCAATTAAAATTCAATTTAGAATAGTGTTTTTTTCAAAATTTGTTTTTAAATACAAAATGAGACATTACTAATTACATAACAGATGTCGAACACCATGCACATGCAGTCTTGTTTAAGTTTTACAATGAGGAGTTTGTTAAAGTGTTGTCTTTTAAAAAAAAATTAATTCGTTAAGATCTGTTCCGTGATAATAGTACAATTACATGATAATCAGCTATATTTAGGACGAAAACACGTTAACTAAGAATAAGTCAACGGAAAAAGAAGTGGGACAAGGGAACACGATTTTGACTGCCACTTTAAACGTATGGAGCATTGTCTATGAGCGAAAAATTTAGCCTGTTGTAGCGTCTACAATGAGCCTACTCTTTTTCGAAATTTACAAAAAGGGGTCTTTATCGTGCAAAGAACGTGGCAAACATGTTAACCATCACGGTTCTCACCCGGGCTTTCCGTATTATGATTTGAAAACCTAACAAGAGGCTGGAGGCGCTGGGCTTCTCTGGTGGTCGATCACTGGAAACCCTCTCAGTATGGTACAAAAAATATCATTAGAATCTTACGAGAAATTGAAGTACACGTGTCCTTGTGTACGACGACTGAGTGTTTGTAACCTGTTATTATTTATGTGACAGTAATCCATTGCATGTATTGTGTTTATATTTTATGATGACACGATAACTTGTCACACAGTCACGGCTTAAGTAATATTTTATAGAGCTATATAACTGTTGCGTTCAATCTAAGTAAGTCTTAAAAAGATTATTTTCTGTATTTATTTAATTTTTAATTTGCTTTTTAATATTTTGAAAATTCTTTGAAAGTACATTAAATCTGATTCAAACGATAAGGGAGATCCTCTTGTTAAGGGGGTCTGCTAATCATATTTATGTATATTAAAGTAAAACTCCGTATACACTTACAATATTTTATTCGATTGCGATCGATTCAATGAGTTTCTGGCTGTTTACACACATTGCAATCATTTTTGTCCTGTCAAAAATGTATTCTAACAAGTACTATCTTTAAAAAGATAGTCGACGCATTTAACTCTTAAAGATGTCTGTAAAGTGGAGCGGAAACTGTTCAAACAAAAAAAAAAGAAAAACATTTTTTAAATGTATCAAACGAAAGAGGGCGAAGGCAAATAATTAAAAAATTTTGCGTGAACTAAATCCAATGAAAATAATAATAGGCTATAATATAATAAGGTTGCTGCATTGTTGTATTAATAATGGATTTTTCAAACATTTTATTTTAACAATTAGAGAATTTGCAATTAGAACTTCCTCTCCTGTCTGCATTTATTGCTTTAAAAATCACAGAGCTAACAATAAACATATTTTAATATCCACAATGAAAGCGTTTTCTTCAGTTAAAGACCACAATGGTAAATTTAAAATAATACAAACTTTTCTCTTGCGATTTATCGTACTTGTTCATTTTGGTCTTGACAAAGTGCCGGTGTGCACTGGAAACGAGGTGGAGTGGGTGTACATTGCACACATATCATTTACAACCGTCCCTTTTTTGTTCTTTGCAGACCAGCAAACTGTCTGTAATAAATTTTTATTTAACTTATTATTCTATCCCTATTCATTATTTTATATTATCTATTTTATCCTTCATACTTGTCACATGCTTCATTTAGTCGTTCTCTCATTAGAACACACGTTCCTTCTCGCCTGAGTCACAAATGTACATATTTAATGCATTCATATTTATGCAAGGTATAAACTTACTCATTTCATTCATTTGATTACATGTAATGTCAGTATTGTACACCTAATTATAATTGTTTTATATGTTATTGCACCTTGTGGGACCTTAACTGGATTCAGATTCAATATTTTATTATAGGCTCGCCACTTGTATTACATAAATAATTAATAAACAATTATACATGAAATATACATACATGTTAGTTATTAATTACAACAATGTAATAAAATACAAGTGCCATTACAAAAAGAATTACGAGAAACTGCAAAACTTACTTATTGTTAAAAGTATATACATGTATACAACATAATCTTAAATCTAACTTTAAGAATATAAAAAAGAATTCCATCTGCTAAGAATATTAAAAATAGGTTTTGGCAACATCGTAAAAACACTGGTCGATATTTAAACGATAATTGAACTTTTCATCATCTGATTAAACATTAAAATCTAGATTTACTTTACAAACATTCTCAAAATATCTTTCTTTAAGTCTGCATATAGTGGCTATGATAGTATAACATGTTTTTCATCTTCAAGGAAAGCGTTACAGTTAAAACAAAATCTTTCTTCAACTTTTGTACGTTCATATCGACATGTTTCAATATTAAAATAGTGCTTGACAACACCTAAATTTGGCAAATGCTGTTCTATACTTACAATGTGTGATTCTTAACAAATATATTTACATAGGAATTTTTGAACCACTTCTATGTACGAAATTTTTACGATTACCTTGACGTAAATTCTATTCTCCCATTCACATTTATATTTATCAAATTTTCTAGTCTAGTAATAAAATCTTTTTTTTTAAATGTTGTTAATGTTTGTGTAACTCTTATTAATGTTTGTGTAACTCTTATTAATGTTTGTGTAACTCTTATTAATGTTTGTGTAACTCTCAAAATTACAATCAGCATTTCCTTTACTTTTGAACACAAGCATTTCTTTTAAGTTTACATTTAAACTCCATTCAAAAACTTTATAATTAACTCTATCTCTTTCCGTAAAACTAAATCTGTTTCACTGTTTAAATACTGATGTCCACTGTTTAGCAGATGGTGGTCTCCAGCCCATATCCCCATTTATATAGTATCATTAGGGGTATACTTGCCTAACCCATAAAGAATCTAATATATGTTCTGGATATCATTTATAGAAGAAAAAAATTTATTATCCATATAGCAGAGCTTTTACCAGCCAGACGAGAGTAGCACAAAGCGGAGAGAAGGTGGCATACTGGAAACCACCATTAGCTTTGCTTATTACCAGCAATAAAGAATTAAATTTGTGTATATATATATATTAACTCGAAAAAGTAAGTTAACTTTTTTAAACAGCACCTATTTTTTTTTAATTTCATAAGGTAATATGTACTTTTAATCATTACAATTTGATATTTTATTAATTTGACTATCTTTTAAAATGGGAACGTCTAAGTAAACTATTTTAATTAGAATTGTGTTGTGCTCACAGGAACATAAAATGTCAATTCAATGCAAATTAAATGTGAATTGAAATCTTTTATGTGTTCACTTGTAGGCTATTTCATAAAAAGCGGTGGTGTGGGTGCAGCACTGAATATAAAGTGTACCAAATATATAATTGTAACGAAACCAAAAGTGAGTTTTACTCTTAATTCTATGGGCTATGCTATCAAACCACTGCCACTGTATTCTCGTACAAGTCATTATGGCGTTCTGAAAATAAAAATGACCTAAATACCTTTGTGTACTATGATCATGTGTATGGTAATTATAATATTTATACTCGCATTTATTTTTTAACAGCAGTGCTACTTACATATGATTCAGCATTGAAGGGCTAGACAAAAAACATTCTACTTAGAACTTAATTCTGTATTTATATAATTTGATAACATATATTTCGTGTGAGTTGAAAGAAATATCGAAAACTCTTGAACTAACAGGTATTTAGATCATTTTCATGTCCATAATTTAAAAAAGTATTTCAATTTAAAAACACAATCACCTTTTAAAGTTAACCTTCCCAAAATGATTAACATAGGTGATCATTTTAACATTTCCTAAAATATCAATGATTACTTTGAGTGAAAATGTTTTTAATTTATGTATTGTGAGATCATCATAATACTTATTAGATTGGCAATTCCATATATATCATACCATAGTCATTTAAATACTAATAAAGAGCAGTCAAACTTCATTGACGTGTTTCTGATTTTCCAAATATTACTAGTGTTCAAATTAAGAAACGACAAAACCGCTGCATGATACAGTATTTATGTACATGACGACGGTTGTTTTTGGTTCGGGTTAGTCACTTTTGTTTTGAGTTTTTCCTTTTTGTCTTTATCTATATCAGGATTCAGTAAATCAATATTCTTACATTTAATATTTAAGGGTTTCACAAAGAAAGCTCAAGTTTGAAAAAGATAAATGAAAAATTCAAATAAAGGAGTGCGACCGACGGAAAACGCACGAGACAACTAAGCGTTTCATTTTTTTAATTTTAATGTTTTCCCATTTCGAAGGTGTTGATGAGTTAGCATTATTTGTTATACCTTTTTGAAGTTTGTTAATAAAAGCTATCAACATCATAATTATTGAACCGTCCTATATTTCCGGTTTAAAGTTTTGTATTATTTGATTTTTTAATCTAAACGTATTGGTATAACGGTATTAAATGTGTACCAGTAACAGGTTCCAGATTGTGTACCCTACATTAAGTGAATACCTATATTGTGTTTTGTTTAGGTAAATAGTGGTTACATATGTACAATTTTTTGGCTGCAAGATTCTCTATGAATTAAGTTTTAAAAAGTGGTTATTTTTTTGTCAGATCGTGCAAGATAAATTTTGGTAATTTTTTAAAGAACAATTTACTAATTTTTAAAACACATTACTATTTTTACATTCGCTATGTTAAAGTGGGATCTGCACAAATTGTTTAAATTAAGGAAAAGGGAATTGGTCAAGGATATAAATGGCATACATCTGTTTAATGTTGAATAATTGTTTATAGAATTGAAACACCAGGTATCTCAGTCATGTCTTGGGGGGAACATTTAAAGAATTAGTATCTTTAGTAATTCTTTTGTAAAGCACCAGCATCATCATTCACAAAATGAACATCATTCTGTCAAACTGATAGTATATCTAGTTTAACATCAGTTGTTATTTCATAAGTTTCGGATCATTAAACTTTTTAAAGTCCTGGACCAGGTTTTTCATCCTATGCTACTATCTCGAATCTGTATACTCAATGTGCAGCAGCTCACCGATTCCTTGTTTGTGGCCATCGCAAGATTGGGTATATTGGTTGCGATTGTAAACCCTTTTATTTGATTTGATTTGTTATTACATGTCAAAATTGTTATGTCTCTTAAGCTCTAGACGTTACGGTTGTGGATTCGCCCAAAATAACTCTCTAAACGAGATTTACCCTGGATATATTGGAGGGTCTAAGGAGGCCCCAGACTCCTCGCTAGGAGAAAGGCTTCCACATTATTCGGACCCTAGTTACGACACTTGTATGGGCCAGTATGAAACCATGTTATTTTTGACATCATCATCAAATAGTGTTGCTTCGATTTCACAGTTTAGCCAAACAGGTCAGCTCAACGACAAACACGTAGAAATATTTATTTTAAGAAAAATAGCAAGGAAACCGACCAAAAATAATAGCCGAAAGTCAAGGAAAAATTAAAATCCGGGTATAGAAAAACAAATAGAACTCAAAGCAAAAATAAGAAAAAAACAAAAACAAAAAGTGGGTAACCCTAATGAAGGTTTGCCATTGATCTTTTAAAAGTTCCCTTTCAAGAAAAAAAAGAAAATCACATCAGACACTTATGCTATCGTCAACTTCTGAGCAACGTAAACACATTGAAATCCATCAGACAAATTTGTTGAAGAAAATACAACCAACAATATATTAATACATTTGTTTTCAATATTTACTTTTGCACATAGGGTGGTATACATACAAGAAATATGGCTTAAATGTGTTCTTAGATTCAATCTTGGTGAGCCTTTTTTTGTCATAAATGTTATGAACTATTTAAAATATGAATATTGTTTAGTTTTCTTATACTTTTTCAGAAAATCAGAAAAAACATTATTTGATAACAACCGACATAAGCAAAAGGCACTTAATGTTTTGAGTGCATATAGTATACACTAGAGAAATCCTTTTTTAGTTAAAAAAATCGTTTTCATTTTAAAAGGTTAGGTTCAGAAGAAAAGCACATGTTCATATTTTGAATGACAAATTTAACAACTATGTACATATTTGTACTTTTATAAATACTGAAAACTAAGAGGCAAAACATTATGGCAAAATTGACATGATTGCATGTCCTAAATAAATTAATGCTCCCTGTACATTAAAGAACCAACCTATCAACCTTGCACGTTAAAGACCTCTTTTGAAGATGTCCTAAACGAGTAGACACATTTTGAAGGCGCTACAAAGGCAAATTCTCTGTTCCTACGCAAGTGTCCAAATTTTTATACCCCCAATTCGAAGAAGAGGGTTTATACCGTTTTACCCTTGTCCGTCCGTTCGCTTTCTGTGGCAGTTTTCAAAGAAACCTGATATTTTGGATATTGCTTTATCATATAAAACCATATGGGGTGTAGCGATGTTACGCTCGTTGATCATCTACTTTCTGTTTACCGAATACTTACATTTTTACACATAGTTGAGATACATGCATAATTTCTGTCGCAAAGCGGGGGTATGGCTAGTGAGCATTAGCTCACAGATTTACCTTGTTCGATTTTATATCGAAATTGCAGGCCTAACTTATTTTCGTTCAGACTATATGATAAAAGCTTTTATGTCGGAGAGAGCACGTTTACAAGAAAAACAATAAATACATTCGGAAAAATTGACAAGACAATGTGAATGCAACTGGAAAATATTAAACTTCCGTTGATCTAATAGTCTTTGTTTTGTCCTTAAATTAAATTATAAGCAGTTATGGAATGTCAACTTCCGACGTCTTAACGTCTTTATAGATAGAAATACAGATTTATTACAATAATTTATGTCAATTAAAATTTCATGTTCATCTGTATTAATTATGATCTGACGACAAAATGAGTAACTTGGTTTATATTTGTAGCCATTTATATTGGTGTCAAGAAAAAAAATATTTCGGTAGTTTTTCTGTCATTATTCATGTAAATTTATGTATACAAACGATATTAAAACTTATTGACAAATGCATAATAAGATTCTGGGAGGGTTAAAAGTGCTCGACTGACAGAGCAGAGCGTCTGCAAGTGGTGGATAGGGGAAACACTATTTTATAATACTGAAAACCGGACCAAAACCATAGTAGTTGACGTGTTATGAAAGCGCGACGTCCTTGCACGATAAAGATCAATATTGTAGATTTCGAAAACGAATAGACACATTGCAGCCGCTACAAAAGGCTAAATGCTACGCCTTTATCCTTGTTTGTTTATAAAACTTTCCTTGTCCTGAAAATAGCTGATATATTGCTCGATGGACGATTAGCAACCAATCAATTGCTTAATCAGGATAACATGTAAAGAAAGTTTTTGTTTGACGAAAAAGAAGAGTTTAAGAGATCAATACAAAAGCTTCGATTTGTATGCCTAACAAATCTTGAAAATCATCAATAAGGATCGCAAATCATATAAAAGCAGATATCCTCAAACAGATTAAAAAATTATTTATTGACAGAATACCAATATTGTATTTTCAGAAAGAGAAAAGAAACTCTAGCAAAGACAAGTTTTCATATTTTAGCATGTGTTTGCATATTTTACATCAGTCAAACTGTCTTGTACTATGAAGATAAAGTGTTAACTACGCACTATTTTTTCTAGTTCAGGTTGTCTTTTTATAAACTATTATGATTATGATTGACAGTTTAATATCTGTTTGTTGAAATGCATGAATAGGAGGTATTTGCAGTTAGATGGAGTTAATGATAATACATGTATAGATTATTCAAATGAATGAATGAATGAATGATTAATTCATTGATCGCTTAACGTCAAGCACGCAATATTTCAGCTATGTACAGAATGAGAACAACATAACAACAGTAAAGCAACGGATTTTTTTCCAGCCACAGGACGAGTAAGGAATAATAAGTGTGGCGGGCAAGTCAGACTCTTTTAACGGTTTACAATGAGCCAACTTTTTTTTCAAAATCTACAAGATGAGTCGTTATCATGCAAGGAGCGTGGCGATCTACAAACATGTTACCCACTTCGGTCCGTGTCAGACGTTTCCGTATTATAACATAAAAACCTCAACAATAAAAAAGTTTTACGAATACACTGTTTCAAACCATTTTTAATAAACTAATTTCATATGGAACACGCGACAATTGTTACACGCACGTTACCGTATAGTTCGCATCTCCGATGCTTGCTATTAACTGTATTCAATATTCAGTATTCAATAAAGGGTTGTTCTCCACCAGGAAGTGAAGTTTGGTGTTTTTAAGCCTTAGTGGTTGATGTCCAAACAATTGTTAGAATAAAACTGTACTTCCGGATTTCTGTTATTTATATTCCCGTTTACGTAATTTCCATGACAAAAGCAATGTAATAGTTGTGGTCATACGGCAGCAACTAAACGCACAATATATAAAAAATGTATGTATGTGGTTTAAGTGGTAAGTGGTATTTACAGGAGTGGCCAGTCAATGAGTATTGTTAGCCAAATATTTAAACGTCATTCAGCGAAACAATTGAAACATTGTTGTTATTTTCTTTTTTTACAAATCATAGGTTTTGTCATACATTTATAACATAGTAGAAGGTATTTTGTTTTTACTTAGAATGAAAACTAGATATTATGATACTGTGTTGTATTACCGCTTTAGCAATCTAGTGAATTTGGCACAGAGTCATAGTTTGCAAAAAATCACTCTCTGGTGTTCCAAGTACTCGAATCATAGAGCTCGTAACCAGCGTATAATATTGAAAGCCTAACCGCGTGCTTCTAGATGCAAATTATACAAACAAAATTTTGTTTTGTACATTTTTTGGTCTTGTGTTATATATTCTATTGCAGTTGCTCGTGTTATTATCTTTTGATAGCACTGTTTTACATTCCATAAAACGTATCTTGTAAGAACAACATTAAAATAAGACATAAAACAGTTGAATATTATTAAACTGCACATACATTTCTTAATACAATATATGTGCTATAAACAATCAATATACCAATAAAAACGTGAACTATACGCTTGATACAGTTTTTATTATGTGTTAACCTCTAATGCCAGAAGGCAAACCATTTGAATATGATGTCAGATGTATGTAAAATCTTAAACGAATATTTGATTAATTGGTTGTCAAAGACGCGGTCTGGTTATTTATAAAGTAACTTCACATATCAAGTCAATAGTTTTAACGCAGTAGCTTCTCTGAACACTAGCTTAAACACAGGGTTTTGTTTCTTTTTTCCAGCGTTTTGTCTGACGAAAACTAGGTTCATATTTTTACAATGCACCAATGGGTGATGATTTTGTCTTTCCTGGAACTGGCTTGGACTTACCCTAACTACTTGTTAGAGATACCAAATGGTTTTGCAGTACCGGATCCATGTCCTGGAGGCACCAGAAGCTTTGCAGCTGTAGGCCATTGGCAACGAGCACCTCATCTGATGTCATTCTCTTTTGATAGGAGTACTACTTTAAACATGTTTGAAAGAAACCCGTTCGGCATGGTAAGTTTTAACTTTCATTTTTATACCAGTGTTTGTACTCAATTCCTCCAAAGACATGTGTACAACTTTTGTTTTCGAGATAATACTTTTACACGTTTATACTTTCATTAAACGTAAATAAATTAAGTCAAATATATGTTTTGAGTTTTTTACGTTCAATATTCATGTGCATTCGAGCTTAATATAGTCCTTAATGTCTACTTTAAAAATAATATAATATAAAATATAGGCGAAGGTCGGGTTTATTACGCTGTACTTGGATAATTTTTCTTCCCTAAATAAAACTTGACCACATACTATAGCAGAAAAATTGCAGATAGTGGCATTAAACCCAAATCAAAGAAAAACAACAACGTTACTTTAAATCCAACAATCCAAAAAGAATACAGTAAAAACCGCCTAATCAGTAAGAATTGAAAAACCCACGGAAAATGACAAAATGCGGATATAGCAAAGACACACAAAACGAAACCAAAACCAAGCACAAAATAGTTAGTTACCCTTTCTAAATAAAAACAAAAAATTACTAAATTACAAAGGGGTCAAAATTTCCTGTTATGAATCGTTATTTTATATACACTTTTCCGTGCTTATTTCTAAAAAGATATATTACAATAATTTGTAAATGTAAATAGTACATTGTTGAGTAAAAAATAAAAAGAGTATGCATCTGTGATGTTATAAAAAAAGAGTCAAATTCAGTTTTTTTTACTTTTGTCATAGAATTAAGACCTGTACGGAAATGAACTCGATAAGCTGTAGGACAAACTTTAATTGCACATAACCTGTCGGTATTACTCTAAAGAAATACTAAAGCGTAAACACATTTTTACTGTCAGTTATAAATTTCCATATTATGCCAAGTTACAGCATTTAAGTAAATACGTCCAATGTGATGTGTAAGACTGGTAGAGAAACTAAATTGAGAAGTTAATATACTTATATACTTTGCAGTATCAGATGGCCTTTATTTCATCCATACAGTGGATTGCCTTCTTGATAGTTATTTAATTGCACATAACCTGTCGGTATTACTCTAAAGAAATACTAAAGCGTAAACACATTTTTACTGTCAGTTATAAATTTCCATATTATGCCAAGTTACAGCATTTAGGAAATACGTCCAATGTGATGTGTAAGACTGGTAGAGAAATTAAATTGACAAGTTAATATACTTTGCAGTATCAGATGGCCTTTATTTCATCCATACAGTGGATTGCCTTCTTGATAGTTATTAGAAATTTAAACTGCCACTAAGAAGGTGGCGCTCTTCAAAAATTTCACTATTTCCTGAGACCTTGCTTTAAGTGTTGATCCCCTTCCGTATCACCACGTAAAGACTTAACATAGGTCTGTTGTTATGGCTCTGGGAATCTATTCAGCAAGCTATAGAAAACAATCTTATTTCTTTATCCTGTAGATACATATGAGGTTATTGTTTCATTACTTGTTTTCGTTCTAAATATCGCTGGTAGGAAAAGAAAACAATCCAATTGTCGAAACGTATAAGTACAAGTAGACATTTGTTTTGATGTAAAACATGTCTCTAAAGATAATAATGAACATAAATGGAAGATATCAAGCTTTATAACTACCTCTTGCTGGTAATGCGTTTTTAAACAGTGTGGCATTTTCTATTTGATCTAAAACTGTCAATTTTATAAAAAAAAGATGTAAAGAAATCATGTAATTCAAGCATGTAATAAAAATTATCATAGAAATTGTTATACTGACCCTATTACACACCAATATAATAAAATATTGCAAGGTATCAGACATGGCCTGGTTTACTTACATGGTATTCAAGTTGTCAAGCATAAATCAATGTATAGCATTAGTACATGCATGTTAAATTCAGGCTGTTAAGCAGGTGGCACAATTTACCTAATAATTTATCTTTTCAACGCGAAATAATTCTATTCACCTGGCTAGACAATATATATCACTAATGTAAGCCATCATAACACAGCATAATATTTACATTAAGTATGGCTTTCATAGATGTCGTAGTTTTCTATTGGTTCAAGCCATTACAGATGATGTAAAATCATTTTTCCATTTCTCAATGAAACCAGTAGCCACGAAGAGCACGCAGTTCCTTGACGACGTCCACAGTAAACAAACAACTCGAAGTAATTTTGTTCACCAAAATTACTATATCAGGACCCCGCATTTTTTATTAAATAAAATGTAAATGTAAGAAGTAAATGCATTCTTTTTCATTGACGAATGAAAGTGCTTCATGGGCTTCGATCTTGGTCAGCGGTTTTTTTACGTCAATGAAACTCTAAAAGAATGTAATCAATTCTTAAGTGTAGACACTCCTCCAGACAAGGGTATCCCGGGTCACATATATTTGATTAACATGTGTTGGTTGTGCACAAGAAAATGCTATGTACCATCAAGGATTTCTGGGCTCAACGCATATAGCAGCACATCGATTTTTTAGATTACGATTCTAGTAAAAAAAAAGACTCAGGGTAGGTTTTATGGGAAAGCCTGGCAAAGGACACTAGATGGTGACGAGTTTGGAAATACCACACCCGTATCAAGTTCAAACGATTAGTGTATTTTGAAAAAGAGTATGTGTTAAAAAGCACAAACCTCTAAATTTCATCTCTTTCTTAAATGTTGTGACAGTTAAAATTTCCTTCCAATCGGTCCATTTTATTTTCTAAGATGAGTAATTTTTTGTTAACTTACAAGTCTCATCTTAGTTATTGATGAAACTCTACTCGCTTGACTTTACGCCAAAATTAAATTTATCAACATAAAATGAATTTCTTGTATTCCAGTTGTTTATATATCTAGTCATGCGTTCAAAATAAACAATTTTTATATACACGGAAAACATAATTATAATACTGTTGATGAAAGATAAACTACGTTAACTACCCATTTAACCGTCCGAATGTTTTGATCCGTTTCATAAGTTATTCAGCTTTTGTTTGTGGAATTTTATTGTGATGAGGGTTGAATCCGTTAAACCGATTCAACACATCGACACATATGATTGTGTGTCTGATCCAATTGAGGATATTCAATATAAACCTTGTTATCTTTTTGATTATTTGAATGAATGGTCTTTTTACATCCAGCAAGCAGTATTTTAGTTCTATGCATTCTGATAAAAAATTAGGAAACAACAAATTAATTAATTAGAGAAATTAGACGGGGCAACGACAAGAGCAGAAATTATTTGCCTCAAGAAAAACATCTATTTATTGAATATAATGTGTTCATGCAAATCACCATGAAGACATGAGATGTAATGTTTTCTTTAGAAAGTTCATCGGTTATCTAACTACATTCCAGTTTTTCCAAAATTCATCGGGTATCTCACAACATTCCACTTTTTCATAATTCATAGGGTATCTCACAACAATTCAGTTTTTTTTTCATTCAACATGACAACATTCCTTAGGGTCAGTAAAATAGTCATAATTTGAAATCGTATCTATCAAATAAACTATCTATACAATCCTAATTTTTTCATTTAAGGACTACGAAAAACAGAAAGACTGGAAAGTACTATGTCGCATAGACAGTGACGGTGATGGGAAAACCAACGGAGAAGAACTGGGCGACCCAGACTGTGTTTGGATGAAAGGGACGGAACCCAAAGGCCCGGCTACTAGTCATCCAGGTATTAACTTTAATTAAAAGTCTGCTGGCGTACAGATTTGTTTTCATTAGTGCCATGAAATTTTGAGTAAATATTTACCAAAACACTAGCGAATAGTACCAAGAAAACAAAAGATACAAGTACTTGATTTAAATATCGTAAGGTTATGTGAAAAGACAAAACCAATTATCAAGCATGTAGGGATGAACTCTGGTATTTTGGAGCAATATGCAGTTCCTTCTCCACATCTGGCACCTGCAGTGTAACTTTAAAGTTATGACAAAAGTCTGTTTATTGTTGTAATCGTCCTTTTGGCTCTTACTGTTTTGTCGGTTTCCTTCTTATAATTTTTAACAACAGGGTTAGTAATGGTACTGGAAACAATTACGACAGTTTATAAAAGTGATTCTCATGGTATTAACTTGAACTTTTAGAGTATCTGTGATATTCTTAATTTCGAGCTTTTACGACAGTACGATGCAGGCAATCACCAAACCGTGAATTATTTAAAACCAGAACTTCATTTATTTTGCAAAAGGAGAATTATATGATTTTTTCTTTTTTCTTTCAGGTATCAAAGAGGAATTTCAAAATAACCAAACTACTATTAGTAAGAGTATTAGAAGTAAGGTCAACTGTGAATTTGAAGGACAAATGTCGTTTGCGTAGCTCTTCCTTAACAAAACACATATATTATGAACTGTATATCTCGTAGATGCTGTTCGATTAATAGTGCAACGACAAGTCTATTGGTTTACAACTTAAAACGGACTGGGTGGAGTAGTAAGAAGTATTGTTTGTATAGAAAGGAAGTACAACTAACGGTCAAACCGCATTTATATAACGTAAATTATTTATTAGTGCTATATTATCAATCATTTATAAATCCAAGTAGAAACAAGGAAAATCAATTTACGTAACACAAACAGTAAACAAACAACACATATGTTTTTGTTTTTTGTAGGATTGTGTTTATGTCCGATGTAGATATATTACTTTTTAACATTTATAAAATACATCAATTGTTATAAATTATTTGTTTGAAAATTATAGTATTAATATTCATATTTATTGTATATATATTCATAATTATCGTATTTATATTCATACTGTATATTAAAATGATTTGTTTTGTAATTTAAATGTGTAATCAGTCATAGTATTATTTTGATTTACGTTCTTTTGCGTAAATAGACGTATATTTAATAGTAGGTAGGTCTTTTATGTAAGTTTATGTTGACGATGCATTATATAACTCGTACGCATTTATAGTGCTTTTACTCTGCAAGGACAATACTATCATGTAGAATTAGGTAATGCTAGAATTTTTAATCAGTTAATAAACTAACGTTAATGGAGATATGCTACTACACTAATCGAAAATGTTTTGTCATGTCAATGCTGGTCCTAATCAGAGTTACGCTGTTGTTAAAATATGCAAGAATATAGTTCGTCGTTTTAAATGTTTTCTGCTCTAAGATGCGAACGCCTACTCTGACGTCACAGATAGTCCCAGTATCATAAAACTTCTCAAATTGAGATTTTCTTCATAAACATGAGGTTTTTTTGGACAACTTTCAACATTCCAGAAATCTCATTCGAATATATTTAATTTGATAAAAAAATTGTCCTGGTAAGATTTAGAACAACAGCCCCTTTTGTCTTGTGTGACCGGTTCTGATGTTGCATTGTCTGACCCTCTGAATTGTTTTTTTTGTGTCAATAGTTGTTTTAATCTAGACAGCTTCATATTCTAGGTGTTTTTATGGATAACGCAGAATATATAAGTCTGGACATGTGATGTTCCATTGATGAACTACAAATAAATTAATTGTAAATGCAGTCAAATGAAAAGTGTTACATTTAATTTATAAATTAGGGGTTAACTTAATTCAAATTAAAACTGTTTATTCTAGAAAATCTCAGCTCATTTCACATGATTTTATCTTTATGGTCTTTTCTATTCAACAATCTATTACTTATTATTCTTGATTATAGTTTGATTAAGTGAATTTAAGTTTCTCTGTTTCTCTCTGTGGTTGAATATATCTATACTGTCATTGACCATTTTGTCCGGCTTATAGGCAATCGAAGAAATAAACGTATTGTTTTATTTTGGGTAGAACAACTGGCAAAGGTTTTAAAGAACCTCGTTTACTTTCTGTGCCGTCATTATTGGACTGGACCAGGTGACAGGGTCGTATGTGTGCACATACATAAAATCCGCGCTTGATTCTTATTTTCCCACTTCAAAACATTAAGTCACCTATAGTTCAAAATATTATTCATTGATATATAATCCTCATCTCTATTGTGGACGTCAACAAACATACCAAAATCTATTGATTCGTAGCTATCAAACAGGGACGATTATAGTTTGTTTAAATTGACAATGAGATTAATATGAATTTGGTCTGAAATTGAAGCAAACACTGGCACTCATTGCAAGAGTTCCTTAAATATCTCAGCACTCTCTTAACGTGTAACTTCGGATTTAAGCATTAGAAAGATACTGTTGTGTTATTGTTCATCCCGCAAAATAACTTCCAGAAGAACATCAGTTGTACTCATGCATGAAAATAATAAAAACACATAACATACTGGCTTACGCGTAGCCTAGTCTAAAAATGCCTATACCCGATGACTCTACCGACATGATGCTATCTTGAAGGTTGGTGTCGCATCAACGTAGGCCTTGACGGACGATTATAAATTCCAGTACAAAAATTTAGATCTTGTTTAAAATAGTCTTCAACGAATGTGAACCTAAAAACTGTAAGACGTGCACGACTATGATCACAGACTGAAATTACATGTTGCTTAACAAACAAATTTCAAGTTATATGATAATCTTAATTGTTGATTTAATAACAAGACCTACACGTTGCAATGCAATTTATGGACTTGTTAATAATGATGAAACGAAAGGAAGACATAATAAACGCATTAGTAAGCATCGTTTAAGAATACTAGTAAATACCAACTCTTTTTTTGCAGTATACCATCGTTGCCATTAGTCCAATCATTCAATTCTTTTTACGAAAGTCCACATCCTTAAAAAAATTTACCATAACTTTTGTGCACAATTCTGCAGTATAATAAACCTTAGCTTCCGAGTCATAGATTAAGTGGGGTGAATTTGAAGAGCATATACAATCATAATCTTGGACGTTGCCATGGTCATCTTTAAACAGTATGTTGGCGTTTGAATAGCAACCGCTAGATATGCATTACACCGAAATTGTAAAAAAATGTTAACATGACATGGTTATAAAGGATTGTTACTTATGCTTGTCGTAGGAGTAATCCTTGACAACTACATTATACCATACATTTCTAAATATAAAGTGCAATAAAAAAAGTACATATAGTATGTTACTACCATATTCTTTATACAGTGCAATGGAAGCAATGTCTATAAATAATAATCTTTTATTTATTTTGACGGTACAACATCTGTAATAAAACGGCCCATCTTCTCACGGTAGCTAAGAACATCTACACCCATTAGTTTTAACCCGGGAGAGTGTGACCAGTACTTTAATCTTCACAAGATCTAGTGTACTTCTTAAAGTCAGGGTCTTTTTCCTAATGTAACAACATTAAACAGTTGATTTTTTTCAATTATAACAAATTCGATCAATCATAAGCTTTTTCTCTTTCTCCTTTTTTCTGGAAAAAACTATGTACATTTTTACCTACTTACAGACAGGGCTGCTAACTCGTCTAAAGCACATTATAGACCTGTATTTTTTTTGGGGGGTGGGGGGTGTTCTACTTTCTGTCGTGTCTTTGTCTCAATTCAAATTCTGTATTTGTCCTGTAATTTTGCATTCTTGTTGACATATCGTTTTCTTTCTATTTATTATATCTAGCAACAGCCTGTTTTTTTATCCCCCCCCCCCTTCCCCAGCTCGGGAAGTATACAAATCGTTATGTAGTTGAACAATAAAAGATCTTCAAGTAACTAAATACAATTTCACAAATAGACGAATTACATTATCTTATAAACAAGTTTTACATTTTGTATGGAAGAACATGGAGAGGTATTATACAAAAAGAAAGGTACCAAAAAGCAAGTATCATGTCAATTTAAATAATGACACTGAGTATATGTACACAATTTCAAACGAGGTAGAACATCATGTAGAAAATCACGCGAACACTTTAACAAGGAGCAAGTTAGCAAATTACCATAAATATGTGTCATATGACGATGTACGATATCATTCTTGATATTCTTCAACATGTATAACCTTGTAACTCTTAAACTTACTTAACCGCCATTATTATCACGAGTTATGTCATTTATCATTTTAAAATTCGGTTCTTGTAAGTTTCATACCACCACCAATTTGGTGTTAGAACCAGGTCACCAGAGAGTGCGATGTCCCATCAACAAAACGAATTCGTTATCCGTTATATTTATAGGAAGTAGCATAAACTGATTACAAGAGTGTTAAGAATTAAGATGACGAAAGTCAATAAACCTTTAAATTTTTATTGATATAATTAAGATTTATTTCGCGGAATTTTTGTTTGTGGTCACCAATGGTTTGACTGGTATGGCTGGTTTTGATAATATCAACCATTATTTGATAAGATATAGGTCAGTCTTAAACCTTTCAAACATATTTTTACTTAACTATATTTGTCATGACTTATTTCCGAAATAACAATTTCATTATGATTAAACAACACAAATGTTCACACATTTTATTCTGAGTAAATTATGTGACCATTCATCATTCACTGTTTGGAACCCTCATCTTCAACACAATCACTAGCTTCGTATCTTTGGTCACCATTACCATTACCAATTTATGGTTAATGTTTTGTTATATCTGAAGACATGTCACTAAAATAGTTATGTACTTTTATTACCAACCTTCTCTACTTGGTTCAATTTATCTTACATTTTTATCTTTGTTCTGGTTTACTTTTGGAATTTGTACTTAGCACTCCACAAACTTGTAGTGATTCAGTAAACCGGTGATCTTTTCTGCTCATATACCACAAACGTAACAATGAAATTATGGCTACCAAAGATGAATCAACAATTCTCTGTATTAAATCCCAGTTACACAATTTGAAAGGAGATAGAAAAAAGTGTTTCTCTTTTGTATTTTGTTTGAGCTTTTATTGAGCCCTGAAGACTTTCATCAGCTAAGATAATCACTCACCGACAGTCATCTGTGGGTAACAATTTCTTTAGCTCACTGTTCTGGATATCTCAAGCCTGCAAATACTTTAAATGCAAACTTCTAGGTAATAAATCTTAATTAAATTATTTATTATCAAGGGTCTCTATTTTGTATTGAAAACCGGCCGATACCCTCAACACAAATCAAAGTCAACAAATTATTTTATAGTTACCATATTTGTACAGTTTTACATAAGAATATTAACCACAGTGAAAAGACATCCATATCATGCTTAAGATTGCGAAATAAAATAGGGGAGAGACCGACATAACATACCCCCTTTTTCCTGGATTCGGGCCTTAAAGGAGAGGTGTATTGAATCAAGTTTATGTTAAGTATTCTTGACACAAAATTATTAATAATATTTTCTAAAGGGACAGCCATAAAAGAACTAGCGTGTCTTCCACAGGCAAAACACCATTCTTAATTAAGTAATCATGCAAATAGCGGGTCTCTATTGAACAGTTGTTTCTTAAATAATTAAGGATACGTTTTAAGTGGGTTGGATCCCGGTCGAAACAATATGCATTGTTCATAGGCCAGAAAGGAAAGAACTATGCATTAACTGCATCAAATCCAATACACTTGAGAGATCGGCTTTCAGAGTTGTCAAGATGGTTTCAAATTTCCAGTGCTAGACCCACTAAGTGTCCGATCGCGTCCCGGGTGGCGGATATAGGAGGCCCTCTCTTTGGATTGAATGATTGGATTTTTGCCGTCAAAATTGAAATTGTACTCCGTTGGCCCACCCCATATTCATGTTGATTTCACTGTTTGCTGACTTAGGTGAAATTCTGCTCGCTGCATGTAAAGCAAACATTCAATCAATCAATCAATCAATCAATCAATCAAACTCCACCAATATTCAAAGTAAACGTGTTTTCCTGGGTTTCTTGTAGAGACCTCAGAAGTTCTTTCAACTTATTAGTTGGTTCTTAAACCACAACTATTCTGTTTATCATAGCCTCTTTGACAACGGAAGTTCAATTTCATCTGTTTTTATCATCTCTTATATTTTAAATTGCTCGTTTTGTCTCATTTCCTACCATTTTTAATTCTGTTTCTTTCGCACACAAGTGCTACAGGTTGATCAAGAGGATGACGCGGAGAAACTAGAGGAATGAGAAAAGACCAACGCCTTTCTTTCTTCTCTGAAACGTGTACCTTGTATTCGAGCATTTTGTTAAATATGGTATATCCATTTTCTATATTTAATGGGGGCCTCGGTGGCCGAGTGGTCAAGGTAGTTCGTCTACTATTGATCACGTGATCTGTCAACACTGAGATTGCGGGTTCGATTCTCACTGCAGGCAGGCTGTACTCGACTCCAATCTTAATTGACAAGGATTGCCAGTTTTCCTACCGCAGGTCGGGGGTTTTCTCCGGGTACTCCGGCTTCCTCCCCAATAAAAACTGGACGCCATGATATAGCTGAAAATATGCTGAAAGTGGCGTTAAAAACCATCAATCAATCAATTTATTTAATGACCCGTCTTAACATGAATTAGTCTCAAGGGTGACTGTTAGGTTTTCTCCTATGTTACTTGAAAGCACCCTAACACGGAACGAATTTTAGACATTTTCTCCTCGTTTTTCTCTCTTCTCGCTCTTTCGCTTTGGCTCATTCTTCGGGTTTCCTACTTGCACAAATATCATATTTTACACCATCTTCAAACAAAATTTCAAAGTTCAAAAATATACCAAACCAAAATAATCTTTGTCGCACCTTTTGAAGGGTTTTCCTAAAACCCAGATGCCTTCCAGTCACACTATCGTGTAACTGTTCTAACACAGACGTTTTCCGTTTTCATGCCATTCTATTTTATTTCCGTCATCACGTTACATTATCTTTAATTTAAAGAAATATACCACAAGTGTTTCAGTTCAATACTTAAAGGAGCATCTTGTGCCCAAACATGCCTCTTGTCATTTTCAAACCACTCTCTCACTATTTCAAATTTGTCTTTTCTGTTCATTTTCTAAACTAAGGTGTAGGATTTCTTTACTATAATATATAAACTCCATATGTTTCATATTCCATTTGGTTTTTACAGCTGACGTTCTCTTCTTTTGACAGTCAAATGATTTATTTTCACGCCGAATCTCTCGCGCACACTTTATTCACAATGTTGTATTTTTTCAGTACTTGTCCATTACAAGAGTTAAAGCCTCTTTTTGCAATTCTGAATGTCCATTTACTTGTTTCTAGCTCTCTTCACAGATTTCTCGCCACGAGATTTATTAAACGCACTCTTAATCTTTGCAACTCTGACTGGCAACGACAAAGAATTCTTGAGGAATTCTTGAGTCAGGGCTGACGAAGGCAACTTATGACATGGTTAAAATATCTTAAACCATTTCAACTCTTTTCCTTTGGAAAACAATAAGAACAGTCAAATGATTTATTTTCACGCCTACGTCTCAGGACGTCGCATTATACAATAATTTACTGTTTAAGATGTCAATAGCAGGAAATAAAATGGATTCGAGATCAGTTCAGCGAGAATCCAGGTTGATGTGTTCATTATATCCTACTATTGACCAATGTTTAAACAATATGCAAAAACAACGATGTTTTGAGCAATATTTCACGTAACGAATAAAATAATGGTCACTAGTTTTGGGATATATATAGTTGCATAAAATTATCTTAAGTAATTTTAAAGATATCCTTTTTTTATATTTTGCCGCCATATTTTTATATATGGATATCTAACTTATTGCCATGAAAGAATAATGCTGATATCTGATACATTTAGCACTTTTCGGGCAATTAACTACTACTTAAAACCATTTCCCAAGTATAATGTTATTCTCTAAAGCTGTTCAAACCAGTCGTTTGAGTTGTTTTGCATTAGATATTGATATATGAGTATATTCAGAACAAATGCTAGAAATCTGAGTTCCGATAGGTTTTCGTCATAATAAAACTGGGATTTTGACACTTGAAAGACATTATAATTTGGTGTTGTGCATACTGACATGGTGTTATTGTTGTTAATTCTGCAGATACAGATACAAATGGTACATTAACTATAACACGTGGAGCACTGAGATATAGTAAGTAAAATATACCACTGCAAACTTTCACAAAGTTTTTTCTGTATTTAAGACTTCAGAATACTTGTCTTCATTACATTTAGGAAATCCTGTCCATATTCATCTATGATTTTCTTTTTTACAGTCGGATAGAATGGCCGTATGTACTGCTGCTGGTTCAACTATTGTAGTCGAATGTTGTTGATTTCTGTTGAATTATTAAGTCAGATTGTTTCATCCATCGTTTGTTTAGTTCTATACTGTACATCATTTTTTGTTGACGACTTAATGTTCGCTGGAGAACTGGATCAGCAACAAACTCGTTAATGTTTTTTTCTGCCAACAAGAAAAGCCTTTATCGTTCGAACTGTAACATCAGACGACAAAAATTGCGTGGAGGTATCTGCCTTAGATAGTTATCGGTAATTTGTACAATGTATTATGATTAAAACACTATTTTAATACAGCATTAAAAATGTTTGACCTATTTATTAGCGTACCATCCAATATGGAAAAAATACGACTATTTTTTACATTACCGATTGAACAATATGGAAAACATATTGTACGGTCACGTGTTATGAATGCAGTATTTTAATTGATTAATAAATGTGTTTCTTTAAATCATGTGCAGTATTGAAATAAAAAGTCATTAATTAAAGTAGTTAAGAATTTTGAGTGTCCATTATTTTCAAGAATTCTGGGTTTCATACAAGAATAATAGTGATTCTAGCTTTTTTGTTTCAACTTTGTGCATTGAACGTGGCAAACGTTTTTTTCACAATTCCCCACCACGATTTATGTAATAATTGAAAAACTACGTACTTCCAAATGACCGTATGTCACTCCTTTAATCTTATCAGGCTTTATAGAACATAAAGTGTCCCCATATTGTTCTTATATAACGGATTTTTTTTCAACAAGACAATAAAATTATTTTGTATAAACAAGACGTCTAACACACAAACCCGGCAGAGTTAAACATTGCTCATGTAAGAATCTTACCACACGGATCAATTTATCTTCCACAAGACGAAAAACACAATAAAGACAATGTGTCTTGCTGCTTTCAGGCTATCCGGGAACAACTCAAAAGTCAAAGAATTTCAGAAAACTTTATTGACATACTCTTAGAATCGTGGAGAAATTCAACAGGCCAACAATATGGGAGTTATTTCTACAGATGGATGTTATTTTCAAGTAAAAGGTAAACTGATCCATTTTATCCATTTTAAAGAATGTTTTAGATTTTGTTGTCAACTTTATACAATCAAAATGTTGTATACAGTGGGATAAACACAGCAAAATCTGTTATATCTACTATTTGTGGTTTAATCAGTGGCAAACCTTTTGGGGAAGCAAAACTTGTATGTAGATTTATGAAAGGAATCTATAATTGTAGACCTTCTTTGCCAAAATATTCTTCTACTTGGAATGTAAATAAAGATATGAGTTTATTAAGTTCATGGCCTATTGCCACAAAAAACTGCAATGTTACTTATGTTATTAAGTAGTCAAAGATGTCAAACGATTCTCATGCAAGTAATTCTCTCACCCTATCTTTCGACAATTTTTGTGAAAAAATCAGCATTTGAACAATGTTAAGCGTACCTTGTTTTGGAAATCTATTCAGTGAAGCTGTTGTCGTCGATTTGGATCGCAATGCGCAAAATGGAGAGAATTGCTACTGTCATTTAAATGGCGAGAACTACTCTCTGACAAGTGTACATTTTTTATATGTTTATTATTAGTTTTTTTCAATGCCAAAGCTGGGGCCATACTAGGACGGTTCCCAGTGCTCGACCCACAGAGCAGCCCAGCGCGTCCCCGCCTGGAGGATAGTGGAGACCCTCTCGGTTTTTTTTTTTGGGGGGGGGGATTGTCAATAAAACGGAAAGTCTGGCCGCGGACCATAGTGGGTAACGTGTTTGGAGAGTGCCACGCTCCTTGCACGTTAAAGATCCTTTTTGTAGATTCCGAAAAAGAGTAGGCTCATTTTTTCCGCCGCTACAAAAGGCTAAATTCTCTGAACCTACACAATACTCCGTACTTTTCCAGTGGCAGTCAAAATTTTGTTCCCTGTGCCCCATCCTACCCCTTTTTCAATTGATGTATTGTTTGTTAACTTGTTCCCGTCGTGAATATAGCTGAAATACTGCTCGCTGGAAGTAAAGCAAACATGCAATCAATCAATTCAATGCCAGAGTTACCTTTCTTTGCATGTTATTATTTCTTTTCTTACATGACCTGAGCGTTCTATATACATCATTACCTACTTACTTACTTACTTGGTCGCCTGTCACCGTGCCAGATGCTCCTATCCCTCATTAGTGTGGAAAGCTCTCTTGTGTCCTGCGCTCCTGTGTCCTTCTTCAAGGTGTCCACGAAGGTTGCCTTGTGTCTTCCTCGTCTTCTAGTTCCATGGTTGGGCTCCCATAGCACAAGTGGTTGAACACTGAGTTCTGGATGGCGGAAGCAGTGTCCTGCGAGCTGTAGCCTCCTGGATGTAATTGTGTTGCTGACATACGGGATGTCTCCATAGAGGACATTGTTGGGAGTGTGGCTGGACCAGTGAATGTTCAGTGCCTTACGGAGCATTCTGATGTATGTTCCGTCCAGTGAGTGTTCCATAGCCTGTGTTAGTGCCCATGCTTCACATCCGTATAGTAGGATAGACTCGACAGTTCCTTTGAAGAAGCGTACTTTCAGTTCACTACTCAGACTGGACCTCCATATGCTAGACATGCCATTGAGGGCCTGCCAGGCTAGAGATTTACGTACAGCAATGTCTCTCTCTGTTTGCCCGACCCAGGATCCCAGGTATTTAAAGTCGTCTACTTGTTCTAGTTCTGTGCCATCCGTGGTGTGCAGTGAAGGAGGGTTCTCGATGTTAATAGACAGGCACTTTGTCTTCTTAGCATTTATGTTTAGGTCCACCTTCTTACACTCTCCTTCCACGCATGACAGCAGCTTTTGTGCCTGCTCAATCTCGTCTGAGATTGAGCAGGCACAAAAAGCATTAAGCATTTATTTATTCATTGTTTATAATTATGTTATATGTGACAATTTTCTTTCTTAATGAATACAACCTTAAATTTTTTAATACATTTTTATGAGTTAAGCTGACAAATGCAAATAGTTTTAAACAGTATTTATTTATTGTTTCGAAAAGTCTTCACGATTTCTTTTTTTTACCAAAAAAACTGGCATGATCTAAATACTTACTGTCATGTGTTGTCACATGGTTTCTATTGATTAATATATATGCGACATGTGCATTTTTTTCATGTCGCATAGCAGCCGCTACGAAAACCTCAATTTTCCTTTGAGTAATTGGTTCGCAAATGGAGAATAGTGATGTTTGTTTGATTTCAGCAAATTTTCAACAGGAGGCCACAATTGTGTTTTAAAAACCAAGCGAGAACACATTTAGGATAGACAGAAAAATTTGTAATCATGGTCAGTTTATGTTGGAGTCGAGAGCTCCTAGCGCATACATCGACACGCCAGTGGTATATACATCTCGTACTTGTATTATGACCTAACTAGGACACATGGGCTACAAGATATTGAGAATGGAAGCGTAAATTATTCATATACTATTTAAATAATTTGAGTTGGTTTTGCATGTTGATATACGAGTGTTTTATTTCAGAAAAAAATACTAGAAATATGTCTTCCGATAGGTTTTCATCATAATAAAACTGAGAGTTTGACACTTTAAAGACATTATAATTTGTTGTCCTTGTGCATACTGACATGGTGTTGTTAATTCTGCAGATTCAGATAAAATGGTACATTAACTATAACATGTGGAACAGTGAGATATAGTAAGTAAAATATACCACTGCAAACTTTCACAAAGGGACATTTTACCATAGCGACCGGCTTGAAAAATTATAAATGCAATTTTTTTAGTCTTCATAACTTTTGAACCGTGAAACTTTTCAACATTGAAAGCACAAAATCTTTTCTTGCATTCTCTTTCAAGTTAAAATACAACGATTTATTTTTAAAATGCTTTTAATGGCATCTCTTGTTAATGCTTGAATTTAGAACTTCGTGTTTTGCTTTCTTTACAGCAGAAACTTCATCCCTAAGCAGCTGTATACAGTCTTCTCACTAACATCACTACATGTTACAACTCAGATGTGACTCTTTGAAATGAGGGTACTTTTCCCTCGGGCGAGATTACATCAGGAAGAAATTTAAAAGCACCCCCAAGGAATGAGAAAACATGAGATAACGAGACAACAATCCTGTAAAACATTAATTAAAAAACTTAAATGTATAACAACCATGTTGACATTTTACATTAAAATGTAATCTTCAAATTTGTAAACAATTATGTCCCCTCCCACGCTCAGAGACACGTTCTGCCTTTTTTGGAATTTCTGCCTTTCCTTCTTCTTTGAAACTGTTTACTATTTGTCGCAAGTACTTCTCTACTGGGCCTGAATTTGTCAGATCTTGAGAGTTTGTTTCTGTATTAAAGACTTGAGATTTGCCTGTCAATACATTTCTTCATTGCATTTAGGGAATCATATTCATCTCTAATTTTCCTTTTTACTGTCGGATAGAATGACCGTATGTACTGCTGCTGGTTCTACTATTGTGGTCGAATGTTGTTGATTTCTGTTGAATTATTAAGTCAGATTGTTTCATCCATCGTTTGTTAAGTTCTATATTGTACATCATTTTTTGTTGTCGACTCAGTATTAGCTGAACCTGGATCACCAACAAACTCGTTGATGCTTTCTTCTGCCAACAAGAAAAACCTTTATCGTTAGAATTGTAACATCGGACGACAAAAATACGTGGAGTTATCTGCCTTAGATAATTGTGTATCTTAAAAATAAAAATCTCGCAATGTATTATGATTAAAACACTGTTTCAATCCTGCATTAAAAATGTTTGACCTATTTATTACATTCAAGTAGCGTATACTGTCCAATATGAAAAAGATACCTCTTTATTGGACGATTCAGGTTTACACAGTTTGTATATACAAGATGGCGGAGTACCAACTAATATGAAAAAAAATACGACTTTTTGTACATTACCGGTTGAATAATATGAAAAATATATTGTACGGTCACGTGTTATTAATGCAGTATTTTAATTGATTGATAAATGTGTTTCTTTAAATAATGTGCAGTATAGAATTAAAAAGTCTTTTATTAAAGTATGTAAGAATTTGGAGTGTCCATTATTTTAAAGAATTCTGGGTTTCATAAAAATGATAGAGAATCTGGCTTCTTTGTTTCAACTTTGTGCATTGAACGTGGCAAACGTTTTTTTTTTCACAACTCTGCACCACGATTTATGTAATAATTGAAAAAAGACGTACTTCCGAATGACCGCATGTCACTTCTTTAACCTTATCAGGCTTTATAAAACATAAAGTGTCCCCATATTGTTCTTATATAAGTGATTTTTTTTCAACAAGACAATTAGATTATTTTTGAATAAACAAGACGTCCTAACACACAAACCTGGCAGAGTTAAACATTGTTCGTGATATTAGCCGACATACTGTTGGAAACAGTGAATTAAGCTTTCTGGTTTTTTTCTCTAATGGCTCCAATAATCATTTTATTATAACATTATCCATAAGTGGCATCATCAGACGTTCATGTAGTGCATAGAAGTGATCATTTAAAATTTTGAAATGTATATGTTGTTTTACAATTCTTACTGTACGCCCTTGTAACAGGTTTTCAAAGATCGATAAAAACGTAACACAACGTCAGACAAAGTTCTTTTTTTTCAAAAGATATTTTATTGTAATAATTCTACTGGTTACGGAGTAGTTCTTGCCGGCAAGTAATTCTCTCCACCCAATCTTTCGACAATTTTTTGTGAAAAATCAGCATTTTAAAAATGTTAAGCGTACCTTGTTTTGGATGGAAGATAGTGAAATCTATCCAGTAAAGCTTTTGTCATCCATTTGCATCGCAATGCGTAAAATGGCTTCTGTCATTAAAAAGGCGAAAACTACTCTCTGACAATGACAAGTATAAATTTTGGTATGTTTATTATTAGTTTTTTATTTAAATGCCAGAGTTACCTTTCTTTGCATGTTATTGAACAAGTACATTTCTGTTCTTAACTGACCTGAGCGTTCTAGATACATCATTAATGATTTATTTATTCATTACTTATAATTATGTGATAATTTTCTTTCTTAATGGAAACAAAACTTTAAATTATACTTGTTTGTCAATTTTTAAATACATTTTTATGAGTTATGTTGACAAATGCAAATAGTTTGAAACAGTATTTATTTATTGTTTCGTAAAGTCTTTACAATTTCTTATTTTGACCTTAAAGAACTGGCATGATCTTAATACTTACTGTCATGTGTTGTCACATGGGTTTTATTGATCATATATGCGATATGTGCATATTTTTTTTCAATGTAGCATAGCAGCCAATAGGAAAATCTAAATTTTCCGTCTCTGTTGAGTAATTGGTTCACACATGGAGAGTAGTGATGTCTGTTTTATTTCAGCAAATTTTCAACAGGAGGCCAGAATTGTGTGGTAAAAGCCTAAGCGAGAACACCTTTAGCTTGGACAGAAAAACTTGTAATCCTTGTCAGTGTATGTTGGAGTCGAGCGCTCCTAGCGCATACATCGACACGCCGGCGGTCTATACATCTCGTACTTGTATTATGACCTAACTAGACCACATGGGCTACAAGATCTTGAGAATGGAAGCGTAAATTATTCTTATACTATTAAACCATTTTTACAAAATGTATGACTTCCACTAAGGAGTTTTCTTCGTGTTAACTTTTCTCACACGGTTTAACTCTAGTTAATACAACTCGTTATTTCTTTAATTACAGGCGAAGTTAGTTTCCAATTTTAATTTTAATTTTATTTTGTTCAGTTTTGATGACATTTGTTAATGGAACTACTTCAACTACCAGAATATATTTTATTTTTGAATGTCATGTATCACAAATGAACAAACCAAACAAAAGCTCCGTTTATAAAATATTCAAGATATAAGATCAGATCAGTCAATCACTTTAATATCATATTGAAAAAAATGTAAGGATTATTAGAAAATATACAGTTGTGTGGTTGAAATAAAACATAGCTTCTCCGTTTTTCGGCAGAAAACCTTTCCCATGCAGTGCATCCGTGTTGGTGTACAAATGCCAAAATCTAACGTAAGTAGGATCACTTTTTTTGCCTTCTTAGTGACAAAGATCTCTGTACAATAAAGAACTATGTGGCAAGCTCGTTTCAATAACTTGTTCACATCCTAAAAATAACTTGAATAAAACCTATATGGGAAACATGCATCTTAAATACCACATTGTAATTTCTGCTTAGTTATATTCTCATTCAGAAATTATTCCAGGTGGCAACCAGAAACTCATTACAAAGTACGCCATATATAACGAAAACTTCGATATAAGTTTAGATCTGCTTGTCAGGCGCATTACCACTTCCGTGTTTATATATAGAATCAAAATCCCAAACATGTCACGTCTAACGTTTGTGGAACGACTTTAAATAATAATGCCTTCTTAAAAGGTAAACACTTTTCTTTTATCCCGTCTCATTTTTGTACGCCCTTGTACGCTTGAACTGAACTCGAATTGTCGTCTACATTTCCCGGTAGCCATGTACAATGGTTTGCTTAGCGTCTTCTTATGCCATTAAAATTCACAATAGGTATTTGGGGGGTTTAGAGGCGCGGTATGTTTAATAAAAAAAATCACACGAGATGTTTATAACATTCCAAATGGCCATTACATTATTTTAATTGAAGTGGCTCTTTATGGTATTTTTGTGTATAGCTGGTTAACTGTGATAATAACCTATCTTTTTGATTCCCTAAAACGTATGAAATAAAGAGTAGTCTTCTTCTGGTTAATGCTCTGAAGTGTATAATATACCACCCTATTATAAAAAGATTACTGAAATAAAATTTAATGCAGATCGTTCTCTTGCGTTCAAATAAATGACGTATTTCACTAGTTAGAGCCTCAAATTCTTGTGTACTACATCATCACTTTAGTTATCGAAAACTCCTTCCGTTTTTTTATACACTTAATCAAGTGTGTATGGTATAATAAAAGAAGAGTGATCGATAACACTTGGTGAAAACATGACCTTGGTTAATTATTGAATTCAATATTGTTTGCTGATCTACCAGATATATACAAAAAGAACTGTCCGTTATAAACGATACAACACTAACTCCTATCAGATATTTTGACAAATAAGTCATCTCTTGTACATTTTTGTAAGTAAGACGTTTTGAGTGGATTCGATTTGTTTTACAAAAGTGATCCAACTCCAGAATCTTTTTTTTTAGCGAACTGCGTTCATAAGCATTAAAAATTCTTACATGAAAGATCAGACCGATTCCACTACAAAAGTTTCGGTTTTAGGAACTACTTACTTTTCGTATTTATCTTTTATAATGTTGGTTCTGACAAAATGCATTTAAAATGTTATCGTGTCTTGGTATATACATGTCGTTTTTAAATGTTCTTTGTTCATATTTTTTTATTTACATTTAACACTATAGCTTATAGATTATATTCGGATGGTTATTACGTTATTTGTCATTTCTGATAAGTCGACTGCTATCATCATGTTCATTTAAATAAAATAATTCCTTCGAAATGTAAATTTGTATTAAATGGGTAAATTATACGGAATATAAGCTGTTTTGAAAACATATTTTGTCATGTATTGAATCAATTATATAGTTTTACAACAAATTTCAACGGGTTTCAATAAAACAAATTATTTAAATATTATAACATTTATTTGTTTGATCGCAATAAGCAATATCATATTTTTTCGTGCATTTTATCAATACTTCACAGTTTTTTTTTAATAATGTGTGTTGTTTCTTTCATTCCTATTTATAGATATCAAATAAGGGTTAAATTATTTCCTTCATGTAGCATGTTTACACATCTTCATAAAGTAGTACACTTTCAATAATTAGGCAACGGACTTGATATAAGCATTTATTGGCTTGTTTCCGAATCTTTTGTGTTTATTGAGGGTCGGGATGACCTTTTTTCGGGACGCCGGGATTGGTAATTTTCTTGAACGGGAATTCGGGATTTGGTTAAAATTTGACCGGGTATTCGGTATTAAAACGGAAGCGAGATCCGGGAAAGAGCACATTTTTTTCGGGATATAAAGTTACCGTGATTTATTTTTATTGTTTAAGAAATGTCAAACCTACCTACCTACCAAGCTCAATAGTAGGAGAACAGCAAGCAGGCATATTTATAAGTATGGCCTCAGTGTCATTTTAGCTTAGCCCATTACAATGCTAAACTAGTTGTTCGTTGCTAATGATAAAATATATAATAACATGATGTCAATTTAGTTTATAGCAACTTCAGGTTGATCTTCTCAATATTGGCAACATTGACAACATATGGACATTTTTTTATTGGTTTAACATTCTGAATTTCCCGCGAATACGGAAAAATCTCATTTTATGACCAGGAATTCGGATTTTTTAATTTTTTTATCGGGAATTCGGGATGATGACCCCTTCCTCTTTATTTATGTATATGTATGCATGTAACTGTGTATGTTTTTATTGAAATAAATATGTTTAAACTAAAATATGTTACCTGTGCGTAAATATGCGGTTGCATTTAATAATTATTCTTAATCAATTACTGTTCCGGTTTATGTTTTAAAATATATAACGCTAATTCAACACAACTTATCGAATGCAGAGCTCGTATATGTGTATAAAAATGTGCAGATATAATTTAGTGATTATTTTTATAACTTTGATTATCTCCATTCCAAAAAAAGTAAAACAAAAATATTATCATCATGTGTTGCATTTTCAAGCATTTTACAGTTATAAGTTTGACAAATGTCTATTATTTTTAGTACCCCTACCGGCTTCGCCGAAGTGGACTATAGGTTTGCACTCCCTCCGTCCTTCAGTCCGTCACACATGTTTTCCGGAATTTTTTTTAAAACGCTTTCAGATATTGAGCTGATATTTGGTATATATATGTGTCAACCATGATGAGTTACAGATCCAGTTCGGCATCATTTTCAAAGATATATTTATAACTTTGAATGTCTAAAAAATTTGTGAATAGATACGATGATTCGTTTTGATAAGTAGAGCATTTACAAAAAAACCTGTTATAACATTTTCTAATGATAAGATAAGATAAGATAATTTTATTTGTCAATTAAGACGCCCCAAAGGAGCTGAACAATCAAATAAAGAATTAAAGTGTACAAATGATTTTCTTGATTTTAAGAAAATAAGATAAGAGCCATAGCTTTATACTAGTACAAAGAGGGCACGAGAATATTACAAATGTATCGGTCAGGGTACAAACACATTTCGAACCAAACGTCGGAGAAAATCAAATCTTAAAACTTGTTTTATCAAAATGGTTATTTATATTAATGGTAATTTAAGTTATTCACTTGGGTTTTGCGTCAGGGTATTTTAAGACGACTAACATATAAATGCACCTGAAAATCAAAATTTAATATTTTTCATTAAAAATACAAAACGACTAGAAACATTAGTCGGAAAAAAAGAATCGAAGATACCGAGGAGTGTTTAGGAAAATGTAAGACAATGAGTTCCTAAACCATGGTTAAACGGTAAGTCAAAGAGAGACCAAACATGGTTAAACGATAAGTCAATGAGAGACCAAACCATGCTTAAACGGTAAGTCACTGATAGACCAAACCATGGTTAAACGGTAAGTCTATATGAGACCAAACCATGGTTAAACGGTAAGTCAATGAGAGACCAAACCATGGGAAAACGGTAAGTCAATGAGAGACCAAACCATGGCTAAACAAAAGAAATGTTATTGAAATTTAAGTTCAATTTTTTTTTCATTACAAGAAGAAACTAAAATGTTGATATGGACATTACGTTTTTCAAATCTCAATAAATAAAATGTCATACATTTAGTAAAATGGTGAAACCTGAAATTTTTTATTCAAATCTGCAGCCATAACTTTGCTGGGCGTTGATATTTGTAAATAGACAGAAAAAAGATAAATGTTAAAGTTTAAATTGAAAATAAAACAAAACAAGTCAATTAAAATAGACTAAATTATTTATTATGTTCATTTTACCTTATTTTGGGGGATTATACATATGCACTATTTACTGTTTTGACAGTGTTTTTTATATAATAGGGGGTAGTTACACGACAATCTCCTATGTAGTGTGTCGCAGGTTGTGACAGTTATTTTTTCTCATTATAAGTAAAATCCCACGGATGTACGCATGTTGACCTTATTTCTATAATGGTTTTTACAGTCACATATTTCTTGACCGTTTGATAATTCTTCTGTTATCACCAATCTCTCTCTCTCTCTCTCTCTCTCTCTCTCTCTCTCTCTCTCTCTCTCTCTCTCTCTCTCTCTCTCTCATAACAAGTCGTTTCTTAAATATACGATTTCGCGCTCTCTCTCTCTTTCAGAACTTTCAGAATAGTTTTATTGTTAAACATATCCTCCTGTGTTGTCAAAATATTTTACCATGCAGCACTAAAGTCCACCCCATAGTTTAATGATATGATTTATCCAGGGTGAGTCTTTTGTTGTTAAAACACATAAAATAAATTAATTACTATACAGAATAATCCTTACCCATTTAGCAGATTAAAAGTTAAGACGTCATCTGCAATAAATATTTAAATTATTAAGAGCGTAGCTAGGTTTGTGTTTGACTGGTGATAATGACGAACAAAAATCTGTGTATTGGTTTAGTTCAAATAAGTTATTGCAATAAACATAACAATTGAACAACGCTTGTCTTCTTAGGAACTACCATTATCAATGAGAACTATTTTCTCATAATTTGATAAATTAACATTTTCTTCCGCTCCTTTTTATAACACAATAATTAATAAGATTGTCTGTTTTTGCAAAATAAAATGCGATTGTTGATATTCAAACATAACTAGTAAAACACCGGAAATAGTCAAATTATTTACCATCTCAAATATTAGTTATATCATAAGTTTCTATTGGATGTTTACGTTATAAGGGAAATTAGAATGAAGCTTGACGCTAACGACATGTGTTAATGTAGATGGAACGACTATAATTTTCTTGTAACAAATTTCCAACAAATGTTTTAATTTCCATCTAGCATGAAAGCACTATACAATTACTGCATTTGAATCAATATCCGGGCTTAGCTAGTTAACAGAGCGGCTGCAAGAAAGAGGATACAAGAATTGGAGGCGTGGTCAAATTGGCATCGTTCAACCGGATATTGAAGAGCACGCAATCGTGAATAACGTCTTGGTATCTTTACACGATCGTTTTGGTCTCTTTTGTTTTCAATGTATTATTTTACACGAGAATAATTGTTTAAAACAATATTTATTGATTGTAAGTGATAAAGAGCAATATAGCAAAGATTAACTTCTAAAGTGAATTACTTAACAATCTTGTAAGATTAAGAGACTCAATCAAAAGAAGGAAATTGATTAATGCAAACCGGATGTTGACAAGAAAACTGAATTATATTTGGGTTGATAGTGATTTATTCCCGGATTCGGTGCAGTAATAAAAGAAGACGGACGTCGTTTTCTTTAACTTTTTCTATGAGTTCCTTTTATTGAATCTTCAGTACGCATAATCATGCATGGAGGTTTTAACTATATAACCGTATATTATATGATTGTGACGGTGCACTCGTCTGATATAGACACTATTTTAATATGATAGAGCTCATAAAAAAATGGTCACTCTGTCAAAATATTGCAAAACACGCATATTATTTTGTTTAATTATATGTACTAGATTTGCATCTTTTAATACTGTTTTTCCGCAAGCTTTTTGGTCACTAGTTGTACCCTACTTGTCTTGATTATATATTTTTGAGGCTACTAACATGGATCAACATTAATTTGGAGATAAGATAGTTTTCTCACAAGCATTGTCGTATGAAAGGAGAGCTGTTTTTATTTTCAAGATTCGCAATTTGCGTGTTTGCTTTGTATAAATTTTGCATACAAGTTTTGGTTATTACGAAACTAATTATTTGTTACCAGTTTGCCATTCTATTGCATTAATGTTTAAATAAAACAAAATACTTTTTACTCTCTTTATTTTAATCAATGAATGCGTGGCAATTTCAATTTTGATACAGAATAGCAAATACCAAACATTACAGGTAGTTCGATGGAAATAAGAACCGGATAGAAACAGGACGACTAGGATCATTATATAAAACAGGAGGGAAAAAGACTGGAGATTTCAAAGAAAAACGATACAAAACAATTGTGCATTGTGGTGGACTTGAGTTAGTGCATAAATGTTGTTTTAGCGTCATTAGTGTCATCCGTGATTAAAAACCTTTAACAATTTAGTTTTTTAGATATAAGTATTCCAGTTTATGTGCACAAACATAGAACTAGACCAAAGTATTTTGCATACGTGTAGAATTCTATGTCCTTTGTACAAGGTATATTATTACGTACCTTCGTTCAATCATATGCTTCATCTTTAATTTCTACTTAAATTCATATTTTATCAACAAATTATAAATATTTCGTAATATATATATGCTTGCATTGTGCGTTTTAATCAACATCGTACTTAGGCTTAAAATCTGTAAAAAGATAATTAAAACGTTATTTTGCTTCAAAATATAACTGAATTATAATAAAATCTGTATTATTAGTGTTATTAATGTTATCTTTTTATTTGAAAAATGATAAAAAGTCATTTTCAGATGATTGTGAAATTGTGACAAAAACATTTCAATGATGGCCTTCAATATAACGTGTTGATTTGTTTTTGAAATATGAATCTTATCTTTCTAATTTAATATATTCAACTGTTTATCGTTTTAACTTTGCATCGGTCGTTAAATTTTATTCTGACATTCTGTTTAATTATCAATGTATTACAGTCTCATTATATCCATGCAATACAAGTCGAAAAACAAAATTTGCAATAAAGTGAAATGGTATAGTCTAGTAAGAATAGATTAGTTGGCGAGCACATTGAAGAGAAATTATTGTATCGCTTCATTACTTCCTAAATGAGCTCTTATTGATATAGGTGTTTTGTCCAAACATTGAAGCACGAGTTCACCTTTGCCTCTTCATATAGGACAAAATCAGATAAAACTGTCGTGTTCTCGTCAAAAAGATTTTAAACTTCTATATTTTCAATTTATGTTAGACCATCATTGAAACATATCGCGTGATCTGATAGACCCTAAAAGAACAACTTGTCAAATTAATTGTACGGTTGCCAAGAAAAATATTTTAAAAGGTCTATCAACGAACATGCTTCAGAATGGCTTGTTGTAATTTTCGTTTGATATAAATCACATTATAATATCTAAAATCAATGGATTTTTATTTCTTTTCAATCAAATTTAATTTTCGATTGTAAGTGACACTAATCTTTTTTCAAATTCCACACATCATAATTTAGGTATGTCCATATAAAACTACCTACATCACAGACAATTTATTTTGAAAACCAAATGGTGTAGTTAATGGTTTCCTTAATTGATCAGTTAACATATCTTAGCTTAAATGAGACATCGTCAACTTTTCTGTATCAATGGGAAGCGGTTGACAAGCATCTGGGTAATATAAAACAACTATGTATTTAGAGACTAATTTTACAATGTATAAATCATATCTCATCAATGACTTGGAGTTTGTAAATGTTTCCGATATTAATTGTTAAGATTTAAAATAGCAAACATTATTACGCGTGTATATGTTAAATTAAGAACATGTAGTTCTTACAACCGTGCGTTGCAGTGTCTTTATACCAGATGTACTCGTTATTTATCAATATTATATACAAATATAGAGTAGTCTTTGAAATTAAGGGATTATTTTGAGTTTTTAAAATTTACTTCTTATTGGCAAGTAAGCAGTCCGAGCTACTTTCAGGCTGAACATTTTTAACTTATATAAATAAGGAAATAGGGGCAGACACAAAGGCACGATTTTTAGCTACCAAGAAAATCTCTGGATGCCTCTGAAGTCTTATCTATCATCCAGCACGAGATGTTTGATCTCATATACATTTATAGTATATGAACACATTATACATATGTAATTTATTCGTTTATTTAATAGCTGTATAAAGTAGTGTTCACACTATTATCTTACATTTTAATTCTAGTTTTTAGTGCAATTGTAAGTTTGCAGTTTTTTTGTGTTTTTCTCAATTTGATACAATTTGAAAATAATAAATCATTCTTTTTTTTCAGAAATACAAATACATAGGTCAGATTTACAAAACACCTAGTAAACTATATTGTCTAAAAGTAATTATAATATGAAAATACAAGTTATGTGGAACAATAAATCTTACTTCCAGTTATTGACCATAATTGACAGCAGATACCCTCATTACCCTGATCTATATTTATGACTGTACAAAATGATTACAAATTTGCTGGCAAAAATATCATTTATTTTTACCCACCTGTGAAACAGTAATCCTAGTTAAGCATATAGAAGAGTTGTCACTATTTCGTAAAAAATGTAAAGTTTGTATGTTATGAAATTTCATGTATATTGTTTGTACCTTGTGTTGAAGCACTGTTCTGAAAGCAAAAATGATCATTTTAAAATTGAAGTCATTCGGTATATTGTTGCTAGGTTACAGAAGCGTTTATGACTTGAAGCAATCGTGGAAAGTTTCTGCAAGTGAATTTTACGAAAAATCTATTTTTAGGGTTTGATTCCTTAATTTAAATTATAAAAAGACAGCGTATTTATTGTGTTTTTCAAAATGGGAATATCTTTGCATTTCATTTTTGTCCAAAATATATATCAACGTATTTGTTAATTGTTGACTTTCGGCTCTTGTTGTTCAGTAGGTTTTCTTTGTTATTTTTTCTCTTTCACTGTTGTCAAAGGTATATTAGCGTCTTTTTGTTATAAAAGGACAACAACAAACAAAAACCATCCTGATTTCAATTTTATTTTTGTAGGTGATCAAAATAAATAGTTCATTTAAAATTGTGTATGTATAACTCTTGTCAATTGAAGAAGTTAAGGACTGCTATATTTACAAAATTTTGTAACTATATCGTTGACTCCACGACTGGTGCAAAAGGAAACGAGTTGTTGCTGGAGGGTGCCCTGCTCATTCAGCGATAGAGATCCCTTTTGTAGTTTTCTAAAAACTAGGCTCATTTTAGCTGCAACACAAGGCTAAGTTCTCCGCTCCTATCCAATACTCCATACGTTTCTGGTGGCAGTAAAATTGTATTCCTTAGAGAAAAAAACAAATCCACCCGCTTTTTTCGTTGATTTATTGTTCGTTCTCATCCTAAATATAGATGAAATACTGCTCACTGGCAAACATCCGATCGATCAATCAACAAACCAGATATTTAGAAGTTCATGTTGTCAAAACATTTTTGCTTCCTATTGTTTATTTGTTTGTTTTGTTTATGGTTAATTATTTATTATTTACCTTCCTTAATACGTTTTTGATGTTAAGTATTATTTTTTATGCGATCTATCGTACATGTTAGTGGCTCAACAAGAAAGTTATTGTCCTATTTGTCCTTTTTAATTGCATATTGTTGTTTATTTTTAGTTTATTCTACAAAAGTTTTTGTATACCAAAGATGCAATTTAATATATTAAAATAATACTTTAGCATAACCGAGACAAATAATAATAAGTCAAACTGCTTTCAACATGTTATATATATATTTCAAAAATAGAAATATGCTTTTAGGTAATCTTTTCCACAGCAAATGTTGATAATAAGATTTTTTAAATAATATTCCTCTCAAATGCAAAAAACTGTTATTAATAAACTTATAAAAATGCTTTTGGTTTTTTTTTACTAGAAGGGCATACATTTCTGATCACTAATATGCCGTATGTTCTCTATGAACTTGCGTTCTAACTTCCCATCTATCATTGAAAAAATTTGGTGGAATACAGACCGTATCCGTAATTATCTTATAATTAAAATATTTGCAAATAAATTACAATTCCTTTTATGAATATTCAAATAACAATAAAGGTGAGTCACTGCAAAGTATTGCTTAAACAATCAGGCTTTAGAAATATAGTCTAGTTTTATCCATCTGTAACAGATATATAGCTTTTTCGATATAAGTTTTGATAGTGGACTATGTTTTCATAGTTGAAAGAAAATTAAAACTTAGAGAAAAAAACAATTTTAAGTCAATTTTAAAAATAATTTCAATGACACTAACAACTATTGTTGCAATATTTTTTTCACTTTGGTCATTTTACTATTCAATAAAAAACAATAAAACGGTTTTTTAAGCAAAACCTTTTGAGAAAACATGATGCATAGTTATTTTAATCAATTAATGGCATCATAAGTATCCAGTATACTCTTGGACTTTATAATATATATTTTTAACAATTGTTGATGAATTCCATTATGATAGTTTGCCTACAACGCTCGGGTCAACATTTCCGAGAACAATATTGACAAATATTTCTCTTCTTGTTATGTGAAAAACTTTTAAAATATTCTAACATATTCCGGGTCAGCCTCATTTTTATATACCAAAAGCACTTTAACCATAGCAATACTACTACTACTAATAATAATAATGATAATAATAATAGAGAGCATAGTCTATATTAGAAAACAAATAGTAAGAAAACAATCCGAACAACAAAAGCTTAAAGTCAAGGGACGATTAAAAATCAATATTTAGACCAACATACACAATACGAAACAAAAACCAAAAACACAAAAATAGAAAGTAACCTGAACCCAATAAAAACCATGGGTGCACTTCTCGCTGATTTGTAAAATTATTGCAAAATTAAAACAAACTTGGTGGCTGATTTCGCCATAAACTGTTTTTCATGTCTTCAGGATACCTTAAAGTTGAAAATATCAAATTAAATAAAAAAATTTAATTCACTTTTGCGGGCGCGCTTGCATTGAATCATTTTAATTTTAACTGTTTGAGGGAAGTCTTTGTTAAAAATACTTTTCATTTGTTGTATTACTGTAATAATAGTTACAAAGTTTGTTTTAACAAATTAGATATAATAAGCTGAAGGGTATCTATTATAACAGTAGTCTTATGTCTTGGTATAATTATACTTTTGAAGCGGGAAAACAAACGTACATTTAAAGAAGTTTAAGACTTTTATTAATTCGTTCTAAACAGGTGTAAACTACCATAAAATTGAAATGTAACAATTAGTCATGATGGACTTCGTTTCCCGTCGTTTGTCAACGATGAGGTGAAATATTGTTGTCCATTGTTATAATGGCGTGAGATCTGTGGGGCTGTAATTAGACTGTCACGGGCACAGATGAAGACATGAAGTTAAATGTCGTGTCATGGATTCTGTTAAGAATAAGTTTGGGTCAGTGTGACATTTAGACCAGGAAATTCAATGATCTAACCAGGACCAAATTTATGTGATTAATAGCTTAATATAAATTATATAGCAAGTGGTACCACATAATTCACCTTGAAACAATAGAGATTTGTAGCAATGCTTGGCGTCAATACTGGAAACGATCATTTATAAATTAAAAAGTGTTTAAACGATTATTTGGAGTGAATACTTCATTATTGTAACATAAATGTAGGAGTTAAATAGTATATGGATATAACATTATGTTTATGAGTGTAATATAATCGGTTTACTATAGTTGGGGGTGACAATATTCTAAACTAAAAAACAAAAATAGATATAACCTCCCAGACAGGAAAATTAGGTACCACATGATTATTTTCGCATTTAAATGATTTTAAAACGACAAAATGTAAGCTATATATGTGTTAACGAATATTAATATATAATTTGATGCTTACTCCAAAGAATGATATATTCCCGTTGATTAAATTAATTTTGCACTAAAAATTTACAGACTGAAAGTCAACACAGACTGAATCTGAATAAGAAAAAAAATCATCAAAGTGACTACTTTTAATTGTCAGAATTACGTATTAACATAACTTATCAGGACTAAAAACCACAACTTGAATTCTTTTTTCAAATTAACTAGTAGTTTTCGTCATTCTATCTTCATAAAAGCTATGCTGCCATACATCTCAATTTATGATTTTGGACTTTTATATGTATAAAGAAACTCTTATCAAAATATTATGCAAATGCTTATTAATGTTACCATTAAAAGTTTGAAAGCCTCTTTCAACTGCATTTATGAAAAATACCACATCATAATGAACTTGTTAAATATGAGAATATAAAAAATCTTAAAAACGATTTATTTCTTTACAGGTATAAAATAGATTAAATTGTTATTCTCATTTTATCTATAAAATGCATTCACTTATGAACATAACACGTTTGAAGATCAACAAATATAATTAAAGCTGATTGGCGCTTCTTCATGCTTTGTTTGTAAAATTACAATAAAAGTGTTTTCATTCTTAAAATGTAAGTACTTATTATTGATAAATTCACAAGAAATATCGATTTTAATGTCATTGCCTGCACTACGATAAGTACCTTACGGTCTTATTAAACTGCCAACGTAAATATTATTTTAAACAACTTAACATAAAAAATGTCAAAAGCACATATCATGTTTTCGCAAACTCTTATTTGAACTCGCTATAGTTAAAAAAAAACCTTTTATCTCAATCATTGAAAATTTAGTTAAAAAAACAGAAACAGTGAGAGCTCCAGGCAAATTATATTTTATTTTCAAGATGCACAATAATTATCACACAAAATGATTTTTTTCATAAATAAAAATTCAAAGTCCCATCTTTTGACACCAAAGTCTCTTTGAATTCAAGAACGAAGTTCGTCACTGCGAACAGATGTAAATATCAATTGCTTTTCAATGATGCTAAAGATTTATAGATTACTTTAATAAAATGTCTCTGTCAAAATTAGCAATTAAGATGTAATCTGGCGTGTACTTTGGTACAAACTGCCCTTATAAAACAATTCAGTCAGTATTCATTGCTTCATAAACCCATCGCCAGTCAAAGTCTTATTAGCGTATTCAAGCAAGAAAAAGTTATTGAAATTACATTTGGATTATGGCTACATCACCGGTCATTCGAATCAAATTTGATAAGAGAAATTCCATCAAACCCTCATTTAATTTGTTCTGATATGTTACTTTCAATTTTATGTAATGTCTTTGTTGAGATCAATCTCCAAATGAAGTTCTAAGACCGCTGAGGCAATTCTCGGTAATTGTTCGCCATGGTCATTTGTATGGGAACTAAATGCGCCTCGATGGTTAGAATTGATATAATTCAAAGAGGCTATTACAGTTCGTCTTATTGGCTTCCTTTTATCAGGAATATGCTTGAAATAATTACGAGATATCTGGTCTCCGTTGACAGAAAAGGATTAAGTATTAATTGAAACAGAAGCACTTAATAAAACAGTTTCCGTTGTGATTTTCCTCTACTTTATACGTACTCAATTTGCTTCAAAATTTCCGGAATTAGATGAATTAATGACATTTGTAAGAATACTTTAGAAATCAACGAAATAGTTTTACTTCCGTTTATGTAGTTAGAAATGATACAGAAATTAAATTTTACTGCAATTGATATTGTAAGAAGGAGTATAGAAATTCAAAGGGATTTAATGGGAGGCTCTTTGTTATGCTAAATTACTTTTTACATCACAAAGACTCTGATTTAATTTCAGTATTATTCCCGTTTTATAACTGTAATTAACATGCATTTTTGTAACAAGATGAACATAATTCTATTCAATATCATTTATCACTACTAAATTATATTAACAAATGTTTGTTCTTATCATTGTAGTAAACCGTGGTACATAAAGGTTTTACCTTTCCAATTTATACTATGACGCCGGTTTGAAAAGCTGGAACTAGTCTCAACGTAAAGTCCATGAGTTTCTAGATAAGTAACATTTTGCGATGACCGAAAATCCTGTGTAATTACTCAACATGCATGTTTACCTCGAAATGAATTATTAAGGATTAAGCATTATTGATAAATTGGCGAATCTTAGATAAATTATTATTCATTGTTCAATTCATCCAAATTCAAAGTCACTCATGTGTATTTCTGATAGCAAACTAATTATTTAGTTGATCCTAGCAGATGGGTAAATTGTCGACCTGTCTATCAAAGAAAAAGATATTCAGCAGTTAATGAAAGATGTAATCTGATAGGTTACGACGAAAATCCTCTGGTTTGTCAGTTAAGTGAGAGTCTGTCATGCCAAGGACCTTGCTGTATAGACACCTATTAGGGAAATTTATCTTCCCGCTTAAACAAGATTCAACAAATTACATTTTCTAAAAGGGATATTGATGCCATAATTCAGATTGACACAAAAAGAACGCTTATTGATGAGTTATTATCCATTTTACTTTCATTCAGATATTTATGCCATCTAATTTTCCAAATAGTATTAATTATCTTGAAACAAATATTTTAAAAAGGATATTTATTCCAACCAAAAATAAAATCTATTTGCTTTCTAACTAAAGTTATGCATTTATTTTTCAAAATACTAAGGTTTTGTGTACTTGAATATTTTATATTGCAATAGGTTTAGTAACAAATAAAATTCTGTATAAACACTGCATGGAATAAATCTGTAATTATTTAGCTGGAAAATGTATATTTTTTATCAGAGGGGCATGCTATGTAATGCTGCAAAATCCAACCGTAACCGTTTTATCACTTAAAAATAGTGACTGTACGTTCTGTCCGTCCCAAGAACCACATTGTGGATATACATCTGTCCATTATTTAAACTGATTATAGAATATATCGTGGTTGGAATTTTAGGTTTATTTGCTTACCCTTTCAGAGCACCTGGACTTACCCTCGGTTTTAGTGGGGTTAGTGTCAATAATATTTTTGTTTTTGTGTCGTGTGTCGTCTGTTTGTCTGTCCATTACTTATTCTCTCATGAATACTAGGTATCTTTAATTCTTTTTCCTTAAAGATATATGATTTTGCATAGTAATTATAATCTTAATTTAAAACAAAGGAAGAATAAAAACAAAATTATAAAAAAATAGCAATTAAAAACAGCAATGTTAAGTCTTTAATCATACTTCGATGTCGATTTATCAGTGAGGAATGAAACTGAATTCGTAGTAGAAATCTTCATTAAACCATCATAAGAACTCTATACTATAATCTTCGCTGCAAGATTTATAATTGGACAAAATTTTGAGGAATACAATACGACTTTCTAATACGTATTGTATACCTTTTCTCATTTTTGGCACTTTATTTGGATCAAGTAAAATCTTCGCAACTATGATCAGATGCACCAACTTAATTAATATATAAAGATTTAATATATATTTTAATGTGTAACCAAAACCTCATACCCTCAGCACAATCCTCGTTTAGCTTGTCTAGATATGTTTTAAAAAGTTGTTTCAGTTTATATTTGTATTTTTTCTTTTCAATTGTTAATCAGTCCATATTGATTTAAGATTTGATCGATCGCATGTTGAAATCTCCCGCTTTTATCATTTAAATTAACATTTGTTCTATGAAAGAACGCGAAAGAATGACTGTAATAAACAAAGCATAAAAAATACATTGTGCTGAAAAAAGCGAAGCAGTAGTAAAAACGCACTTTCTAACATTTCAAAAATTGTATAAGCTGATCTTGAAAATTTATAAACGAAGTACATTCGGTCATGTCATGTCCGGCTAAACAATAGCCGTCGTATCTTATACAGTTTTGAAAACAGTCCACTAATTTTAACATCAATTTAGAATTTGGACAATAGAAAAGGTTATTCAAATCAAAAGGTCAACATCATAGAAATATCAATAAGTATATCAAATGGCTCATTATGTCCTGTCAGTCATGTTCGTTCGCTCTAAAACTTTTGAAAACATAATTTGCTCTGTTTAATCTTATTGTTTTATTCTGTTTATAGACAATTCAGCTAAAAAGATATAAGATATTGAATTGTTTATGGGAAATAACTCCTCGTCAGTGTCAACCCTTTATTGATTTCGAACACGAGTAGGTCTAATAAGATAAGGGTATTAGTATTCATTTAAATATATACAATATCTAGAAATAGATTTTCAGGTCATGGTAAATGAAAGAAATGTGATTTTAATTTAATGTTTTGTGCAGAGCATTCTCATAGATTCATAAATATTTACAATTGATTAGCACTAAGTAATAGGTCTTTTTACCAGTAGGTGACTCAAGTTAAACAATTATCAATGTTTGTAAATTGATTTTTTTAATTTGAACTTGATGGACAGATACGTACACCTATCCAAAAGGTTATGACATGTTTATACAGAGGAAGCAGAGATACGATAAATAATACAATGGTACTATTATTCTTTAAGGATGTTAATTGATTACGTAACTTATGTAGGAGTAATATGTTTGTTGACAATAATACAATATATTGTACATACCAAACCTGTAGGTTGTTTTCTTCCCTGACAATAATACCTTATATGTATATGCAAATCTGTAGGAGGTTGTCTTCCCTTAACAAAGGAAACACATTAAAGCAATAAATATGGATGTTTACCTTACTAACATGACATTGAAATAGAATCCCACTTGCAATAGTTAGATTAAGCCATTCATGATGTATTTTGTAGGAAAGTAATTTCATTATATTATTTTCAACAGATCATAAATTTTCGCATATGTTGACATAAAGCAACAGTAGACCCGTTTGGTGTAAGGTAAACAGTTGAGTGTTGACGTAATGTTATATAACAGCAATAGAACAACTATCGACTGAGAATATCAATTAGATTTAGTTCTCAGAATGTTTCGCTATAATCATCACAAACTACAGGACCATAGCTTTACTTCGTTTCATTTGTTTTAGTCAGTACTTAATGATGTATCTTTCTAACAATTTAATTTTAATTTTGGTTACTTTTATGCATTAGTGTTTAAGAAAAAAGAATCGAAGATACCGAGGTGTAATGAGATAACGCCAATGACAGACAAAACCATGGTTCAACAAAAGAGAGGACAACAACAAAATATACAAACACACAAGACAAAAAAACGAAAGTTACTGTAAAATGGTGGAATGAGTCTATGTGTTTCGGAACTTATGGCAAGATTTTTGTTGTTGAAAATGAGTGAATATTCTTTTTATAATATATAGTCTTCTGTTTCTCTTTGTACATACACGTTTCGTTTTTCCTCTTATTATTTTGTTCTTATTATATAAATATACGTTTATGCTAGTGAGGCAGAAAATATTTATTGATAAATTCAATAGAGATAAAACAAAAGATTTTCTGCAAATTCCAAAGATGCACTTTCTAAAATTGTTTATATTGAGCATAAGAAATTGTGTTTTCTTCCTTGCAAACAGAAAGAAACATGATAGAATTGTAAATAATTCCTATATATACGAAACAAAACGACATTTGTAGATAACAGAGCGTTTGAAAAAGCTTTAAGTATTAGCTAATGTTATTAATTGTAAGATACCATTTATTTGCCTTAATAAATAAAATTTATTGAAGTCTTTGAAATTTATCTCAACATTTGTATCAAACTGTAAATCGTGTGAAGTAGGAAGATTTCATCATGTTGGTCTTTAAAACGTCTCCAGAATGTTCAACTAAACAGGGGCAATTTCCGGTCAGATTGTTTATCAGGAAGGTTTAATGTTATTGAAGCCGTGCAGGTTTAAGTGAAAAGTGTGGTGATGGATGTTTTATTAGTAACCTTTATCAATTAATTCAACACCTTTTATAATTGAAAAACACCTTAAAGAAACATTCATATTAATAATTAATTTGAAGTGATTGTCTTTGTAAATTGATATACAACTACAGCTAATGCAAAGTTTACCTGTTATCTGAATCAGTTTCGTGATATGTTTGTTTTGCATGAGGTAAAGGAAAAAGTTTCAATTACAATTCTTTCACAGTCATAAATAATAGAAAAAAATGCATGCAAAGCTAGTTCCTTTATGTCTGTCCTGACCTCGCGTCGTAATTCTGCATAATTAAATCCTTTTAGTATTTATCAACTGCTAGGGTTCACGTACTGAGAATAATGACGGTAACACCAAACCTGCCATGGCTGCCCTCTTGAGTTAATTAGTGTTCATTTAGACTTAATTCTTTTAAGCGTGAATCGTTCATATACTTTGATAGTAACCTGAACCTACACAATAGAGTCCATTAAATCATTTCTTTCCTAAAGTTGCGTGCGAATTGTTTAGGTATGATAGACCTGACAAAATGGGTGCGTAAAAACAATGGGATACAATGTGTCAGTCGGTTCCTACCATGTCATCTTAAGACGTAAAGTTTCAGATTTTGCCCTCCAGATATTTTTAAATACTTCAAAAGTGATTAGCATGAAACTTAATATTTTAAGCCACTAATAAATTATTCAAAATCAGCCACAATGAGGGTAATTATGTTCAGAAGTATAAAGGCTGTTAATTTATTTGAATAGAAAATAATATAAATTCTTAGTCTTAACACAGTATACTTTGAAGTGGGCGTTGCGGAATTTAAACTGTTCTGTTATTGGACACACGTTGTAAATGCTAATTTGCTTAATTTGATATTTTGTTGTGATAATAAATAATTAAAATGTAGACTGTAAACAAACATTTGTTTTGAACTATGGGAATGACTGCAAAATTTTATGTTGTTCTTGTAGAATGGTTTTCGTCTTGATTGAGATTTGCAATATATTGAAACTTAGCTTTAGATTATTTACAAAACATATTTAATTGTTTTTATGAAGTACTCTTTTAAAGATCTTATTAGAGAAAAGCACTTGTTTTCATTTGAAGTGATTGCACATCATACTGAATATAAATTCGCTGAAAAATAATTTGAAATAATGCGTTATACTGTTTTCAATGAAATTAATAAATAGTCAAAGCTACGTCATGAAAAATGTCGTAAGAAAGTAGCAAAGAAAACCGACCGAACAACAAGAGCCAAAAACCAAGGGACAGTTACAAATCCGGATATAGACAAACACAACACAAAAATCAAAAACATAAAACACAGAAAGAGAGTAACCCGAACCCAATAAAAACCATGGGTGCACTCAGGTGCTCCGGACGAGTAAGCAGTGCCTGCCTCTAATTAGACACCCGTCGAGTTACTCATTGTCTTGTCTAGGGAAAAGTCAAATCCAGGAATAGGAAACACTACCTATGACAGCGAAAATGTCAGATCGTATTTGAGACACTGATTTCCCGTAACGATCAATTAAGTCGTGGTGCCGACCATAGAACTTCTGGAGAGATAACATCAACCTAGGTACAACAAACCCTTGTTTGAGTAGTTTAGCAGTCAACAGCAGTGATCGGTCTAGAAAATCTGAATAACGATCGCAGGATCTAGAATAACGTATAAGTTGTGAAATGTACACACCATACGCTGGAGCTGCTGGAATGTTGCTGTCGATGAACGGGAAGTTGACAATTGGAAAGTTGAAGTCATCACGCTTGTCGTAGAGCCTAGTTTGTAGTTTTCCTGAGTCTATTTCTAGAAGTAGGTCTAAGTAAGAGTAAATGTTCTTTAGTAAGAAATATAATGCATTTATTCAAGATATATAAAGATAAATGTAATGTCTCACATTTCCCTTTAAATACAAATTAAAAATTATTCATGTACTGACTAACTAATATTATAATTAAAGTAGGAGTAAATATAAATAACTAACTCGTTTTGAATGTCCATCGACGATAACTCGTTGTACTACACATAAGCTAGAACAATTCTTTAAACCATACACTATATAAAAGAACCGTGGTATTTTCTGAGAACAACTGGAAATGGGTGATATGCTCTCCAACGATGTGCGTACACTATAAACCTAGTTATCACATTTTTATTATTTCTTTTATAATTTGATTTTAATACTGTAATAATTTTTAATACAATTATGTATTTCTTTTAAAAAAATGGACGTTCATATGTTTCAATACTAATCAAATAATTAAAAAGAAAAACAAATCAAATTGACGAAGTTTCTACAAAGGAATCTTAATACAATACATATAGCAAAAGTGAAACAAACTATTTAAAGAAGTCCACATGTATTTTTTATGTTTGTTTTATCATTATTATCGTTTCTGATTTTTAACGTTTCTAGTTAATGTGTCTGTTTGTTTAACTGCATGCAAAGTTAAAATTAATCATTTTTTCTTTGATGATGTCCCCTGGGGCAGACGAAAGGCACATTACAAAAGTACAAACACTCTTTAAACGTTAAATGTGTTTCAATTCAATTTTCTATTTTATATATTAATGAATATAAACGGAAGTAGTAACACAAAATTTAATTTCAACTGATTGATTGATTGGATGTTTGCTTTACGTCCATTGAGCAGTATTTCAGCTATGTTTATGACTAGAACAAACTTACAAACAATCAATTCGAGAAAGATGGACCAAGGGTCAAAAACGTTGAATGGCACTGGAAATATGGGGTATGGGAAGGGGCGAAAAATGTAGCCTGTTGTAGCGGCTTCAACGAGCCTATGATTTTGCGAACAATACCAAATTTATCATGTATGAAGCGTAGAACTCTTCAAACACGTCACCTACTAGGGTGCACGGTCAGGCTTTCCTTATGAACTGGGACACGCTGCGTAGCTCTGTGGGTCGAGCTCTGGGAACCCTCCCAGTATGGTCCCAGTAATTTTAACTGGCAAATAATTTCACCTTCACCTGAACAACGAAACACTGCAATTGTTTAGTGTGTATTAATTCAATTTTATAATAGCTAATTAGCTGCTGTGTGAACAATTGTACTAATTATTCACATAAAATAATTGCACAATTATCCTCGATTATGGCGAATTATGTTATCATTTATCGCGGATAAAACTATTGAAAGTTTTACTGTTATCAGTCCACGTTTTATTGTCATGACAAGCATTTATGTCTCTGTCCAGAAAATTTACTTAATCCTACAAATGACGGCATCTTCTATCTTTAATCCCACGATCCTACATTTAATGTTGCATTTGCATACATTGATACAAAAGACAATCGAATAAATTGCATGGTTAGTTAAACCAAGTAATGGAAGTGATATTCACTAAGAATATAGCGGAACATTCACGTCGAATATAATTAAATTTGAATTAATCAACTGAATTTTCAGTTGGCAAATCCTTCAGCACAGTGGAAAATTGGTTTTATGATAGAAAGTCTGCTTATTGTTGCGACATATTCAATGTAAATGAATTAGAAGTGAATATTTTCGTTTGAAATGAGCATTTGATAGTTTGATTAACACATTTTCCCGTAATTCAATGTCACTCAAGATTACGTCTTCTGAACATGCATGTTTATAAGGACTCTCTTATTTGCAAATCCCATGTTTATTGTGCTGAACAATTAAATACTGAACATAATAAATGATCACGTAAATAATTTTAAAGATCTTTAATAAATTTTGCAGTAGATATTAAAGATACCTTAGGCCTTCGCAGGTAAAAAGTAATTATCGAATTGATTAATCTAACGTACACGGAGTTATGCTTCAGCAAGAAATCAGAACAAGAAAAATAAGTATAAAGCACACAATAACCATGGAAACAAGGAGGAATAGTGTGTATAGTTTTGGCATCCAGTCACCTGCAAACCACAGCAGAGAGATAGATCGCTTGTATGTGCAGACAGCGTCTGACTGTCCGAAGGCAATGATTTGGCAACTTAAACAGAATTCGACTGTTGTTATTTAATCAAAATATTATACATCCAGACATCTGCTACCTTTAAGTCGAAAATATGTTTTTTTAGGTTCCTATAGAAAATTATACAATTATTGAAGAGCAACCAGTTTGTTGTTAAAGATAAACGATCAAGAATAAATATATATATATACCAAACGACTACGAACGTGGAGAGAGGCAACTCCAAATGTTTATAGTAGATATCAAGGTAACGAATTTAAAATTGACCTGGTACTACATGTACTAGTATATTTTTTTAAATAATCTATTACCCGAATTTACTAAAATATTTGTAATGTTTAAAACTATCCTTACATGTCTTATGTTAAGGTATATGCATTATACAAAAGTCATATGTACGTTTGTTTTATGTGTGATGTCAATGTCAATCATTCTTCTTGTACAGAAACAATAGAAAAGAGACAACAAAAAATATAAATGAACTCTTACAGTGCGAGTAGATAAACTGGCTAAAACAAAAGGACCTGAAACAAAACCATAGTGTTGCCATACAAAGTAATGCAAATTAATTGTACCCTTTAATTTTAAATTCTATAGTTCTGAAGTAAAGAAAATTAAAGGCCAGATTATAAGAAACTTACTATGATCATGACATTATCAAAGATTAATATACCCATATGTTTGAGACAGGCAATAAAATGTAGAAACAAGGGGCATTAAAAGTTAACGTGAACGATGATATGCTTAGAGCAACAACATAAAGTGTTGCCGATTGGGGTATGAAGTGCTTTAATGAAACCTGATAATCAACAATCTTATCTTATCTCCGTGAGTGACCTCCAATTATTTTTCAGTGTTCTTTACACCGACACTCGGCACAAAGTGCCTAATGAAGCCAAGCGTTTCAATGACCAAAGGTATAAGTATTTGGAATCCAACTGAGAAAAAAGATATAAAATATTAATTTAAAGGAATTTTTGTGGTTATGCACTTGTCGACCGTATTGTATTTGTACATAGTTGTTCGATCGTAACATGGTAAATGCCCACCTATGCCATTTTAAGTATATACATGTTTACCTGCCTTAAGATGTAGAAAGCATAAGTAGTTATTAAATTAATTGTGGTTTCTGCAAAAGTTGGCCACACGCCGATATTAGTATACCACCCAAAAAAGACATACATTTTCTTCGATTTATTTAACATCATATTTATGGAATGGCACTGATATATTATTGTAAGTTTTTGTATAAAATACAAAATATTGTTAAAAGGAATAAATATTGGTAATAAAGTGAATGGTCCAAAATATAGTTTTGTAAAGTGATCACATTGCTTCATAGGCAAACTTCACTATCAAACCACTTTTTTGTTTTTGTTCTCTTTATACAAGACCACAGTAACCATAGTATTGTATGTTTACACTTTAAAACAAAACAAAAATACTGTAAAAGCATGTGCATATCTTTACAAATGTATATAAATGAAAATTGACCAGAAAAAATAAATTCAAATGTTGTCTTCGGATCTACACGTATAACCGGTAATTAAATATATAAGGCGCGTATTTTACGTGTTAGTACGGGGTTTTCTTAAACTGCTTTTATTTGAGTAAATGATATTGTTTGCATCGTGTAAGAGATAATTTAAACAACACATTTAAGTGTCTGCTCAAATCAGACGGAAATTTCACGTTTAATCTGTAAAAGATATTAATATGTTTTGTAAAATCTTTTTAAAGTTGACGGTCCTCTTTTTGTCTTTACTAGCAGTAAGCTTCATTATCACAATATATACAATACTAGAATCATACTTTGGGGGTTCACAGTGCTCAACCCAAAAAGCTGCCCACTGCGTCATCAGGTTGCGGATAGAGGAAGCCTTCGCGTTGGGATGGCGTTATGTCAGGTCATAGTACGGAAAGCTTGACCGCGGACCACAGTGGGTAACGTGTTTGAAGAGTGCCACGCTACTTGCACGGTAAAGACCCCTTTTGTAGATTTCGATAAGAGTAGGCTCGTTGTAGCCGCTGCAAATTCTCCATCCTTCCCATACCCTATACTTTTCAAGAAGCATTAGAAATTTGTAGTTTTTGCCTATTTTTCCAAATTGATTTACTGTTTGTTGACTTGTTCTCGTCTTGAATATTGACATACTGCTTGCTTGACGTAAAGCAAACATCCAATCAATCAATATATACCCGAACGTAAATGGGAGATTATTTGGTAAGAATTAATTTTGAAGCTGTTGGATTTTTAAAACTAATATAATATATAATATTAATAACAAGTTAAAACATTAATAAGACAATGACTTCTTCAACTCCGTAGGATAAAGAAAAACAATGAGCATACAAAACAAATAAAAAAGAAAGAAAACAGAAACTTCTGTGAAAACTATTTAAAAACCAAGAGTGAAACTTTATGTTTCAGAAGGATAAGGGTATATGTAAAACAGTAAGTCGCTTTCGACGCATGAAAAGAGAAAAACAGTATTTCCTTTGTGGAAAGATGTACGTATATTAAATAGAATATTCTTTATACTCAAATTATTTGCCTCAGATTTTTTTAACGAAGCTGTATCTAAAGTATGCGGGTAAAATAATAATATTTAATCAGAATGTCAAATTATCTGCTGTTATTGTATTGTTAAGCAATGCGAGTTTTCTAGCAAAAATATTTAAAATAATGTCGGTGATGCTTTTAAAAATATTTAATTTTAATGTCCAAATTTTATTGCGTATGATACACATAAAGAATGATTATTTTAATAAAATGCACTTTTGAATTCTAAAAGTATTACGAAGTTTTAAAACTAAAAGCAATAAAATGGTCTGTGGATGAATAAATTATTTTGGAAAAAAAGAAATCTGAATTCATAGAAACCATATCTATCAAAAAAAAATTAATATGCAAATTCCATTAAAATAAAGTTAATTTGACCAAAATTATGAAAAAAATAAAATGGTTCAAATTACATCTACGTAAGTGAGGTCACCTCGGAGGTCAAACTTTGATGTTTCCATATGTCTTATTTATCCTGTTTGAAACACAGTGTATAAAGGGAAAGAAATTGATGTTCTTCATAAAATATATTGTTAAACAAACATTAAAGGTTACCAAATGGAAAAGGTAATAAAGATAATATCTTAATTTTATACCATTTGTTACAATTTTTCTCATATTTAAAAGATAAAATCTGATTATTTGTGCAATATAAATTATGATAAATTGTTACGAAATATAATAATTTTGATTTCCATTAATGGGGTGTAGTGAACATATCCCGTTGACACACCTGTGAAGCGAAGTGAAATAAAATGTATAAATTTCTTAATTTTATAGTGATATCTTAATTTGAAATAAAATACCAAATTTTAAAATATATTAACATACATTTCCTCAGATTTAGAAAGCATAGTATGCCTTTTATCTCTTAATATGTCAGGATAAAAGGTGTTAGCTTATGATCAATTCACGCATTAAAATTATTAGTATGATAGAAATCTACTAATGTTTTATGACGAGTGATACCATCAGTTGTAGATGCACACTATACTTTAATTAACACCACCTGCAACATCATAAAGAACAAATTCATCAACGCGAAGTGAAATGTGTCGTTTTTAATAAGCTCTTATTATTTCAATGACAATATCCTGAGTAATTGTACTTTACATTAATGTCCGAACAAGGGTAGCTAACGAGCTGTCATATTGATACCATATTTAAAGTACACGGGGACGTTTTACATAGTTTTAGCTTACTTTACGGTCTTGAATTTTATTCAGTTAAAACATAAATTCGTGTCCTGTTCAAAAGCAATATAAAATAAACAGTTGCATTCGTCAAGGATCCACGTGGCCAAAGGTTGAAAAAATATATCTTCGAATTAAATCATAAATATGTATTGATATATAGTAGTTGATTTCTAGGGCTGCCGGAAAAATTCTCGCCTATTTGGTCGTCCTTGGTTTCGCGGAATGTAAAATGCATAACTAACAGGCAACGGTTATGACGTCGATGGCAATTTCCTGTGTAGAGTCTCTTGACATAAAAAAAATCCTGAGCATTAAGCTCAGTTATCGTTGTTCAATATGGCCAGCTGTGATGCTCACCTTGTACTATCGTTATCGTTTTTTCCTGGCCGCTGACCATTGGATGCCGGATTTATAGTCTGTTTACCTGTTATTGACCTATATATACGTACTCACTAATCAATCTATCTTTGAATACATCACTGCTTGATTGAATGCATCGGTAAATCATCAATCCCTACACCTATAGCTGCCAATGCTACAATCATTTGGTGCAACCATTGTTCCTAACGCCAAAACCTTGCATTATTGTTGAATGACCGTATATTCATTATTTAGTAAAAGAGTAATATGGTGTCGATGAAATGCTTGGAACTGTAATCCTTTCGTCAAGCAAAATATTTATATGTAAATAAATGAGGCTAAATAGTTTTTTTAATAGTTCTTTTTAATGAAATTTGAAATGTTGTTTTGACCAAGGCATTATAAGACTTATGTTTGCCTCCAACATATATTGACCTGACATTTTATTATTAGCTTGTTTTTTCTACTTCCTTAATAATTCCATAAAATAAAGTAATATTCAATTCTTGTTCGCTTCATTTTCATCAGTAAATATAAATGATTTAAATTTTATTCCGATAGAATCTCACCGTGGAACATATATTACCATACCCAAATCAATAACACGGTGTTAAAATTATTTTCTTTTTGTTCCTAATCAGTTCATCAATGAGATGTGCCAGAGGAAAGATGAATAGAACTGATTTCAGCTTAGGTTTATTAAAATTAAACATTTGTAATAATTTATAATAAAAAAAATTGCTAAAAGACATGATCATCGCAATGTTCTCAACCGTGAAAATGAACATCAAAAGAATAAGCTTTATCTCATACGAAAAATATCACCCGAAAGACAGGAGTAACATTCGAATTCTGATGATATCAAAGTTAATCTGTTTCAAAGTATGCTGATTAGGGGTCATACAAGTTCCTTTTTTTTACCTACTAGGTATTTGTACACACAAAGAATGTTAAGAAATTACAAAAATTTCTTTTACAAATCAATAATATCGGTGTATTTTAACTTGTACATTGAATTAACAAAAACAAACTATTTTAACAGTATACTAAATAAACCTTTCTTTCAGTGATATAGTCATTGTCTGAATGTACTAAAATGATTTAAATTCTAATGTTTTTATATTCGCAATGTGTAGATGTCCATAGACGGATTTGGTATAACGTTTTAGAATTTGGATGATAAAAGCTCTACAACATCTCAATTATTTGGATTTAAATATTTTGCGGATTTGAGCGCCACTGATGAATCTTGATCAGTATGGCGCAATCTGATTATAACCTCGGTATCTTTGATGCCATTTTAAATTACTTATTTGGAGCGCCTCAAGTTGAAAGATATGCTACTTTGGTGTCTTAGATAAGACTTATACAGGCTTTCTGTGACTAAAATATATAACAAATATAATAGATGTACGAATTATATCAATTTTTGTTTTATATTTTTTTCAATCTTAATTGCCAAGGGTGTCAGTTTTTTTACCGAAGGTCGGTGGTTCTATCATGGCACGCCGGCTTCCTTTTACAATAAAATCTGGACGCTACGATATAGCTGAAAAAAAAGAAAGTTGCGCTTAACACCATTTAAACAAACAAACTATATTTTCTTCATGTAGAGTTTACATTAATCTCATTTGGCTTAACTCAACACAAATACTCTCATTGAGGCCACAATGGAAGAGTTCACAGCGGTAAAAACAATAGTGCTGTGCGGTCTAGCGCGTCCCTAGGTTGCGGATAGGTTAGACCACCTGTGTCAATTTACAGTAGGTTTTTTATCGTCTACAAATTCTCTGTTTTTATCCAATAAATGATCTATCGTCCAATATTTTGGGGTTTTTTAAGCCATTAAAGAGTGTAATTGTTTAAAATCAGAGTACATGTAGTTTACGTCATTAAATCAAAATCTTACAGTTTTACTATGATCTCATCTTTGAAGAGGGAACAGTCGTTAAATCTGAACAAATATGAAAATTCGTATGGCCACTGGTTGGTATGCACAAAAAATAATATAAGCAAATAGAGTAATTGAGAAGAATTTAAAATTTTGACATACGATAACAATTTCTAAATTATCCCCCATTTTGAGTTTCACTAATTTCAATCCACTTTTCCGAGGACACTACTGACCTAGTGGTTTTGGAGAAGAATGTGTAAATGTACAAAGACAACGGCACACAACGAAAAATTTTGATCGGAAATCTCACACGAGCCTTTGGTACAGGATAACTAAAAGTTCCAAAATTAAGCCAAATTTATCTAAGAATTCTATTTTTTAATGAGACGGTAACCTTATATGTAACGATTTCCTAAAATTAAAGCAATAAATTTCAGCAATTAGTCTAAATAAATTTAAGTCATTACCGAAATGGTGATTATTTGGAACAGAATAGCATGTCGATGTCTTAAAGTCCAGAAGTAGTAGTAACAATAACACATCAAAGATACTATTATTAATTGCAAGAGTGAGACGGCATTTGAACATATTGTCTGTCCAGTAAAGCCAAGTTTTAGGAGTTTAAAATATAGCAAACTTTAAAGAGCATTACAAATCCAAAGATAATGGCAAATCCATCTGAAAATACTGTTGCAAGAAGGAAATTGACCTTGGTTATAAGAATTAATAAGTAGTAAATAGCAATACATTGCACGTCAGCATCGGACTGTTGACCACAGAGCTGGTGATAATCTCAAGGAAAAAGACCACCAGCAATGTCATAACCTTTATAGTTATTGTAAAAATATTATAATAGCATTGTACATCACGTGAGTTATGCGGCGTTTCGAAATCAAGTCTCTCGTAAGTAAAGTCAAACATTTTTGAAGTCTTAACAACACTAAAGAGCTTATGTCCACCAGAAGTCAATGTATCTAATAAAACCATGGCATGAATAATACACCTTTGTTTTATTTATATTTCATCAATTTATTTCAGTGGATTTTAACCAAAAATTACTAAATAATCTCGTATTCAATCCTGTGTGTTGACAAGTAACTTACGATTCAATGGAAATTAAAATCAATCACCATCATGGACACGATGGTTAAAAATACAAACTAAAGATAGCAAACATTAATAAAACTAGATACGAGTAATAGAAGAACAAATCGCCCAAACCCGGAAATTTTGTGCCAATCACAATTGGTATAACATAATTCCAAGACTTGGGATTCATATAGATAAAGATACACATTTGTTAGTACAGAAACAAAGATGCGGTAATGTATCTTTATTTTTATCATGATAGGTTGCAAATCCATGATTTAATCTTAAATAAAAACAAATTTGTATGGAATCATCCATTATATAAAACAATCGTTTATTGCAATACACTAAAGCTGCTATTAAGCAGTATTGTAGTTGTATTTAATAATTTAATACTGTAGGTTTCTTTCATGATTGCTGATGTTAGAACTTGTTTTACCACGTTAACTAACGAGGTACTGACGATTTCTATTGTAAATATGATAGTTGCATCGTCTCATTTCAGTGTGAGGTTATTTCCTGTAGTTACTACTTAATCATAGAATCAACAGTAATACCTATGGACCAGAGCTATAATGTTTTTATAGTGAAAGATAAAACTTCCGTGATCAGATGAAGATGACCGAATAGAAATAGTAAAACGTAGCAAAATTCAAATGCAGACAACGAATAGTTTCTGCCCCATTACAAAGCGATAGAAATGTCTGTTTTTACAAATTCAAATTGTGGTGACAGCTGTGTCTTGTATAGCCTTATTAAAAGAAATAATCATAAACACGTATTTAAAATAGAAAGTAGTACTTCTTTATGCATTTACCCATCTAATCTTGGAAATTAAGCGAATTTTTTTTTATTTTGAAAGTATACTTTGTTTATTGTCACTAGTAGTAAGGTGAAAAAAACGTGGTAATCCAGTTCTAATAGATTAAATCGAGTTTTATTTGTTGCCAATTAAGTCATGCAGTGTTAATTAGATATTAGTTAATTTTATTTCGAGGAAAAGAACTCGATTTACAGTTACTAACACGTGACTTTCGTCTATATTTAGTGTAAAGGACTGTCATTTAATATAAAAAATGAACACTGTTGTTTTGTTTTATGTTTTAACGTTTTTTTTCTTTTTTCTTTTCTTTTCTTTTTTTGTTTGTTTGTGTTTTGCTTTTTTTGAATTCAATTCTAATACTGTTTTCTGTTTAAATTTCGTTATTTTTTAAGTCAATACCAACGAAAGCGTTGCACAAATGACTTGTAAGTACTGAATTCATGAAGTTCGCCACATAACGAGTTTATTTAAAAGTCGGTAGTTGTTATTGTCAGACAGCACTCTTTACAAATGTATATGGGTGATGTTTAAAGTACCTAACTGCCTTAATCTTTTGTTAAGGTATACAAGACTTTCAAGAAACTAAAACGTCACATCCATATATGGTAAACCAGACGCGCAAATATTTTGGTTTTGTCATGGGCAAAATGCATTTAATCAGCTATTTATTTCCTCCAGATCTATCTTTGTAACATTTTGGGATTATAAGATTACTTTATTATTTTACTTAATCGCGAGGTTGTCATCTTACAACAAGAAAATAGCAAAGAAAACTGACCGAACAACAAGAGCCAAAAGCCAAGGGACAGTTACAAATACGGATATAGACAAACACAACCATAAAACACAGAAGAGAGTAACTCGAACCCAATAAAAGCCATGGGTACAGTATTAGGTTTGTTTCATTTGTTTGTTTTCCTACCTTTCATTAGCTTTCAAATACATTGTAAAAAAGCATCTGTCGTTACTTTGTCGGGTTTTCGTTTACATTTTTTTAAAGCTATCCAAATATACTTAAATTGCTACAATAACATTTGTAACAGATTCAATTTTTCTTCATATCATTTAAGTATATTTGAATATATCAAAGTTATTAAATGTGTTAAATGGGTAGAAATTGTAATAAAAATTGTTCTAGTGTGAAATCTAGATAATAAACCAAATTTACACCAGTATTAAAATTGCTTGTTTAATATAAAACATTTTAATTTAACTTTTCATATTTTTATCCCATTATTTGATGAAGTTATAGACCTTTTTAACGAGTCTCTTCTATCGCCTGCGGTTCTTTTCGACAATCATAATAGCCAGCAGTGTGATATATATTTATAATTCCCCTATCATAAACGCTGTCAACAGTAACTAATCGAGAAGACATAAGTCACACATGCGCAGCAATAAAATAGTGACATTTTATTAAGTATAAATTAGTTTGCCTTAATTGCTAAAGCAGTCAGTGTGAGAACTAAAATTAGGGATGTATGTTCTGGTCATATTTTTTATCTGCAAATTTGATTAGATTTTAATAATGACAAATCAATAGTAACGCGATATTTATAGAAGAAAGGAACATAAATGCTATTCGGACAATTAATTTCCGATTAGATTTATGAACATACATGTCCGTTGTTTTCTGTTCTTGTATATTAATGTTTTCTAAGCAGCTTTCTTATTAAAAATGAATATAGGATTAGTGTATTGCTATTTGTCAATACTCGAAACCAAAATGAAACGACTATACTAAAAAAACTAAATTGAAATCAAAGCTTGAATTACGAAAAATTCTTTCTATTTTCGTAAACACTACCTGCAGTTTATTTCCACACTATACGTGTGTAGTAATAAAAATTTATAGTATTGGTTTACTGCCGAAATCAATCTAACAGATAGCAAACTTTATATTTAATAATATATATCACGCGAATAATGCGATAGAAAAAATCTCATTAGATTTAAACATTCATACATCACTACGACAACAATTTAAATTGAAACGTCAGCAAGCAAGTATAAATAGAACACTGAAAACAGAAAAGGGACAATAATACGGGTACCGAGTATATGACTGCTTGAATTTTTGCTCAACTTCCTGCAAGCAATATATCAGCTATATACAGGAGGAGCACAAGTTATCAAACATTAAATCAACAGAGAATATGATGACAGGTTCGCGACTGCAAATATGGTTTATATCACCGGTAAAATAGCGGTGAACCACCAGTCGGATATTAAGCAAGCAATATTTCAGCTAAATTCAGGACGGAACTTTTCGCTACGAAGATTGTATAGCGTGTTGGATATCGACAAAACAGTGTAACTGTTACACGTTTTCGAAGCTTACGAAAGATTCTGTATTGTGCAAGTAGCGTGGCTCGGTATCTTGTATGGTCCGCGTTCAGGTTTTCTGTATTATAACCTGGCAACGATGGGAACGCGTTGAGCAGATCTGTGGGTACAGCCCTAAGAACTTGATGAGCAGATCTGTGGTTACAGTCCCTGACAACTCTTCCTAGTACCACCATGTTAGACGAAGTTGTACATGTAGTACTAGAAAACAGACTAGGAAACATTTTATGAACACTAGTGTTATCTTTTGGTAAAAATGCCGATTTCCCAATGAATAATTTAAAACTTAAAAATTTTAGATTTTTTGGATTTGGATTTTTTAAAATGCACTTCTTACATTGTACGGATAACGCAATGGTCTACAAACATGTCATATTCTTTTACCTTTTGTTATTGTTTGATATTTTACAAAATATACCTAGTCTTTGTTATGACAAAATTAATTAATCTTTACAAAAGGAAATAAAGATCGCATAACCCAAACACAAACCTCACAATCCAATCAAGAACAGCACATTATGAACAAAATAATACGAGGCCGTTAATTTCTGTTTTTGGAACTGAAACATGAAACAGCTATGCGGCGACGATCCCAACAGTAGCTTGCTATTGTATAGCCTAGCAAACACAGACATTAAGAATCGTATCACAAAAACAAATACTATAACTGCACTACATAACTAACAGAAGCAAGTATTCTAACAAAAAACCTACACAACTCGTAAACACACGACAAAAATTAAAAACAAAATCGCGTAGTCTCAAATGACCGGGTTACAAAGCAAATACCTTAATAAATGGGGAATGGTTTACAATTTGTTGTAAGAAGGGTTTGGGTCTTTGTAAAAATGTGTACGAAGAGTTGATTACAAATAGCAGGTGCACAACTTAAATTCATGTGCAACACTTCTACAATGTTTAAGTGATTGGGTTTGAAAACTGTAGAAGGAGTTGATTACACAAAATAGATATCTTATTTTCCCCGCCCGCCCGACGTCATACCATAACCCGGGTGTGCACTTCGTACAACCCGGCCTAAAGTATCAAAAATTACTCAAATTACTAGAAAAATGCAATAAATAAAGTCTTAATAGATAGTAATAAAAATGTAACACAAATCAAATGTAGCTAGACCAATAATTATCAAGGTTCTTTTCCAGATACAGGCTAGACGTGGCTTAAGAAAACAAAACATCTTACTTCGATGCTGGAACGAATATAATTTGATTCATTCAGTGATATACTCCTTGTCTTAATTTAAATTTAAATTTGCCCTAAAATTATATAAAAAATGTTTCAAATTTTAAGTTTTTTTTCTATTTGCAGAGTGTAGATGGCATAAGACGGATTTTTTCATAACTTTTTGGAATGTTGGTGATAAAAGCTCTATAGTTGGCATTCTAATATAGTTGGTTTGAGTGCCAATGATTCCGCATGATATTATTACATGTCCTGTGCATCTGACCTCTTTGGTATAGAGCCGAAAGTATTGTAATTCATTCATAACTTGGCGGGTATTTGTATTTATTTTTGGCCATGTGAACGTAAATTTGGTCTTGACTACAGTTAATCATGATTTGCTGAAACTTTTAGCTGGGAATGTCAAGCGAAAAGTGTCTGAAACTGCAATACCAGATACAAACCTAAACATTCTAACTTCAAACTATTTTATCCTTTATAGATTTTTAAAATACGTTTTGGTTGTTTTGTGTAAACTGTTTTTATTTTAGATCCTAAAGAAAATATGGTCAACAAACACGATTTGCTCTGTGATATATTGTCTTTGTTTTATTCTTTTACATATCGCACAATGTATTCTAGACAATATACATAACTTATTCTAAATTAGTCCCTAAACTAGCAGCAACAAGAACAAACCTCTTGGTTTCTGGACAGAAAATGCTACACTAGTTATATAACTATGTAAAGCGTGTGTTTGCCTTGGTGATTTTCATTTGGACTCAACTACAATTGCTGAAATCTAGGAATTTTGAGCAGTAAGTATTTGGGACTGAAAGAAACAATATCAGCAATTATTCTTCCGGTATACTGCATTATTACATGGTGTAGCCCAAACTGAGAAGAAACTGCAGGATACAATAATTGTCATTAATGCATAGATTGTACCATTTGTGTCCGCAACCTACTGTACTTTATATTTTTAGAAATATAGGAAATTCGGCAATATTGTGAACAAAATGGAGCATAGTATTTCTTTTATTGATCTGATAAGAACTTACGATTAAATTGACAATAGAGTTATTTTAGATTGATGACTTGTGATCAAAATGTATAAATGTCGTTATAAACAAATTATCTTTATATAAATGTATCATGGTTCAAATATAAATGTGTTATAAGAAAGGTTTTCTGACGCCTTAACGGCTAGACAGCACGCGATTGCACATTTTTCTGGTTATGAATATGAATGGGCCGAAGAGTTAAAAAAAATTCAATTGAAAAAAATAACTCGCAACTGTATAATGCGATGTTCAATGTTTCTTTGCCAAATTACGTCAATAAAGAAAAGGGAAAACGATTATGTCCTAATAACTTGATAGATTGTTGAAATTTATTTCAGAAGTTCAAAGTTTGAAAAACGGAATTTTTAATTAGTTTTAATGGGTTATGTTAATTCAGTTTAATGTCGTTTTTTATAACACAAAGTCATATAGATGTATGTAATAAGGGAACAAAATAGTAAATAGTCTCATCTTTAGCGCTTTCTTTGAGCTTTATTTCATAACCACTTTGCATGAAGGGGAAGGAGCAAGAAAATGACCGCATCAAAACTACTGTTGTCAAAGCACCTTAAAATACTAAAAAATAAGAAAATATTGAGACATTACCATAGCTACGGAAACAAAGATGTAATATTAGGTTGAAAACGTTTGATTCATAACATCTATGTCACAACCTACAATCTGATTGCGATCCTGTTACGATTGTTTTGTTATGACAGGTGTGGTAGTGGTCTCCCTTTTTAGTGTAGTTGTTTTTTTTATATCAGTGTAAGTATAAAGTTTCCGTTTTAATCATGGAGAAAGATTCTTCGGATTGATGCATTAACTAAAAAGACTATCAATGTGTCAACTAGTATATCTGATTTACTTCGCATAAAGATATTTTAGAACTTTAGAGCAGCTTTATGGCGATTAAATACAAGCAGAAAAAAACAGCTATATAGGTTTTCAATGTCTTTGACGAAAATAAAACATTGATTGATTGATTGATTGATTGATTGCGTTAGCGAGCACAATATGACAATAATGAACCAACTCAGATGTTTCCAACAGCTGCAATAGGTCAGTGAGTGCGCAAGGGTCACGATCACTGAGGAAATGTCGTATAATAATCAGCATAACACCTATAAACCACTCCTTTGTAGAAAAAAGTATAGCTCTAACTCAACACGTGACCACGGATTTATATGGTCATCAACTGATAAATCGAACATATTATGTAACGTGTTTCGAAAGTGAGAATGGACCATATTTGATTATGTGTTTCAAAAGTGCCACGCTCTTTTGCGCGATAACGACCCCTTTTGTAGTTTTCGAAATTTTTCGTTCCTACCCGACCCTCTTTACATTTTCTGAGGCTGTCAAAATAAATTCCAAAATGGCCTGTTCCTTTATACTAATTAATGTATTGTCAGTTATATTGTTCCCGTCCCTATTATTGCTGAAATACGTTTAGCAAGGCGTTAATCGAGCATTCAATCAATCTGGTGAATAGTTCTTACGTATATGTATTTGTACGTTCCACGTGATTATAAAGGCACTCCATAAGCACTGTTATGCCTCAGGACGGAAACACTGGGTTCCATTTACTATTGCTTCGGTTATCCACCATTTTGATGCACACAACTATAAGCAGATGGCGCTTTTTGAAAACCATTGAAACAATCTTCACCTTTGTTCGTCCCTCTGTCCTGTATCTTATTTTGAACCGCGGTAAAAATGGGGAGGGGCAATTGTAACAATACGAAAGATAAATTATAAATGTATTATTCTACTTAATTTTTAGTTTATAAACTTTTAGGTATTGGAATGATGAATTATTACAAAGTACAAAGTAATTATTCTTCGATGACTGATTCAATCTTATGACGATAAAATAAAATGAATTGAAAATATACCTTTGTACATAACAATTTGCATTTTGTTTTTCTAAGAAAGACTGTTACCACATGTTATTGTTGTGGTTTTATTATTATTACGTTTGTGAGATTAAATTTCATCAAGAAGTAGTATAAATTGAAACTGACGTACTGGTAAATTCGAAGTAAATCTTATAATTAAAAAACCTTGGGTTTGGTAAAGGGCTCAATGGGAATTTTTCTCGCGTTTGAAGTTTGGGGTTAAAACGCTCATGTTTTAAATGAATCTGTCAAACGAAAATAAAAGTACACTAATTCAAACGAATTTGTGACGTTGATGTATAAAATTTTGTTACAGTTAAAAAAGAAGCTGGTAAGTGAGTGTAATACGTAGTTAGACATATAACTGTACTGTTCACCGTAGGCTTTACGTCATCAGCCATTTACCGTTTATATACAACAGCTAACTGTTTACTGTAGCCTTTTACCGTTTATATACGACATCTAACTACTGTTACTGTAGCCTTTTACCGCACAGATGCGACATCTAACTACTGTTACTGTAGCCGTTTACCGTACAGATACGAAAATCTAACTCTATACTGTTACTGTAGCCTTTTACCGCATAGATACGACATCTAACTCTACTGTTACTGTAGCCTTTTACCGCACAGATACGACATCTAACTCTACTGTCACTGTAGCCTTTTACCGCACAGATACGACATCTAACTCTGCTGTTACTGTAGCCTTTTACCGTACAGATACGACATCTTACTCTACTGTTACTGTAGCCTTTTACCGCACAGATACGACATCTAACTCTACTGTTAATGTAGCCTTTTACTGCACAGATACGACATCTAACTACTGATACTGTTGCCTTTTACCGCACAGATACGATAACTAACCCTTCTGTTACTGTAGCCTATTACTGCTCAGATTCGACATCTAACTGTACTGTTCATTGTAGCCAATTTCCGCTCAGGTAAAACATGTAACTTGCTGTTTAGTGTAGCCTAATAGCGCACAGATACGCCATCAACTGTAGCTTATCACTGAAGCTGTGATTGATGTATTAAAAATCCTTGATCCTTATATGGCAACTAGACCTGACACCATTAGATATCGTATGTTTAGAATTTGCCCTAAAAAAATGCTATTCCTTTGAAATTTGTTTTTAACAAATCCCTCGAACAGCGTAAATTCCCTTTGTAGTGGAAAATATCTAATGTTAATGCAATATTTAACGAGGGAGATAACTCGCTTCCGTCAAACTATAGACCGATTTCTTTAATAAGCTGTGTTGGAAAAGTAATGGAACGTAGAATTTATAAATACGTATTCAATCATCTACATCAAAATAAATTAATTTACGAATACCAATCTGGTTTTCTTCCCAAACATTCAACAGTACATCAGCTTATTGAAATGTATTATAATATTGTTGATTCCATGGAACAGAAAAAAATTAATTATTTCGTTTTCTGTGACTTTTTCAAAAGCTTTTGATAAAGTTTGGCATAATGGACTATTTCACAAAATGAAATCTTATGGAATTTCTGGAAAAATCTTAAACTAAAATGTAGTGGAGAAAATAACTAGGAGACTATTATTTCCCAATGTTAACGTCTACTCTTATGGTCACTTCTCTCTCTATATATAAACCATAGTAACATAAAATGTATAATATCGGCGTTAGTTTCGTAATCCGCGGTTTTTATTGTCATTGTTTTAATTTAGTGGTTTGTCAAACATTAAAAAATAAACATACAACGGTTTTTAATATAAATATAACGTTTAATGAATTACTAAAACCTCGATGCCCTCGTGAAATCATTGTGTGTGGTTTAGACATTGACGCCATATAAAAGGCGTGGAAAAACGATCGGAAATATGTAACCAAATTGTTTTATAAAATAAAAAGGTTTATAAGTGACGAGGAAAATACAATGATAAATTTAGACAATGACAAAGTAAAATAAATGATTGATCTTGTAAATGGTACACGGAATACAACTTTCCATACAAAGGTAGATTTCCGACAAAATTAAATACATGGGATTTTGAAATATCCGAAATATCACACGATCGGATTTTACCAACTTTATAGAAATTTTGACCACAATGGCCAATGCCTGCTTCAATTGATGGAAACATGACATGTATTAATTACGGTTAAACAAAAACTACTCCTTCCTACACTTTGTTCTTCTCTAATACCGTATCACTGGAAATACTTGGTGCTTTAAGGGTCCATACGGCTAAACCCACAAAGATGGCCGGCACGTCTACGGTTGGAGGATAGCGATGTCCTCTCATTGGGGGTTGTCATGTTGCCCGCAAAGGCCCATATGGGTAATGTGTTAGGAGAGTGCTACACCCCTTGCACGATAGACTCCTTTTAAAGATTAGAGACATGATAGCAGCTGCAGAAGTCAAATGTTCAGTCGCTACCCAACTCTCCATACGTTTCTACTGGCAGTAAAAATATCCTATCAACTTTTTCATTCCACTGATTTCGTGTTCTCGTCCTACTATTTCTACTTAGTCTAAATTCCATGTCCACCTTTTTATCCCTATAATTGAATGTTTGTTAATTCCCTACTAACTCTTCCATATCACTGTTTTATTGTTTATTAACTTGGTCTGGTCCTGACGCTTCTACCGACAGTCAAAATTTCCTGTCCGCTCTTATATATTACTGATAAAATATTTGTATTTATAAATTTTTGATAATGTGTTTTCGTCCTGACGTTTTTACTGGCTGTAAAATTACCTGCCTACTCTTTTATCTTACTGCTTTATTGTTTGTTAACGTCAATTTGTTCGTATTATGAACATTGTTAAAATTCTGTAAGCGGGAGGCAACCAATCGATCAATCAAAACATTATTGGCTAATAGTTAAGAAGTACAATAAAATAAAGAAAATCATGAACAATAATGTCTTTCTAAATTAATAATTAACATTAGTTATATAACTGTTAAACTAACTATAATATTTCCCAAATTATTAAGTAGTCATCTACTATTGATTACTGACGTGTCACCACTAATGTTTTGAGTTTGAGTCTGACCGGGTAAGGTGAGCTCAACTCCAATCTTTCTTAAAGGTGTTACGACTAACGGGCTTTCAACGGCTACTCCGGCTTCCTGTCCCCATAAACATATGATGCCTAGATATAGTTATAAAAATCTATTAAACAAACCCAAAATCTAAAGTGGATGTCTTTTAAAGCTGGAGAACTGATTTGCGTCGTTATTGACAGTATACGTGTGTTCTTCATTTTAAGTGTTCATTGTGTTATAATTTGTTGAATACCTTATATTGTCTATTTGGTTTGTTTTCCAGCATTTGTAATTTTCAAACTTTTCATTATATATATAAGTATGTTTTGTGCTTCATTATTCAAGTATTAATTTCATCGTTTCCTTTGTTAGCCATGGCTTTGTCATTTCGTACTTGATCTCTTGATTACCCTGAACCTTTATTACCAATGGCTTCGGTTTTTTTGTACTTGTTCTCTTGATTACCCTGAACCTTTATTACCAATGGCTTCGTTTTTTTTGTACTTGTTCTCTTGATTACCCTGAACCTTTATTACCAATGGCTTCGTTTTTTGTTGTACTTGTTCTCTTGATTACCCTGAACCTTTATTACCAATGGCTTCGTTTTTTTGTACTTGTTCTCTTGATTACCCTGAACCTTTATTACCAATGGCTTCGTTTTTTTGTACTTGTTCTCTTGATTACCCTGAACCTTTATTACCAATGGCTTCGTTTTTTTGTACTTGTTCTCTTGATTACCCTGAACCTTTATTACCAATGGCTTCGGTTTTTTTTGTACTTGTTCTCTTGATTACCCTGAACCTTTATTACCAATGGCTTCGTTTTTTTGTACTTGTTCTCTTGATTACCCTGAACCTTTATTACCAATGGCTTCGTTTTTTTGTACTTGTTCTCTTTATTACGCCGATCCTTTGTTAGCCGTGGCTTTGTCTTGTCGTATGTGTTCTCTTGATTACGTTTATATCTTTGTTAGCCAGGCTTGTCGCTTTGTTCTTGTTCTCTTGATTACGCTGATCCTTTGTTACTCATGGCTTTGTCTTTTCGTACTTGTTCTCTTGATTACGCTTATCCTTGTTGGCCATGGCTTTGTCCTCTCTTACTTGTTCTTTTAATTACGCATCAGTACCTTATGATTTACATAGTTGAAGTACTACTAGATGTTGCAACATCATGTCGGGTCATATCGTCAAAGCTTAATGTCGAATCAGCATCAAACTATAACTATTATAGCAGATCAAATGAGCAGGATGTTACTTTTTGTTCTGTTTAATCAGTGAAAATAATTAAACATTAACGCCGAACGGACAATATTTGAGGTTTAAATTTCGACTTTAATTTAAGCTAAATCGGTGTTCACCTGTATTTTATGGGAAGTCTGGCAAAAGCGTCGCAAGTGAAAAATGCTTCATCTAAAGCAGCCTTTGTTGAATTTCAGTTTATAACTTTGAAGCAAGAAATGCTAACAATGTTCTGTTGTTAACGTATGTTCTCTTCGTTTTTTTTTTATTATAATCATAAATTTGGGGTAAAATATCATTTATAAGTGCTGCTTTGTAACTTATACTCTATTTTCCGAAAATCTCCATTATCTTTTGTCCAAGCTTATAGATTGAAACAATCTGATACCCGTGTATTTGTGTAAATGTATCTGAATCCTCAGAACGTTTGTGTCTTGTCCGTTCCAAATTACCTAGTTTAAATTACTTACAGTAACACGCGTCGTCAATTCCTAATAACAAACTGGTTAACAAGAGTCTAAGGTTCCTGGATTTATTGCCATTTTAGATGGTGGATTAAACCGTCATTTAGTGCCCTCTCATCAATTAGCGTCCAATCAAGTCTATCGTTACATCAAGAGCTTAATTATCGGATACTACAAGATTAATTCAAATTAATGTGTAGTGTCCCGTGAAATAAAAAGAAACGACTTCAATATCAAATTTCTATCCTCGTTTGATGAAAAACTTACAGCAGTTGTGAACAACAATTTAAATGATATGTTATAGGATGTTCAACCCTTGTAAAAGCAACAGATTTATACAGGACAGGTGCACACATTTTATATTTAAACAAAGATAAAAAATTCGATTAGCATCTCAGCAGTTTTACTCTATAGAAGTATGTCAGGCTAGTTTTTAACTCAGAACCGTAGCTTATAAGAGAACCAATAACACAGAACCTCATCATGTTATGTTACGTCATGGGTTACATGCCATTTTGATGAACATACAACACATACTTAATTCAAAAGGTGTTTCTTCCGTCATAGTTGGGTGTTAATTTGGTTAGTTATTCGTCTTGCAGTGACCGTGTCTTTTTCTCCGCGCAGATATTTAATGTCGTAGTAGGCGCAAGGTCGTTTATCACTTCTGGCATATAAAATTACCATGTGCTCAATGAGATGGGTTTTTTTCATGTTTTCCCAAATGTCTGCCTTGGTCTACTTTACAGTGCGAGTTACGAATCGAGTTTTCTTACGATCTTACTTTGCAACGTTGCTTAAGAGCTTAAATGTTAATTGCAGCAGGGGTTTTTCTACAGTATGGTGAGACAAAGCTTGACTGAAATTTTCTTAAAGTGGCATTAATATGCAATCCATCAATCAACATTATTATCAGTAACTAAGATCGGCTGCAAGATTATCACTTAACTTTAATGGTTTTACTTGATATTCACACGAAACATAACAGCTAAAGAGTGCTGTTAAAATTGTTCAAAGCAAGCTATTGAAAATCTAACAATGAAGTTAATCGCTCATTATTAACCCTTTCTGTATTATCCAGTAAACACGGGTTGATAATATTGGATTCAATGATACTCTGTTCGGACGTTTTGATTACTGTTATATAGTTTATTGTTGTTCCGCCCATCGCCATTTTAATTCCTATTATCGGTATGGTTGCTGGGTCGTTTTCATCATTGTGATTGCAAATTTATAACTTGTTGTCGTAAATCAAATGTTTAAGTAGTATAACAGCTTGGTATGTGGTTCAAACACGACAGAAGGTCTTTATGGGAATATAATTCATTTTCGAAACTGGTATTATTTAGATATCAAAGTGTATTCATTTCCGGGTGGTAATCAACGGGTATTGCCGAAAATTAAAATAACTGTTGTTATTCGGAAACCAAACGAAAGAGTGCATCGTTTTTACTGCAATCGCAAATTAAAATAATTTGTTCTTAATTATTATTTGAAGATTAAGAACAAAATTTACTGAGTTCAATTTAGCAATTTCTTCACAATTCTTTACAGAGAACGATTCAGTGGTCAATCATTAGGCGATTTCCGTACAGGAGGACACGAATATGACATGCTATATCACTGAATTCTGAAATTAATGATAGCATATGATACTGGACGACTGTGAACATTTATTTTAAATGTTTCGCTTGTGTCATTTTTGGAAATGCTGTTTATTTGACTTGTTTCAAGTTACTAGACACTTTTTTTCCCTAAAACCAACAAAAAAATATATATATATATTAGTGTAGTTCCGAAATAGTGGCATGAAATTATAAATTTCAGCAGCGGAATAAAATTTTAAACAGCCGAAACTAAAACAATATACGAGTGCCATTTTTAAAAATAATACTTAATTAAATGGTGTCTCTATAATTACAGAAAAATAAACGAGAGCCAAAAATGAATATTTATTAATGTTTTTAAATGTTATCATTTTAGGGCCAGACATCATATTAAAACAGCAACGTTACATAGGTAGGAGAAATTCATAGATTTTCTATAAACTATATTTGTGTCAACTATGTTAAAGCAGTATTATAAAACCACAAGCGTTAACAATGTTAGGCTCGTGACAGCTTTGTGGTCAGTGGGCGCGTATTTACAAATATCCTAACATAATTTGTTTAAACATTAAATTTAAACCACAAGAATCACGGTCAATTGTTCGAACATAGAAAGGTGTTTAATATCCAAATAAGTACAATAGAATTATAACCACCCGATTAGCTGCTGGTCTACGATACAACTGGTGGATATTCAAACATTTACAAGACGTGCACCTGGCACATCCCTATTGTCCACGTCACGTAAGTGTTTGTTGAGCAATGAAACTCCTGTAGGTTGGTTTGTTTATTGATTTGTAAATTAAATAAAATTGAATAAGATAATATAGAAAATCAAATACAAAATCTACAGTGTATTTAGAATTTTTTGCTGATTAAATATTTCGAAAATTATTTGACTGTACAAATAAGGAGAACAATTAGTACGTGAAAGTTGAATTTTTTCAATGTTACGTTTTGCAATACGCAGCGGATTTATATCAAGTGACTAAAATCATTTCATTTTTTAATTTCAACTGTGATCGTTAACCTTATATTCCTAATAACATGAGACCACAGCTGCGCGTTGTATCAAGTATAACAGTTAGTCTTAATTGTAGTAAAAAAAAATAAATCCTAAAATGTTCAAATATTATCGTGTTGAAATCTGTGCAGTAATTTGATATAGTGAGACTTGTTCACATGGTTACTATGGACTAATATTTGATACAATAGTTTCCCCTTTCCTTAGTTTGGTGATATTACTGGGGGAACCCTGGGGGTATACCGCTGCTTGCAAGAAACAACCTCGTTCAGATGCGATCACAAGTCCGTTTTAAGACGTGCAACATTATGCCACACTCTTGGCGGGTCAAAACTTTTGCCCGTAGTTTGTTCCTAAGCCCATCTAAAATAGCCACATACTGTATTCAAGGTGTACCTGTGTAGTTCGGTTCGAATACTTTTCAAACGTTTGATGGCTATTGTTATTCTCTTGCAATTTGAAATATGTCGTCGAGTATGCAACAATTCAACAAGGCTTTTATGATGGTTTGCAACAATTTAAAAGAGGATCAGTTTACAAAATACTGTTTGTACACTCAAATCAACGATATAAGCTTACCGACTGGTTTCAAATATGCAAGAAATGTTATTGACGGTCCAATTTGGCCTATCTTCTCAAACTTATCTATTACATTTAATGAATGTCTCATGTTTTCTTTTTGTTTTACAACCTTGTATGTTGTTTCAACCAGAACGAAATCTGAACTAATTGATTTCAGATCACTTATAACTGTACAATGGGACGTCATAATTAGCGTGAACTTTCACTCCTGTTTTTTTATTAAACTGGCTAATTTGTGAAAAAGACCTGTTTCATATTTCGTTTTATGATTTGTTTTTTTCTTTGACTTTATCTTAATAGTTATATATATAAAAGAAATTAGCTTTCTCAAAATACAACTATCTCCATTTTCAACTACGGCAGTAATTGAATATTATACATTACTTATACATATTATTGTGTAACAGATATAAGATAGCATAAACAAACCTGCGAAGTCCCATGTAAGCACCGTCGTCTTTGATATAGATACTCGATTGTAATATCTAAACGTTAGTATAAATAATTTAGTGTTTCGCTATTTTCACATAGAACATAACATACCTACAATAAAAAATTTGAAATCAGCGTTGACATATATACAGAGTCATAACTAATAAGGAACAGTACTTCAGGAACAATCAGAAATCAGATCCTACCCCCACCCATTACCCAAATCCAACCCCCCCCCCCCCCCACCCCAACTCCAAATGATTGATTGATTGAATTTTAAAGTCCTTTACTAAGTGAAACAAATTCGTGTTGTAAAGATCAATAAAATAAGGCGACACATGTTCATAACTATTAAAGAAGAAAAAACGGGACCTTCAGTACAAGTAAGTATAGGTAACATTTATCATTATATTTTAATATTTTCCAATTTAATCCTGTGTAAAATGTAATAAACACATAATATTTAAAACAACAAGTAAACTCTGAACCCGTTCTGTGTGGTTCTTACAGTAATAACGTATGACTGAGTTACCTCTATAAAATACTAAGTAGGCATAGGTTTTTTTGGATAGTTGATCTTGAGAAGCAACTTTTGAGAAGATTGCACATTGTGCGATACAGGCGACATCACTTACAGAAATTAACAATTATCAAAAATGGCGAGGGTCTTATTTATCTTTCAGATTTCCTTAATTTGTAATACAGTGCATATTTACTTATGTAATGGAAAGAATATAAATATGTATGACACGTAACATTTTTTTATTCTGTAGACGGTAAGGTAAACAGAACATTTTGGCAGTTTGCTTCACGGGTGTTCCTTCAAGTATTGTTCATATATCCAAGAGTTAGTATTTTTAAACAGAGGATAATCAACTTGAACAAAGGTAATTCAATCTTCCACATTGCAATTTCTCGCTAATTCAGTTTTAATAAAGATTATTTTTCTCTTATTCACACTTTCCATCTTCGACGGGGTTCGTTCTGTTTGATTTGATATAAAATAAATACATTTAGTGTCATAACCGTGAATGAGACTCCCAAAAAATGCGTTGAAGATTTAAATTCCATTTATTTGTAAGGTAAGATATTTGCAAGGTTCAATTCTCTATTGGTGTTTTTTGCTTTGTTATTAATGACGGATAATGGAGAAGCGATCAGGGAAATTAAATAATTCTAATCATTTATTTAATATTTGTAAATTTACCCGTCATTTGTACATGATGTTACCATTCACTTAACACATCTGTTTAATGGTCTAATACAATTAACTGATTACTGGATCTCTTCAACCTATAGTTAAACAAATATAAGAAGTGTTTCTTTATTGTAAAAAATATTAAAGATTGACAGCGTGTCACGTCACTTATTTCGACATGTTTGTGTCTAGAAAAAAAATCGTGTTTTTTTCAGACATAGATTTTTAACTGTTGCTAGCGTTTAATTTAAGAACTAGTGCACTTATAGTTTTTGCAGAGAACGTTTTAACCATGATTACAAATTGTGTAGCAATGTGTATGAAAATGAATAATTTATAATTATTATTTATGTATGATAACGTTTCATTTAACATTTCTATTTCAAGTTATGTTTGAAATATTCATTTGGTATCTATCTCAAACACCATAAAATCGATTGACAAAAAGCAACACCGTTTATGTTAGATGCAAATGATGCTAATAACATAATGTTATTTAAAGACATCGGTTTACCCTATGAAATAACTGGAACAGTAAGGTACCAGTGTTTTGTTTGTTTGTTTGAATGGTGTTTAACGCCACTTTCAGCAATTTTTCAGCTATATCATAGCGTCCAGTTTTTATTTTTGGGAGGAAGCCGGAGTACCCGGAGAAAGCCCTCGACATGCGGTAGAAAAACTGGCAATCCTTGTCAATTAAGATTGGAGTCGAGTACACCCTGCCTGCAGTGAAAATCGAACCCGAGGTACCAGTGTCTCAGTAGAAACTGGATAATCTCCGGCGTGTCTACTCTCACTTGAGTTTTCTTCTGACTTTAAAAAAATATGGTCATCTTCAAAACAGTTGACAACCGTTGCCATTTTCCGACAAAAGAGATATTCTTGGCGGATACTCAAGATTTCCTTAATACAGTTAGAATGCCATGATTTAGATGAAAAAGCTTGCCAGTGGCGTAAAAAAGGTTCTGTTAAATAATCAAACTATAAACGTACACCGATACTTGTAAACTAATCAAATCGGGTATGTTACGGACGATCGCAAGTAGGCATGACGGTAATAACAAAATACCGAACACCTAGGGAACTGTAAAAAAAGGCGATAATTACAAACATAAATCCGAAAAACTGGCACAATCAAGAACCAACAACCAAAAATATAGTAACTAAAGAAATGATCCTGACTTGGTACAGGCAGTCAAAAGAAATGGTGAATTAAACCAAATTTTATTATTCTAAGAAGGAACAAACTTCGAGTTTCTTTGGAATATTATATTACTGTTAACATCATCATTGTTCTACCCAAACCTTGGTATTAAAATATAAGCGTCATTATTTATCATGATATCGCTTGAATATTTAAAAAAAAGCGGGAAAAACCGTTAGCAATGTGAGCAATGATTATCATCATCAATTGATACCTTTCCATATGCAACAGAAGGTTTGCTAAAAATGTAAAATATCAGGTCATAACGGCACGAATGTACAGAAAGCCTAATAAGTGCAGTGTTTGCATAACGCGACGCCCCTTTTACTTCCAAGACATCTTTAATAGATGTAATACGCTCATTGAAGATTCTACAGAAGGCCAAATTCTCCCTTTCTTCCCAACTAACCAAGCCTTTTATAGCGGCAGTAAATATTTTCTGTCCAGTTGTTTACACTATTACACGATTTGTTTTGTTTTTAATTTTTTCGTCCTAAATATAAATGACATACTGCTTGATGAACGCTAGGTAACCATACGATCAATCAATCAATCAATCAATCAATCAATCAATCAATCAATCAATCAATCAATCAATCAATCAATCAATCAATCAATCAATCAATCAATCAATCAATCAATCAATCAATACAAACATACATAATTCAGATATACGGCGCGCTGTATTCAACCAGCGACATATAACAAGAGAACAGCATTATTTGACGAAATTCTCATGTTACGGTCACTGAATGAATCTAAAATTGAATTTTGATTCAGTGACACTGCATATAGCGTAAAATAAGTTCAATCAATTTTTGACATTATTTTTAATTATGTTTCGATAAAGAAATTTGATAATCTTCACTTTTTAATTGAAACTAACTATTTTTGTGCTTCGGCGAATTATTTTACTCTGAAGATTACATCCATTGGGACTTACAAGTCAGAAGGCTTCTCAATCTTCAGCGAAATCTTTTCTATTGCACGTCAAATGGATCTTTAAATCTCCCAGTTCGAATTCTTTCCATTTTCCGGCATTGTTTTAAATTCTACATTGATTAAGTATTACTTAAAGGGATTTCAAGCCATTTGTCAGACGATGCGAGGTCGCATTGTCCCGTGGGAATCGAACTTACCAGATGTCATCCGTCGAATTATAATGGACTTATTTCAGAGAATTACTGCGTCTTATATACACATATTATGCATTTAATTTGTCAGTTTTAGGAAAATCTTTTCAATAATTAAACAGACTAATACATTTTCAATCCTTTAGATTAGTGAATACATAAAATAAAGGCTCTTTCTAGAAAATCTATTAAAAGTGTAATTATAGGCCGTGTCATTTCATTTGTAGAGATAGTTAATCCTGGATGAACGTTGCTGCCACCAAATCAATCAGAACTATGGAAAAGAGAAAATCTCGCAGTAATCTTTAATGGACAATAACAACACTAAATCTATTTCCTTGACAAGGCTTATCTTCCTTAATGAAATCAATGAGCAAAAACATGTAATAAAACTACAGAACAAAGCCCCGTTAGTGGTATGTAAACAACCGTTACACGAATCAATACAACTATGACAGGACAGTACATTTAAACTTGTATTGGAAAATTTAAAACAATGTGTTGTGTACGCCAATGGTCATCTCAGCACATGAATTTATAACAAAAAGAGACTATTTTAATTTCAAAATTATAAATATTTTTCACTTGTGCAGCACTATTCCAGCTTCTCCCGCATACGGTATCTCTATTTCTTAATTGATCAGATATGCAATAGCCTGTAGTGCGTACACTAATTTTGCAAACGTCGCCAATTTCTTCGAGATAGATAATGTTGCAAAAAATGTCTCGAACGAACCTTCAATAAGTTCTACTATAGATTTTATTCATTCTAGTCGTGTATGATACCCTTCATTTGTTAATCAACACAACTACTTCTACACTACAGTAATGGAAGCGGGAGGTTTGGCATGCTGTGAAACAATTTTAAGCCACACGTTCCTTTGAAATGCCTTTATTTTTGGTTGTTGGTTCTCGGTTTCTTATACATTAATTTGTGGTTTGTCGTTTTTGACAGTTTCCTTGGGGCATACTTCAAGCGACCTACTAAATGCATTGTTCTCATTCTCCTTTCATATACATGTTATTACTGGTAATCTGAGCATCATTGACCACGAGAATCTCAGAAATATTATTTCTCGTGGTCCAAAATTCAGAGAACCTCAACCAGTAGACTGGAATTTAATAGAGAATAGGTTAAGAGAGAAACGGGACTAGACCCAAAATTAGATGCACTGTGCACTGTATAACTGGGTAAGAACAATAATGTCTTTGGTACAACTTCGTATTAAGAATCTTAGACATTGCATTATTGATTGACCTAAATCTGTATTCAAAGACGAGACTGCTTTGAGGTGCCTCAAGTCCCTCCATGACAAATATGTTGTCGTCCATGCAGATAAGGCTTCTAAAAACATGTTGTGTTTGTATAAGTCACATTCCTATAAGTCCTTCTTGACTTCTTTGAATAATAATAATACGACAAAGAGTCTGAAGACTTACCATACATGTACTGGATTCCTAAATTACATAAAAATCCTTACAAGGAAAGATACATAGCCGGCTCATCTACATGCTCTAACAAAGAGTTGTCAAAACGGTTGATTAAGATATTGTCTGCAGTAAAGGAAGAAGGACAGCAAAAATACTGTGAAAATGTTTATTCGCGAAGTAATATTAATCATAAGTGGATTCTTAAACATTTAAAAAAATCTGTTCGTAAATTTAAAATCCAGATCGATATCTAAAATTTCATCTGTTAGAACCTTTGATTTTTCAACTCTTTATACTAACTTTCCGCACGAAAAACTAAAATCCCGTTTAAAGAAATCCCACATAAAGCCTTCGCTTCTACGTATGCCTAGATGTTCTGATCGACAACAATCGAAATTCGAATGGATACAAACTGTGCCCCACTCCTTGCCAATTTATTCCTGTATTCTTATGAAACGGAATTTATTCGACCTGTTATTAAAGACAAGAAGATAGCAGAAGCTATGTCCTTTAATTTTTCATAAAGAAATATTGATGATGTCCTTTCAATTAACAACCCTCAATTTGCTGAGTGGCTTCCGTTAATATATCCTTTAGAACTAGAAATTAAAGAAACCACAGAAACAGCTTTATCTACATCATTTTTGGACTTACACCTCGAATATGACACCAAAGGTCATGTAAGCACAAGAACAGACGACAAACGAGACGATTTTAATTTTAAAGTTATAATTTTTTCTCCCCTATGCATCAATATTCAAGCTTCTACTGTATACGGTGTCTATATTTCCCAATTGATCAGGTATGCAAGAGCTTGCAGCGAGTATACTGATTATTGTAAACGTTTATTTCTTCATGATAAACATATAAACCAAGGTTACAAGAAAGAACGACTCGTCAGCGACTTTAATAAGTTTTACTATACTTCCTAAATATTCTTGTTTGAATATATATCTTGTTTGAAAATGTGGTTGCAGATAGTTTTTCCCATTTTTTTAATTAAGTCTACAGTGAACGTGCTACCATGATTGTTTAATACACCTATTAGTGAATAGCGGTATATGATACCCATCTATTTGAATCAACTAGCCAAATCACATTCTACAGTAATGGAAGCGGATGGTTTGGTATGCCATAAAAAAATCTTGTTTAACCTATTATTTTGTTTGAAATGCCTGTACCAAGTCCAGACCATTGATGGAGTTTGCCGGTTTCTTGGACTTTTATTTGTGGATTGTCTTTTTTGACAGTTTCATCAGTGTTTGGTATTTTGTTATTACCTTCATGTATACTATGGATAACTTTAAAAAAGGATAAATTAGTAATTACAATGTTTTAATCGACAATGGTATGTTTTTAATATATTACAAATAAACACAATTATCCATGTAAAGTACAAGTTCTCATTCGTATGTAAAGACGTACATACAACGCGTATATATATATAATATGGTATTGTATCATATATTTAAAAACTGAAGCGATTGCAATTTTATTATCAACATTTTTAACTATTTTCTTTTTCATTATCTGTTTAGGAATCATTTGTATTACGTAATTTCAATCTTTTTCCTGACCAATATAGATCGTCTGGACCTTTCACTCCCATATCATTAAAATTTATACAATATATAGATATGATTCTCTTTTTGTTACAAAATGGAATTATATATAAATTATTGTATCACTTACATCTATTTTGAGTAAGTCTATCTGTCTTATTTGATCCATTGTTCTCATTTAGAGATTTGTTAGACTATCCCGTAGTTTGAATATCGTATTCATCACGGCAACCAAAATTATTACAGCTAGATAAATATGCCAATCAAAAATATAAAAAGTACTATTGCAATCAGAGAAATAATTGTTTTTGCTGTTTTATAATATTTCTTTCTAAGTGACATATAAATAATATTAGTTTATTTATTTGTCCTCAGATCATATCGCCGAAATTTCTATTTTCATACAATTTAGTGAAGACAGATTTTTTAATTGTCAATTACTATCAGGGCACTGGGAGTATGACTTTGGTGAACACTGTATAGAGATGTAGGATTAGGTTATAGAAAATAACTGTCATTCTGAGCCGACGTAGTGATTGAGGTTTACGGCCATACTAATACCCAAGCCAACCATTCATCTTCTCTATTGGTCTGAACATGTCTCTTTTCAAATTATTTTCTTTAATGCATCGAAGAATAATAGAAAAGCCATGTCTATTAGCGTCATTGTTGTTTTCCGATCGGGACCTTTTGCTCCGTTTGTTGCCGTGCCGGGCAACTAGCTCTAGCTTACACATATTAATTTTCCATAATGTGAAGTGAATCTGTTACTAGCTTTATTGGGAGGCCATTTGGTGGTATCATTTCAATTACTTTTGTCTGGTATTTCTATCAATACAGAGACAATAAATATGATCCTACAGTTGATATCGTTACGGGGTATTATTGTTTTATGTTATCCTTGCACATGATATATGATCAACGTCTCCATTATAAAAACCATTACCCCATTCTGAGTTAGTGTAATAGCTTTTATGTCAGAGAATATCGTCTAAGGGTTTTAAGAATTGTCAGACTAGGTAATACCCTTCTTCGTTTTTACATTATAAAACACATTTGTCGAAGAAAGAAAAAAGTTAAAATGATTTGTAAGTTAACTTGACTCAATAGTCTGCATTATAAACTAATACAGGAACTGCTTAATTTAAATAAAATACATGTGTATAATGTAAAATATTTAGAGCATTAGGGTTAGTTATTACCGGTATTTAAATTCATTGCTTGTTAAAAAACCTCAGTTGGGTTTTCGTGGGCTTTTTTTCTTTTTGTCATTAATATTTTACGTAACTGTTTATTACCTATTGTTAGTAGGTTTTCCAAAGGAATACTGTAAATTTACACCAGCCGTATTATTGGCATTTTCGTCATCGCTGTTTTATCAGGAAAGATGGAAATGTAATTACCAAAGGACTGAAATAGGTACTTATAGGATAATTAATTGGGCGGAGTGAATATCCAAAATATGATCACTCGTGCCGCATAACGCATCTGATTAAACGAGTGCGCGGAACTTGTTCCGCGCACGAGTTTAATCTGATGCTTTATGCGGCACGAGTGATCATATTTTGGATATTCACGATCCCCAATTGATTATCCTATTTATTAAATAGATCAAAATTGTTTTCGTAAAATTTTAATGCCTATTCCTAAATTTTATGAACTGCGGATGAATATCTGTATAGTACAAAACCATTGTGACGTTTTGGCGGGAAAAAACCCGAGAGTGAAAATAAACGATAATTTTCACATGTGATTTACCGTGATTTCTGTCACTCGGAAAATTCGATATTTCATCTCTATCTATTTAATAAAGTATTGTAACACACTCATCCCTATATTCAAACCAAAAATGCTTTCTTAATACAATGTTCTTACGTTCATGTTTTATCAATATCAAAAACGGTCTGTCATCCAATAATATACCAAAACAGTGTATTTATTCCTCTGGGTGAAAAATTTAACTAGTAATATATAACAACTAATCGTGATTAAATGTATCAGATATGCATATTTTTACAATTTTCTTCATTTTGATGCTCGAAGCTTAACGATGGTAAACTATGTCTAGGTTAATTATCAATGTCAACGAATATTTTACAATTGACGATTATTATAATGCATGATAGATTTCGTTAGTATTAATACTAAAACTATTACTTTTAGGATTAGATATTTACACAATTGTAAAATAAATTTTAGATGAAAGTTTCTTCGGGCATTGTTTTCACATTTCACATTTTCGCTGAGTCATAGGTAGTCTTTTCTATTCCATGACATGACTTTTTCCGAGATACGACAATTAGTAAATTGGTAGGTGTCTAATTAAACGCAGGCACTGCTTACCCGTCCGGAGTATCTGAGTGCACCCATGGTTTTTATTGGGTCGGGGTTACTCACTTTTTTTAGTGGGCATGTTTGTTTCGGTTTTGTGTTGTATATGTTTGTGTTACTCCGGATTTGTAATTGTCCCCTGACTTTCGACTCCTGTTTGTAGATTGGATACTTTGCGATCTTCCTTAAAATATTCCTATATAATTGTTTACTATGAATGTTAATAACTATAAAATGTCACTTATTGCACAGTAACAGCAAAAACATAGTAAAGAGGTGGTTTAGGACCAGACCCCCGTTTCACAAAACGTCATATGACTTGCGACCAGTCGTAAGTTGTATGTGTGGGTCGAGCACTGTGAACCCTCACAGTATGTATGCTCCCAGACTCTCAATGAGGATCTAACTCCTAACATTGTAAAAATAAACAGAGAGAGGCAGGGTCACTAAACTGAGGTAATAGATAAGCTACATGCGACACAAATATAGTCACACTTATAGAAAGTAAGGTCTGCTAAATACTGTACTGTAAATGAAAGTATTACGACGCTTCCTTTCTCTGCGAATTTATACTATCTTCATATCTTGTTGTACTTTAGAACGCTAGAATTGTTTCCGATGGACCTTAAGCATCAATTGAACAGTTATTAATTATGGAATTGTCGATCTTCCGATAAGTTACAATACTTTCAACCTAAATACATTTAACCTAAATAATGCTGAAGCTGACATAACAATAATAATTATTTAATGGCATCAGGCTGTAAATTCACTTAAATAGGTGAAAGTTAACACCTTTAATCTTTTGTTGTGGATTCAGGAAACATGTTTTATATCTGAATGTATTAAATATATGAACGCTGCATATTGTGAAAAATTAATCGTTTCTGTTTGATAAATTATGCAGAATGAATAATAAACTTTAGTATCATATAAGATATATTTGTCCATGGTCATCTTTCTGATACGTTTTCCTAAATTTTAAAAAGTTTATTGTTGAAAATACATGTTTTTAATTTACACCTTCGCTTTTTCATAGACTATTAAGCAGCAGCTTTCTCGAAATCTTTAACATCAGAAAACCTAGAAGTGAACATTGTCTGCAATATTTAATACTTTGACCATCGCGAAATTTTAATGGTATTAATTAATTTATCATTTCGTCATGTACGATATAAGCAAGCATACGTTTGGTTCTGATAGTTTATTGACTATTGTTGAACAATTGCAATAAATAACGTAAACTGATTATTTTACATGAAAGCGACAAAAGCAGCTTATGGAATGCTGAAACGTAAGCAGTTAAAATGCCCGGGGTATTCATCAAAAATAGACTTGCCTTTCAATACCTTGAACGTTGGAAGAATGGAACAACTGAGTTGAAAATAATATCAACCCTCCGTACCAACACCCACCAATTATTGACCTTATCTTTATGTAACAACAAATCTGGTGGCTGTTATACCTCCAAACTATGTAAATAAATTATTCAGTTGCAATCTAACACAATCGATGTTTGTTTGTTTTTAGTGGTGCTTAACGCAACGTTCAGTAATTGTTCAGCTATATAATGGCGTCTAGATTTTTTGGGGGGGGAAGGAAGCCTGAAAAAAGCCCTCCACTGGCAATCCTTGTCAATTAAGATTGAAGTCGAGTGCACCCTGCCTGCAGTGAGATTCGAACCCGCATCCTCAATGTTGACAGATCACGTGATTAATAGTAGACTAACTACCTTAACCACTCGGCAACCGAGGCTCCACCTTTTCACTGTTAATTAACCATACTAACAGTACACCTAAAAATTTGTCCTGTAATATATAAGAATGATAATGTCTGAACTAGGTTACTGGTATATATTCTTTACACGAATTAAGAATCTAGTATACCTTAATATGTTTCTGCCTGACATTATTACCTTGTATAATTCTTGTATTCTTGTATTTCATCCCCAAAAATATTCACAAGCATCTAACTTATACTTGACCTCAAAAATCTATTACGAATACGTATACATCATGTGTGTTCAAAAAAATATGATTACATAATTTCATGTTGTTTTATAAACAAAAATCAATTTACAGTGTTAAACACATGTTCATCTTGTGTCCTTCAAGTTGTTCTATTGAGATTTATCAGATAATTATCATTTTTTGTCAACAAGTTTGACAAACACTTCGTGGTACCTTCAGTATTGTACAGTAATATTAATAACTGGCAGCTTTTTGTGGCCACGATAGAAAAGGCTGTGGTGATCTCATTCGATATAAATCTGTTTATAGCATGCATTATTCAATTAAAGAATTAAATTTTTCATTTAAATTCGCCTGTATTATGTTTGATCTTTAATGCGAGTCTTTCTATTGATTTAAATAGTATCTTGAAAATGGACCTGAGTTTAATGTTGGGGATACAGTTACCTACCACATATTCAAAATAGTTATAAAGTAATCGTAACAATGTTATTTTGTTCACAAAATGGAGTCGTCTTTTACCAGAATTAAAAAAAATTATTATTTTAAATAGCAGATTTTAATTATTATTTAATAAATATTACTTTTTTCGTTTTAGGTTTTTCTTTGTTTATTCTGTATCTCGAAGCACATTTTCAGGAAGATGGAAGACACAATTGGGTCTGATGTAAGGGTCACGTTTCGTTTCCATCAAATAAGTTCAAACAGTTGATGCGTGCTTTATGCGTTATGTATTTACATGAAAACGATATGGTGTGTGAATGGTCTGTGCATTTACCAATACATGATCAGAAGATAGGTCCTACTGTATTATAGCGTAACAAAAACATACCAATACCAATATACAGAAATCTATAACAAACAAACAAGAATCCTCAACAAATACAAAAAACTAAACATGGACAACATGAAACGCAGTAAGAACTGGGGATAAATCTATTTGCTCTAAACTGGGATCAGATTCAGCCGTCGTTTGACTAAAGGTAATTTTCAACGTCCATTATTTTATATAAATACAAAAATCGTAAATAAATATTGAAAGACAAACGCAAACAAAAAACAAAAGGGAGAAATTACTACAAACAAAAATACAGAAAAATAAAGTTAAGAATATGAAACCCAGTAAAAACTTGAAAAAATAAACTTAAGTGCTTTGTAAATGGTTGAGCACCATGAAGCCCAGTAAACACTTAAAATAAACTTGAGTGCTTTGTAAATGGTTGAGCACCATGAAGCCCAGTAAACACTTAAAATAAACTTAAGTGCTTCGTAAATGGTTGAGCACCATGAAACCCAGAAAACACTGAAAAAAAAACTTAAGTGCTTCGTAAATGGTTGAGCACCATTAAACCGAGTTAAAACTGAAAATAAACTTAAGTGCTTCGTAAATGTTACCAGTTCCTATTCCACATGTTGCACCCATCGTGTTACTTAAAGTAATTATTAGTCCTTCGATAAAGTTGGTTAAATATATGTATTATTTTAACGTGAATAAATGGAGTTAGAAGTTTAATCTTTTGTTAAAAATTTATTTTTTAGTTATTTTTCCTTTTTAAATGTGTTCTACGTTAACCCGCTCCATTGGGAAATATCGTCATGATTCATTGATATGTATTTAAGAACTTATGAACTTATTTCGAGAAGCATCAAGCAAACTTAATAATACAAGTTGTTCAACTATATATATTCGCACTTTTTCCCATGAAAATTTAATATGTTCTGGTTTTATTCAATCTCGCTTAGCTTACAAGGAAACATAACGATAATGAAACCTTCTAAAAAAGATTTACACACAGTACGGACCAAATCATAATAAGGATTCAATCAAAAACTGAAAACTAATCGGTGGTTTTGTTTTGAAATTAATACCAAACACCTTCATATTTCCTGCAATAAATGTTAAGTTTTGATTTAATGATGTCGTCTTTATGTTTAATTGAATTTGTACAAGTTATTCCTACTGATCAGGCTTGAGTGTTTAGTGAAGATTGAATTGTTTCGTAGCAGAATTTCAGTGTTAAAATTTTTAGTTTTTGTCATTAAAAATCTGGATTCAGAATTGATACAATTTTAATAGCCATCTGTATATTACAGACATTTTTGTTTATAGAGTTTTTCGCCATTTACAAATACCATCTACTAGCAAAACACGCATAAAGGGTATTTCTCACTTCCGGTTTCATTGTAGACGTTATGGCAAGATTATTTGTAACATTGTATATTCAGTTTCTTTTGTTATTTAAACAAGTATAGACCTTGATTTCGTTTTTGAATTTATATAATAAATATTGAAACGATATCTTTTTATGTTTTGCAGTGGCTTAATCATATTGTCTGTCATATATAATGTCAAAAACAAAGATTTGCCAACAGAACGCCGATGTATATTGGAACCCTACCTCATGCCTTTGTGTTGTTGAATGCTGTTTACATTCTTCCAACACATAATCTAAGGAAACTTCATCTTAATTTCACATCCAAGTATGGTTGTACTATACTGTTCTAGTTGTGACTCTGGTCTATCAAAATAATTGAGTGCATGTTTCAACGCCAAGTGAGATTTGTTCAGTTGTTCGTGACAATTGCAGGACCTGTTTTATATTCAGCTCTACACTCCAAAACGTTTGATTGACTTTTCTAAATGCCTCCTTTCTCAAATAAATGTCTGCAGTAAAACAGTCAACCATGAGGACACATTATCTGACTCTTTAATAATGGTGTAGCAAAAAGACGGCAACTGGCACAACTGAACTACAATCTTATTCATACAATGTTAACGTTTACAAATGTATAAAATTTGTAAGTTTGGCCTCGTTTTATATGTTGTTATATATTTTTGTTGGAAAAATCTTATCATCGGATGCCATTAAATGGTAAATAACTATATGCGTTAACACCTTAAACAGACATCCGTATCAAATGCCTTACTAAGTGTGCACAAATTGTTATTTTAAACTGAAAGGTGTCTTTCTATCGTTTATTGAAATTTGATTTTTTAAATAAGATCTGGTATTTTTACACTGAATAACGAGAATTATTGTAACAAACATTAGGAAAGTTAATACTAATGCTATTAACTGTATTTGTAATGATATAAATAATTTCAGTTTTGTAAGATAACTCGATCTTTTATCTGCACAAAATGATAATGCCAAAACAAACTACACAAATATTTACTATGTGCAATGTTTGTGAAATTCAGTTTCTAAAATGTAGTTATTTCTCAACTACAGAACTATATAGATAAGACGAAATAAATGGCGAATGTTATATAGACACTGGAAATATGGTGATGTTTTAAAGATTGTGTGTTGGTGCAGGTGTTCTTTCCTGTCTATTGATGTGTCGGTTCTGGGTAGGTCTGTGTTGTTAGGAATTACAAAAAGGGATTTGTTGCCATTTTTTATCACAGTTATTATAGATTTACATAATGGTATTGCATAAATCGGAGGACAAAAAAAAATACATACAGAGGAGATTTAAGTGGTTCAGGACACTAACACTGAAAAAAATGTCATTGAATTTTCTTTTAACTTGCCTTTTTTCAATTAGAGCTTATTTTCCAGGAGTTGAGCAATGAAATTTTTCTAATAGATTGTAAAGAGAAGAGAATTAAAAAAAACTAAAGTAACAGAGTTACACAATTTTGTTCTTTGACATTTCTGATTTTTTATATAATATCAAGCAATTAGAACACATTTTAGTGGTGGAAAGAAAATATGGTTTTCTGAGTTAAATTTTTGTTTACTTGGAAATAACTGGTCAAAAAGTACTAAACTGTTCATATTTTGGTCAACATTATTTCCCTTGCGAAACATTCCATTATCTTTGTTAAATGCCTTTTCCGAACTCGCTTAAGCGAACCTTAAATTGATTTAATCGTATAGGTATAAGTATTTCAATGTTTATATCTAATATATATTCCTGTATGCTCTGCATCTCCTTAAAATAACAAAAATCTCCCAAATCAATGAAGATTGTTTCATCTCCTCTAGATATATTTTCTTGCTTCTTAGTCAACCTAGTTTACTGGTCTCGTTTACAACGAGTGGTTGTAAAGTTAATAAAGAATTGATTTATGCCTGCTTAGCTTTATAAACATCTTTAATAATTTCAATATTCTTCAATGATTAGTTGATTATTATGGGAGTTTCTAGAAAAAATAAATCTAAAAAATTGTCTTATATGAGTTTAACAAGCCTCGTTTTACAAAAAGTCTTACGACTTACGATGGTCGCATATCTTGCACAATCCAACACATTATATGACCAATCTTTTTAGTACATGAAAGGGGTTGGGGGGGGAATGGTTCGCTATTGGTTTAAACCAGACTAGCTTATCTTGTACGTTAATTTGAGCCTCTGTTCATTGCATGTAGAACCTGACAGAATATTTGAACAGCAATTGATTCATAGAAATTGAATGCTTATAAGTTATATCATATTCTTTTTGCCTAAATATAGATGAAATAACGATATCTGGGTGTTCAGCCACCATTCAATGAACCCATGTTTGTATAAATACCGTAATATCTTTCATTAAACTAGGATGAATGTCTATTTCTGGTAATCTGATAAATTTTAAAATATTTAATAGTGTGTATTGGTAACGCATGTCCAACATATGTGATAAAGCCTACTCTACAGTAACATAGACAAATGAAAACAGAAGACTCGTGTATATATAGAAGACTTATTGGAGGGAATGTCTACAAAACTAATTAATTAAAGTAGAAAAAAATTAATTTATTAATGTTAGAAGGCTACAATTATCGCGAAAGAAAGTATAATAAAACGTTGTTTTGTTTGTTTGTTTGTTTGTTGATTGATTTGTTTTTAGGCAAATTTAGGTATCGTGGCATCCAGTTTTTATTTGGGAAGTAAGCCCGAGTACCCACTGAACCCCTCCCCCCCCCCCCGACATTTGTAGATAAACTGGCAATCCTTGTCAACATCTAATAAGAGTCGAGCACACCCTGCCGCAGTAAAACTCGAGCCCGCATCATCAGCGCTGACAAGCAAGTGATCAATAGTAAATGTCTAACTACTTTAACCAGCCACTGAGGTTCCATTTGTATTTTGACATTCTTAGACAATTTCAAATGCATTTCGTCAGTAAGACTATAATGAAAATAAGTTATTTTTGTTATGTGAAACAAAATATGAAGCCACTCTTAATTTGCACTTTTTTTTTCTTTTAGTATTCTCTAATGTCCTAATTGCACTACAATTCAACAGACAAAAGTAAGCTCGACATACAAATATAGAGACGGGAGTTAAACACAAGTTAAGGGCAACAGAAAATAACAGAAAACAAAATAAACTTTAGTACATTAGATTGTAACCTTGTTTGATAGTGGTAATAATTTGTACAGGTAAAACTTTAACTGAAAACATATAGAACAAAAAGGTCGTTGAACCATTAAGCATGAATCCATTGAAAATAAGTTATGCAAGAAATGTGTAAGTCTGTTTTTATGTCAGTTGTTATTTTGTCATTTGTTTGTGTATTTGTCTCTTTTTGTATTATTAGCTAATGTATATCTGGCAGGAATGTAGCTGATTTTGTGTGTGCTCGTTCTTGTATTTCTGACTTCTTATCTTAAACTGCAACATGTTATTCTAATTTTTTGTCCGTCTCCGTTTTTGTGTGTTAACCTTCTATATTTTGTTTTGTTCTTTTGCTTGATCATAAGCTTTAACGTATCTTTTTCCAAATGCTCACAAATCAATAGACTTTCCCACTAATTCTTGTGTCAAAAATATATTTGCTAGGCCAGTACGGCAAAGTGATCACGGTACTGTTTTTAGTTATCTATCACTGGCATGTCAACACCGTGAATGTAAGTTCGAGTCTGCTTTTGGGCAGAGTGTGCTTGAATTAATCCTTAATTGACAAGGAGTATCAGCTTTTCTGCAAAAAAAGTTCGAGTCTGCTTTTGGGCAGAGTGTGCTTGAAATAATCCTTAATTGACAAGGAGTATCAGCTTTTCTGTAAAAAAGTCGATTGCTAACAGGGTACTCAGGCTTCCTCTTCCAACAGGAAAAAAACTGATGCCATGAAATAGTTGAAAAATGGCTGAAAGCCTCAAATAAAACAGTTCGGTTAAATCTGATTAAATTCAGGTGATACTGTAGACACCCAAAATAATACACTGTGCCATTTCTACCATGTACCATTCAATGCTTAGAACAATGAAAGGATTGATATGATGTGGGTATAAAGTTCACCTCTTGTTAAGCGATAAATTTCGTATATTTGTAAACACTTATGAGTCATTGATGCCACATAACAATTAAATTCGCCTGTGACGGGGCATTGAGTGTTTTTTGCATGACTCATGTTTCGTGGACAAGCTGTTATACCCAATTTCATGCTAATCGTTTACATAATTTGTATAAAATTAATTTCTTTTCAATTTCAGTTGAAATATCATGAATGGTAGAAGCAATTTTCGGCAATCCACGTTCATTTTATAATATCAACAGTTATTAATATAAAATTGCTAATTCAAATAATTATTTGCATGACACACTAACGTCTATTTTAAACTAGTGTGTATTATAAATTTTACTATTACACTATAATTAAATTCTTTTAAGGTAATTAGTGCCAAATTTTTTCACCTATTTTTAATAAATGTACTTCTGTAATGAGCCACCGTACATACCAAGTTAGCTTTGGAGTGAAAACTATTCTACTAAGATCAATTAGAGCATTAGACCACAGTTTATCAGATTTAAACATCACTTACTCAGGCACCGACGTTGAATAAAATGTTTTATCAACTGTTTAAACAAAATAGAACCATCAAATTAAGCATATTTGTTGACATTTATTTAGACAAACAAAATAGAAACATTAACATAAATAATCTTAACTGCAGCAGGTCTTTGTAACTGTATCTGCGTCGGGTCTTTAAGCCCGCTGCGTTCGTTCAGTCGCGTAGAGTCAAGTGGTACGAATAACACATTTAACAAACAATCGGTTATGCTCATTGCACATTGCCCTATCTCGGTTTACACCTCTGCTTACACGTTGAAATTCTGGGTATGCATGTAAAATAAGTATTCTGTTACATGCTTCGTCCATACTGGATACACGAATATTATGATATTGCGATACATTATTGTATCATATAATTTTATTGTTGTATATAGCTTCGTTGTAAATATCACTGACTTTTACAGTTTTGAGATCTATGTTCTTCAGCACTTGTTTCTGACCTTTGCCCTTCAGTGTCACTCAGATGTTCTACATTAACTATATCATTGTCATTATCGCCTGTAGCACTTTCTACGCTATCATTACTGTCCTCATTATGACACCTTGAGGCAGCACGCATTTTTTGTTCTACGAGAAACCCTATAGGTTGTGTTATTGGATACAAAGGCATCATACCTAGTCCTAAAGCGTTCACTGATTTGCTAGCTTGAACACGTGGATATTTTGAATTCGGTCGTCTGCCTCTCGGAACTTTTGGCGCTTCTAATAAACTGTCAATACTAAATGAAAATTTTCTATCAGCTTCGTGATCACTTGTAGACGATTCATTGCCACTTAAGTCTTCTGAGCTGGAATTGTCTGAGCTATGTGAACAGTCGGAACTGTCTCTCATGCGATCGTCATCCGTATGTAAATCCATACGCGAGTCAGTTGAACCTTCGTTCATGGGTTTGCCATCTTGCAGTGATTTTCTTTTTTCTTCTAATTTTTTCAATCGTTCTTCTTGTTTCCTTCTTTTCTTTTCTTGTCGTTCTAATTCTTTGCGTTTTATTTCCTCTGGATCCATAGGAGCACCACTACACGTTTGAGGATGCGCATTATGAGCTGGTCTTCCGGGTCCTTTCTTTGTGTGTTCCTTCTTTCTCCATTTTGCTCTTCTGTTTTGAAACCATACCTAAAATTAAAAAAATATTTTTATTATGTTTGCCCTAATTTTTTTTCGAATTTTGTGTAGGGCCATAATAACTTACGGTTATTGATGCAAACGATGTATCATGATGAAAAAAAATCAATATCTTCTGTAACCAGGTAACTTAAAATATCTTCCGATTTTTATCTCTGCTTTTTTAAGTAATACATGTATTTATTTATCTATTAATATTTATGTTTACGGTTTTTGTAATAAATAAGGTAAAAAATAGTGTAAGTTAGTTTAGACGAGTAAAAACAAATATAATCTTTTGTTTATAAAATACATCAAAGGAAACTTAGGCGTAGGAATATACTTTTAAAATATATATTTTGAATTTTCTTTACGTTTTAGTTGTTATTATAATGTTATTTATAAATTATATCTAGTTCGTCTATTTTAATACGAATTTTTTTTAAATTAATTACTATACCTTAAAATAAATTACCATACATATTTTCAAAAATTCATATATTTTTAAAAAATTTAATATTTAAAGTATTTTGAAAATTGTAAATTTTTACGGAAAATCAAAACAAACTACACCATTAACTAGAATGTATGAAGGGATTGTCAAACTAAAACAAATACAGGTCATTAAGTTTAAAAAATAATTTAATTTAAATTTATCAACGTAACATTATAAAAGAGTTCAACGATTTTATTTTTGATTAAATTATTTACTTCATGTACATAGCTCTGCACCGATATACGTGATTACAGAGGTTAAATTGAAAAAAATGATTAAGTCGAATCCCCGTCACATACAGTCACAATGTTAATGAGAAAAAAGACAACACTGCTAAAGCCGATCAGAGGGATTTTATTCCTTGTAGACAAAGGGCAAACGGAGTCACGACAAATGGTATTAGTAAGGTGCATTGTGTGATCTGTGGAACAAAGATCTGAGCAAAGTCACTTCGGAACAATGATTATACACTTTAAATACAACTTCGTAATTTCTTCAAAGTATAAAGGTCTATGGTTTAAGATCATACTTTCAAATACTTTTTAAGGTGTATCATTTTCAGTTAAATTAGGGGGTAGAGTTTATTATAATTGAATTAAGGTTTCATTCTCCCAGATGATGCAGACTATAATTACAGGGTAAGATGGTAAACTGACACAAGCCAGCTTATTTTTATTGTTTATTGTATACATTCAAATTTATACTTTGAGGCGGATTTTTACACCGCATATGTTTTCCGCCCGTTGAGACGTCCAATTTAGAAATAATTTACGAGATCTTCCAGCTATAGATTTTAGTAAACGATGTAAATTAGCGATGTTTGATATGGATTGATGTCATGTAAAGTATAGTATCGAAATAAGAATAATAAAATTAGAATTAAAATTAGATTTATTTATTTTATGGTGTTTTTCTTTTATAACTTTTGTCAGGTTTTCGACCTAAATACATGAAAAAAATAAGCAGTTTCAATCCAAAGGCATATTTAATTTAAAATATGTTAAAAAGACAAAATAAAACAAACAGAAAATAGGTTTGAGTTGTTGTCCTTAAAAAATCATAAACTTCGGTATTGCTTTTGTTGCAATTGTTTCCCTGACAAAAACGTGTATTTTCATTTTAAATAATAAAAAAAAACTTTTAATTTGTTTTCTTATCTTTGTTATCATATATACTTTTTAACTAATAAATTTTATGAAATTTAAATTTTTAGATTTGAAATATGAATTATGAATTTTAGTTATCAGTTTGTTTGTTGTGAAAGATGACATGATATTGTGAATTTGACCAATTATAACTAAAAATTGTTAATATCTATTCTGAAATCATGTTGTGCTTTTAAGTAATATGAGATTTGATTGCTTACTTTACAACGTAACTAGTGTCATATTTTTAAATAAAAGATCTGATTTGTTATTTGTTTAGGTATATTTATATCAAATTTATATTGTCCTGGAATAATACTTAGATTATATTGCCTTCAAATTAGGGTAAAATTAATATCTGAATGTCGTTGACCTACCAAGATGGAAATTTGAAGGTTCATTTTAGCAATAATTTGGCCGATTGCATCTCGACACTGCGTGAGGTGACGAGATTGAATTATGTCAATCAAGTTTATCTATAACATGCTTTAGAACAAGAAAAAGCGGCTTTAGAAACTCTGTTAAGCAAATGACATATAGAACAATACATAAGTGGTAAAACGGCTGTTTACGTCACGTCATGTGACAAGCAAAGCCCAGTACCGGGGGCCTCTTTAAGGTGAAAGAAAACTTAATAAACGGATTAAGGTGATTGAGTTATTTCCAAAAAATCTTAAGAAACGTAAATAGACGTAAGAAATTTTTCAGTAGTTTATTATTTTATTTTTCAAACATTTCATCCTCTGTTCACATAATTTATGACGTAATGATGCAAGATAACCTACATAAAAATATTTGTAACAGTTTAAGTATTGCATGTATTTAGCAAGCAAAAACAGAATTGTTTTATTTAACAGTTGAATGCCTTAGCACACCTTTTCAATGTTTAATTGATATTTTTTCTTCTTTTTACTGAACTATTTTCTTTGTTTTGTCCTCGCATTACACCTCGGATACAAAAAAATATAGTGCACATTTTGCATAATAAAGAAAGCGTGTGTATTGAGTTACATGAGGTCGTCTGCTTGAAACAAAATGGTCAACATTGTATGTCTACAATTATATATGTCTGATTTATTATTTTATGTACAGAAAATGCGTGAATTGATCCTTATTTCTTATGAATGCAAGTTAGAAAATTTCGAAATGAATAAGTATATGTCTACATTATTTCATTTAAATAAAACAGAAACGAAAATGATTAACAAAAAGCTTATTTATTTAGTTTAAACACACATATGTTTTGCTTAAAACTGTTTTGTCTTCAAATTAGCAAAAACATTATTTAAATTTTACAAAAATCCGTTTACGTTATATAATTTCTGTTGAATGTATTGGACAGACATGAAATAATTATTTACTTTATAAATATTAGATTTTTCAAAAATTCTACTTATCGTTTTGTTTACAGCTGTGTGAAAGTCAACAAAGGGATCAGGACTGCACCTTACTTTATTATTTCGTATAATTCTCGTTTACAGTTCATAAAGATCTCATGACAATCTACAATTCGTATATAATTTCAAAAAAAACAAAGAGGTTTTGTTGTTTGCGACGTATATTAGAATTTTAAAGTGGCAACTTTTGAAATGGTCGAAGAAAGAAAACAAGTACTTAAAATGCCTTAATTCTTGAATTAGGCTTTAAAATGTAAGATGAAACGCAGATTCGGCAATGTATTCTATTTATCTAATTGATTTACAATTTTCCAAACAGACTTGGAAGTAATACAATATTGTTTAACGTAATTCTTGCGGACCTAATTATAATGTTCGGTTTGCTTAATAATAAATCAAAAATAACACCCCAAATTTACGGTCCTCAGCCACGAAAGGCGGAACTCTTCTTTTAAGTCCTGTGTAATCTTCGAGATTTCAAACGTACTTCAAACATAAATAGTGATCTTATCTAAGATAAGGGTGAAAAACCATACTTCTTAACTAATTTAAATTAAAAGACAATACTAAATTATTCTGTACTAGCAGAAGAATCAAATGTCGTGAATACTAGTACAAGAGAAGATCAAACGAAAAATCAGCTTTTAATTGAATTCTTGTTGAGTAGCTAATGACGGTCTTACATTAAATGTTGCTAGTCCTATTTGTTTCTGGTATGTATTTTTACAACAAAAAAGAATTCTTCGTCTTATCTTTTAAAATTAATTAAAGAACATGTGCTGTGTTCGATTTTCTTTTTGATACCTAAGACGTTTGTGTTCCTACAATTTATTTTAGTTAAGAAAATATCTATGCAAACATTATGTTCTAAACTAATTGGAAAATAAATTGGATATTCAAATTAAGAACATAAAAAGGAAATTAAATATCTAACATGTTTTATTTAGTTTTAAAACAATTATGCGTAATGTAAATTTGTTTATAAATATTCAGTTTGAATATTTACAACTGTCTCTGTTCTTGGGGTTACTGGGAAGTCGATAAGATACAGAATATTTATTTCAGCATTGTTAAAAATTATACACCTGCATATCAGGTATTTGTTAAGAAAAAGTAAATAAAATTTAAGCAGTTGTGTAAATAGCTTCCTTACTGTAAATATAATGTATAAAGATCGTTTGTACTTCACCGCTGTTTGACAAAATGAACCCGATTTTCTTAAATAGAACAAATAATACTTCTTAAATACGACTTAATGCGTTACATGTAAATATATGGAGTGGTGTTAAACTGTAATGTCAACATTTTACTTGTAAAATTTGTAATGATGAATAATGCAGACAAACAGTTAGATGACCACTTTTCCGGGATGAAAATACTTCAAAAGATGTTTTCTGGTTCCAAACAAACAAAAATATACAAAGCCATCACTGCGAATATTTAATTTATGTTCCGATGTTGGGTCATAATAAATTAATAATATAGTATATATTGAAGTCAGTTAATTTGCATTTTACAGAATATGTTTTTGTTTTGTTTTTTCATACATAGACATAAAATATATTCCGTAACAAAATTGAAATTTTGATGGATTGATTAATTTCAACAGATCAATTAGTTTGATTAAAATCAATAACGGTAGTAATATTTTATTTCTATCAAAAGAATTCTTTTATGAAATTAATAATGATATATCATCAAGCAATAAATAATATTTTATTATTTCTTATCATAAAATAGCATACAAATATTCGAACATGAATTAAATCTAACGGTTTCAAGAAATTATATAAGATTTTGTCATTTTTTTTCTTCGGGGTTAACTAACATTTTTTTACGACTTAATTTTGACATACATCAAAAGGTGAGATATTCGACAACTTATTCGCCAATTATAACAGGTAGAAAGACGGGTCGGCCACTTTGTTCAAATTACTGAATTAATTGTCGATGGTTTCGCTTGAGGCAGAAATGTTCATCCTAGAGAGATCGATGGATCAACGCGGACAGTGATAAAATATCTATTTGTTCTTAAAACCTTTGTTATTTCCGTAATTTGTCATCATATGCTACACTTAGCGGTACATTCCTTCTATTTCTTATTCTCCAAATATTTTACGACATAAAAGAAAGTGAAAGTCATGGAAATGTTAAAAAAAAACAATATGATTGATTAATTTTATATAATTGATTTGTATCGTTCGATTTTATTGCCTCCTTTTTCTACAATGTTGTTAATTGTGTTATCGATTGCTTATATCAATTTCATGTCAATTTCGCAGTCGCTCATAAAATGTTTAGTCTATTTCTGTTTGTCTACTGTTTTCTTTCATTTACATTTTATCGGCCGTTTATTAATTTGCAGATGAAGTCACGTTGGGTGAATTCTATTAACTTTAACGTAAAACTGTTTTAAAACATTTACGTTTTCTGATAGAAACATACAAAATCAATATCATAACGACCATAAACTTCAGAGACAACTTGCACTTCCGAACTCATTAAATGAAACAATATTATGAACACCCTTTCTTCATTTAATGCCCGTGACTTTTATTGACAACAGCTAATTTGTTATTTTTGTTTTGGTTTGATGGCTAACTAGCAATTTGCTATAAAACAGCTCAATTTGTACCAAAATTGGACAACTTATTTACAACGCCCAATAAACCGGCAGGGTTTCAACTTCATTGTGATATATTGTCCAGTGGGACATATAAAATACACAATCAATCAAGCACATTAAAATTTAAACTTTTAATTTGTCTGACATTTTATCGAACGTGGAGATAATTACCGATTTCTAAAAAATTCACATGTGTTAAAAATGTCATATTTGAAAATGGTGTTATGATTTCCTCAAAATTCCACTTAGTGTTTAGTAATGGACAATTTACCCAAGATAAACCCAATTTAACAAGAAAAGTGGAGACATCTATCGGACGAAAAGTTAAATGAACCAAACCATCTTTAATCCTCTCGTCGACTAAATTAGTATTTATTTCGTTTATAGATGTATATAATACGAGAAGGTGTTGTTGGCAAGATAATTATTCTATTTTCCGGACCATTTGTCCCCCGACCTGTGTAAGACTTCTTCTGTCAATAATTTCGAATATGTTAAAATCCACTCAAAATAAGAGAAGTATTTTTTAAAGTACAGTGACCACATATTTGAACAATTTTTTTTAAATATTTTAAAAGAAACTAAATATTTGCTTGACATTTTGAAGACGTGACATCAACACAGCTAAATAACTATTTATTTGAATTATTTGAATAAGTAAACGATGCGTATTAATTCAATCAAATATGAGTCAATTTTATTATAAGGATGACACTTTGAAGGTTAAGGAAGTGCCATTTTTCAATACACAGTTAAATTTAAACAAATTAAATGACAAATAGTCCTTAATAGTAATAGAGTATTTATGAAAAAGAAAAATTACATATATTTTAACCACATTCAATTACGTTTACAAGTGATTTTTTATAATACATTAACTGTTTACATATCAACATTGTTGATTCAAAGAAAAAAGTCATTTAGAATTTTGTGGTCAATTTGTATAAAATGACCGATATTTGTGTTTTATGCAATTATAATATGAGGTTAAAAATCGAAAATTTAATTAAACCGCATGTTGTTTAATTCTTTAGATGTACAGAGGGAGGGAGATCTTGGAGTGGCTCGTAAAATATACATTATAAAATTTAAAGTGTATTTAATATGAAACCTACCTGCACCCGAGATTCCACGAGATCGAGACGTAAAGCCAAGGCTTCTCTCATGAACACGTCTGGATAGTGGCTGTCCTGGAAGGCACGTTCTAGTTCTTCCAGTTGCCAACCTGTAAAATTTGTTCTTGTTCTCCTTCGTTTGGCGGACTGACTCTCTGGAGAATCATCGTCGTGATCTATGAGAAATAAAACAAAAAGTCTGAGTTACATTTTTACTTTTTGTCTTCTTTTATCTTATTAATTAGTTGCCTAAAATTTCCATGTTTGAATGTATATGTTTATAAAGTAAAAATAGAAATATACAGATATAAAAAGATTATCAGTATAGTAGATATATATATTCTTTTGAACTATAGCATTTTCTTTTCAAGCATGACTTTTAATAAATTTTTTGTAGCTGAAAGAATAATTATAAATTGAATTTATTTTGATATTTACACACATAAATTTATATCTACGACCGTAACAATTTTATATACCACATTTATTGAAATGTACATAAATAATATTTATAATAAATATTTTTTGTTCTATTTCATTTATTATTACTTTTTTTTAAATATTAATAAACTTTTTAAAAGATGGTTCTATATAAACAAAATTCGTAATATTTTCGTAATAAAAGATATTTACATTTGAAACACAAATATTATATCACTATATCTATTTACTGGAATAATACCCATAATACGGACTTAGTAAAAACTGTTCCCATTATTATGCACTTTGTTTCTTTTAATTACAAAATATTAAAACTTACCAGGACTCTTTAGTGAATTTTTGTCTGAAGAATGTCCAAAATTTTGTCCATGAGAATTATTTCTAGAGTGTGGAGAAGATAAGAGTCCTTCCATTTGGAATCGCAGATCTGGATGTCCATTAAAACTTAACCCATAAGGGTTCCCAGCCGCTGCAGCAAGTGCAAAAGAGCCACCAAAATGTGCAGCAGTGCCGTAAATAGATGATAATATTCCATAGCCATGAGGGTAACGGGCATCAAGTAGTCCGAGTGGCCCCGTCATGTTTCTTCTGTTACTATTGTCTTGTCGCGAACAGAATGTCAACATTTCTTACACCTTAGTACAAGGTTTGAGAAAAGTTCTCGTCATTTAACAGTAAAGTCCCAGCGAACACTTGCCGTTCCATTAACGTCGTCAACCAATCAGATAAAAGAACGAGTTTTGTCCACAAAGATGGGAGGGAAAGTCGTCAATATTAGATGTATATGCAAACAAGTATTAAATGTCCTCTAGCTGTTGAAGACATTTAGAAGGAGATGATCACAAAATTAACGTTCATTGATTGATCACGTTGACATTAATGACATGGTTTAGTTTATTCACGCTTGACTACTTACAACCATTCGTTAAAACTTTAATAGATTTAAATAAAATCAGGTAAGGGGTAATAATTCTAATTAAAAAGTAAAAATGTAAAAATATTTACAGCTGAAATATGTGTAAATAAATATTTTTTTTATTTAACGTATATTTATTTATGCACACGAAACAATCGTTATCATCTTTGTTTCAGGAATATAATAAACAGATTTTTAATTATCTTAAACATCTTAGAAAATAAATAAATAAATAAATAAATAAATAAGTGGCATCTGTAGATTAACAAGCTAAAATACAAATTTGAACCAAGACAAACAAGAGGATATATACATAAATAGTTTTAATTCTATTAAAACGTATGAGGAAAAACAAAATTTCATTGATGTATAATAAAAAGTTATAAAAATATTAATTACCAAATCTTTTTTATCACTGAAAATATGTAAGAAATGTCTATTTGTTAGTTATATTAAGGAGACTGGGATCTGGATGAAAATAAGGGACCCAAGATTGTTCAGAAGAAGAAACATCACGACTGAATTCTGATTAATTTAATATAATTTCATTAATATTATAAATAATGAAAGAACATTAATGTTTTGTTTTTGAATTTCAATCTTATAAACTTTCAACATATAGACATTACGTGGTGATGGCACAAATATTAGTGAATATTATATATTAAGAGCTTGTGAGTGCCTTTAACTATATTTATCCCTCTCTGTGTATTAACCCTGTTATTGTATAGCAGAACTTCAAAATTTATCAGAACCCCATTCTATGTTCTTGACGTTATGATTCCCGGATAATATTGTACTGCCTTCAATACAGAAGAATATCTCACGATCATTTTTACATGTTATGTAATAAATAATAACAATAATAAATTTAAAAAATTGTATGGTTTCATAACGGGCATCTGAATGTCCTTCATTACAGTGACTAAAGGTGATTTTGTTTTGTTTGATTCAATGAGGTTTAACACCACTTTCAGCAATTTGTTCAGCTGTACTCACTATGGCGTCCAGGCCTTTTGGAGAGAAAGTCAGATAATCAGAAAAAAACACCAGACTATCAGCAGGAAAGACTTTGTCAAACAAGATTGGAGTCGAGCACACCCTGACGGCAGTAGACCCGAACACGCAACCTCGATTTGAACAGGCCAGTGATCAATAGGCGTAAGCACATGTAAACTGAGGCAACTATAAGTCAACAATTATAACAAAACTTCTTTATTGTTTGTCTCTTTACGTGGTGCGGTAATATATATAAAGAAAGCATAAACTCAAACTCCAAACTCATGTTATCACCAAAGGACAGCCAAAAAATGGATCACAAACCTTACACTAGAACAGCAAAAAAAGGGATCACAAACCTTCCCCTAGGACAGCAAAAAAAAGGATCACAAACCTTCCCCTAGGACAGCAAAAAAGGGACCACAAACCTTCCCCTTAACTAACATTGTAGTAACAGAAGAACACAGACTAGCTTAAATAAAACGTATCAAATTGTTTATATTAAGTACAGTAATTATAATTATTCCGAGGAAAAGTTAAATTAGGTTAAGTAGCCCCAACCATTCAACTATATATATTTTGTAGTACCTTAATATAAAACTATTTAAGACTTTTTTAGTTAAATAAATAACAAAATAATGCTAGGTAATCTATTGGTTATTTTAAGGGAAATATATTTTTAATATTTTTTATAATCATTTATTAAGTTTCATTTAGACATATATTTCCATATTTTATTACAAACTAGGTCATGGACCATATACATATACTGCTAATATATCGCTTAACCGATATTTATGTTTCGCGGAAATTGAAGTTTAACACGCAGCAGTGTTAAAAGATTTTTTGTTGGTTTTTGTAAATTCATGCTGATGTAATTAGGTTTGGATACAGCATTGCATTTAGATCGATCGGTCAATCTGCCCCACCCCCGGAAATAGAGTAACATAGTCACAATATCTAGACAAGTGTTGAAAAACGTTCAATGCAATTCAATTTTTTTGTATGAAAACAAGCACAGCAATACATATAGCACTATCCGCACAAATGTTTCAATATACTACCATTTATCAATGATCTCCCAAAGACCATCTGTTGGTCATATACAATTTGTTTCAAACTTTTCAAAAACCCCTTGACAATAAAAGCTTTCATGGAAATTCTAAAGGGACTAAATATCATAAGTCATAAAAGGATCTTTGTCTTTGGTACCTGGGTGCCGTTTTATAAAGCGATCGTCAGCTTACCGTGCACGTTATCCAATTTAAATTGCATGGGATAACGAGCACGTTAATTAGCGATCGCTTTATGAAACGGCATCCTGCTCTCATGACATCTCTGCAACACAAATAGATATTGGGTAATTTTAAAGCAAGGGAGATCAAATTAAGGTTAAGAATTGAAAAATTGAAACCTCTAGAACCGCCTGATTCTTGATTCTTTTAGAGCACTTCATAAAACTTTATAAAAAAAACGCAATATGGTTTATTTTATTATACTTGATTCGCTGGTTTTTGGAGACGAGTATAATCTGCAACGCTCATACAACTTGTTAAAATATAGTCTACCAATACAACTCTCCAGTACAAAAGATGTGCTGTAGTTTTGTTTGTGAACTATTTACATTAATGTATATAAGAAATCCTTTGGCCGGATGAAATTAAATGACAAATTAAGCTGTAGCTAGCACTGGTTCAGGAAGAGAACATGTTACCGTAACAAGCAATAAATATAGTAATTGGATGAACCAATAAATATACAATTTTGAACAACTCTGAAAACTTTGAAGATTTATAGAGGAACATAGGAACAAAGAACTTATAAGCCATTATAAGCACTGATAATGCAAGCCTACTCTTAACGACGTATAAAAGCTGACACTCTCTTAACACTTTATCCACAAGTTCTTTGGTATTATAACTCAACAACCTCCCAATTCATCCTTATCTGCCACATAAATGTATAGTAGCTATTTTAGATGGTGATATACATAGTCTTGAAAGTATGTCACATGAATGATAAAGATTTACCTGTGTAAAACAACATGCTAAACATGATTTCGATCAAGCAGCTTCTATAATTCCACAGTGAGATAATGAGATATTAAATTTGACTGTATTGTACTTATCAAGTAATTGTACAGTTAATTTTTCATACTTATTTCAAACGTCAACCTTACAATTCAAGTTTTAAATGTATTTAGTATAACATTAGTTTTTATTTATGATCTATTACACAATTTTTAAATATACCTAATCGTTGCGGATATTGTCTCTTGCATCCAAAATTAGACAATTAACATTAAAAATGAAAACTAATCGCCAAATATATTTAGAAGTATAGCGTTTAATGATTTGATCCGTTTTTGGTGAGCCATGTGGGACGCAGACACATTTATATCTATTTCAAAAGTTTTTAGAGATCTTCAATTGATATTTTCGCTTAATAACGTTTAATGATCACCATAAAGTTGAAACATACTAGCAAGCCATTTATAATTAATATAAAAACGTACAAATTACCTCAAAATTATATTTTTACTATTTTTCATATCAGATCAAACTAGTTGGATACACATTGTGTGATCAAATATTTAAAGCAATTTATTGAAGAAAATTAAATATATTTAATTTATTAAACCAGGTACGCCTTTTCCATTTGCAAGTCTTTAATCAAAGAACTCTTAGTGTTTAGTAAAATTAGGTGTTAATACTCCATTTGCGCGTTCGACATCAAATTAATTCAAAGATGCTAACCCATATTTAAAGATAAATAAATAAAATGATGAATTGTTGATTACAAATTTAATGTGTGCATAAATAGTCTCTCTTAATCAAAACTACATAAAACAGATCTAAATCGTTAGATATCTGGCGGGAAAACAGAGCGCCGCAATCAGATATCAAATCAATTTTATGTTCCATAACTTTTAATGTATAATTGAATATTTCACTGGTGTGCCATGTATATATTTTGTATATTGACCAGATACAGTGTTATTGTAGGTAAACTACATGGTTCACGTCACATGAGTTTCCAAAGGCAAACATTTTTATTGTAAAATATGGTACTGCAGGCAATGTTGAACGGTTCGTACACATATTTACGGTTAAAGTAACACCAAAACTATTTATGGTTGCTGATATGAATTATCAGGCAAAACAATCTGTACATAATGTGGTATTACATACAAATAAATTATATCTAAGTGAAACTTGAGGAGGAATTAATAACTAGGTCATGACTGTAAGCATCTTAGATTATAAATGGGATGGAATTATGTACGCAATGTAAAACGTGTGAATTAAATCTATCCATTACATCTTTGTTTTTATACTTTTATTTTGGTATATATAATTAAAACAATTATAAAGCAATATCGAAAACTATACAAACAACAAAAAGCCAAGACAAAAAAAATTAAAAACAATAGTCAAGAGCAACGCAGGCATCTGAAGAGACCCCAACAAAAACTGGAGGATAAACTCGGGTGCTTTGGAAGGATAACCAGTTCAGAGAAGAGGTAATGAACACAACGTGATAATTAACTTAAAAAGGCGTCAGATAGTACTGAAGGAAAATACCGTTTTTTCATTTTTCATGTGGTAAAGATTAACATATATTTAACTATGTTTATGCATTAACAACAGTGTAAATGCATAAACAGATGGATTTATATTCACATTGAACCATTGCATATTCTTCTGAACTTTGATATGAACGGATATCAAATAAAGAGTTTGTTAGCATAGATTGTGTTGTTTCCCTTGATGGACATAGTCAAAGATTCCACTAATTTAAAGACAGTAAAACTATTATAGGAAATATTCACTTAATAGTAATATGTATAAAAGTATTTAAGCTTAATTTATAAAAAGTTATTTAAAAAGGCCATCATGCAACAACAATCTTCTTACTTTGATAAAAAAATCTTTGATAGGCAAAAAGAAGAATACAACGATTCCCACTAAACAAGAACAACCCCGGTATGTCTTACAGACAGTTATCTGTTTGCTGGCTTATACCTTTTGCCATGTTCAGTTTGTAATTATGACACAAAGACATTGGTTACAACAATGCACGTTTTCTTGGTGTTATAAAAAAGAAAATTACAAGTATCATGCTAGTAGTAGATAATTTAACGTTTATCAAAGGAAGACTCTGCTGTGATCAAAAATTACAGAAGAGTATAAATTTCAGTTCATTTAACGCGTTACGATCCGTATGAACACAGAGTGCACAGAACAAGATCACCCATCATGCAAACAATCAGAAAAAGATTAAACAAATAACAGCATCATGTGCATTCTTAAAAAATATTGACCTTTTTGTAGAAAGCAAAACGTAAAAGTTCTTATTCGAATTGACTGATGCTAACCTTGAAAATTTTTAAAATTACTTTTAATGTATTTATTATGATACACATTTTGTAATAATTAACTTGAGCGATTGCTTTATAAAATAGCTATTTGTCATAAAAATGAAATTTAACAACTTTATAAGCTGACAAATTACGCTGTTGATATTAAAAATGATCTACTTGTGCCCACAGGGTTTTAGCTTATTATTGCAAAAGTAAGTTCATATTCAAAAAAATTATTGTACATTTTTATTTTAAAGAAATGCAAATGTGAAAAAGTGATATTATTATACTATTCATCATTAGAGTTTTGTTTATTTTATATTACTTTTAAATGATGACGTTTTGCATTTTTTTCACAATAACGAGGATGTATTTATTTTTTCTCAAAAGAATTTATATTAAAGATAGTAAAATTATATTTCTAGATATGCAATTAAAACTTGACGATCGGCGTCATTTAAATGGTAAGTGTACTACTGTATTCATCAAGTCTAAAATAAAGAGTGTACAATATATACATTAACTTAAATCCATTTTGATTTGCCCATATTCCACGTTCTTATTTTTTCCAAACTATATTTTTGCTTTACATCAACTGTTGCTAGAAGCTACTGTATTATATTTAGAACCAGTTCATTAAATATTCTGTACTATTTAAAATTTTTGCAGATAACTACAATGCATATATCAATAAAATAATGTTTAACAAATAAATATAGTGAAACGTAGTTGTTGGATCTTTAAAAGCACCACAATCAATTTCGGAATTCAACAAAATTAGTTAATTAAATCGTTACAATTTTATGAAATTCAGACAAAGTGACCAATCACAAAAACTAAAAATCAATTCTATCGTTCTTTCACAAATTACTAATATTGGTATAGGTAAAGAAACGCTAAATAGCAAGATCCGGAGTTTTCAATGATATGTTCATTTAACCATTGGACGCACATATTGATATCAAAGACCGCTAAAAGATGCTATACATGTTTATATGTATACGGATGTGAACGCATGGTTGATGTATGTATACAAATAAAATATAATTACAGTACATTAGTAGCGTAAATATTGACTATTTAAAAGAAAGAGAATCGTCTTTTCATGAAGCCAGACTTCACTAACTGAAATCAATACAGTATGATTGTGAAAGTTACATCATAAAAATTTAAAATAAAGTGAATAAAATAAATTCGAATGGTTCCTAAAATTACCGGTACAAAAGTAGTATCTCAATACAACAGATTTTATCGAGCATCTGTTATACGAATATTAAAGATATGGATTAAAACATATACCTTAATAGCTTTTGTGAAACAAATTAAATAAACTTCATTAATTTTCAAATTTATCATGCTTGCACGAAAGCATCATTTTATCAAGTGCAAAATCAAATTTTGAATTTTTGTATACACAGTTTGTTCAAAAAGTTATATTGACAATGTTAATTTTATTTATTAGTATTTTGAAGATTTTCAAGTTGAGATGTTATCGTTGAGTAGTAAAATTTTACTGCTGCCTATAAACAAATACGACGTTTCATACATGCAGCGTTAAATGATTTTTCGATCTTTGAAGACAGTTGTCGAAGTAAGAAAGAGGTTTGAAATTTTAACACTTTAATAAAAAAATAATCAATAGTTTCATCAATTAATGACATCGCCAATCTTAAAAGACAAAATTTAGACCACACAAATTGAATTAGTTTCTTTTCCCCTGCTTCATATATTTATTATGGGAAAATTTGATATCTGTTGATAAATTTCGCTCCATCAATTTCAAAACTATCAATCGATTCAATTTAACAAACGAAATAAACACTGACTTGATAGTTTTGCTATAAACGCATTTACTAATTATCGTTCTTGTCAAGTACTCTTTCATGCGAGAAGATTGATTTGTAATGGTCACCACTGCCGGAGGTAACAAATTTGGCTTACTGTGATTGGTTGGAAATTTTGTCTTAGGAAATTACATGTTTCATCTACTTCATTAACTCCATAATGACCCTTGATCACGCTTTGAAGTGACAAATAATATATTGGGAAAATACCGTTTATCATAGAAAATTAAACATAGAATACTGTAAATGTGTTGTTCCAATAAAATGCAAGTTATAATATCATAACTTTCAGGTTGAATTCAACCAAGACAATTATAAAAACAACAAACAAAATAATTCAGAACTGGCGGATAATTAGCATGCAATTTGTATATTTATTAATACAATTAATTGTGATGCTTTGCTTTGCAGTAGTGTATAACTTCTGTTTAATCGATTGCAATAATTAAATCATAAAAATATGAAACACAAATCCATACTGTGAATAAATTAATATTTCTCGGACTATGATCTGAGGTGGAAGCTGTTTACAGTATAAAAAATCAATACATATGCATTAAAATCTTCTTTTTAGTATGGGTAATTCTGTTGTATTAATTTTTGACGACAAATGTTGAGTTTAATAATAATTGTGCATATTTTATGTGTTTATGACATTGATTATTCATCAACTATTAAACATATATTTAACGGTATTTCAAAGAAAAGATGGCGATTAAGCTGTTCGCAAGATCTTTACTGATAAATATATTCAATTGAAATATGTCAAATTATTCTCAATATTTTATTAAAAGACAAATAGACTGTTTTCAATGTCTGTTTTTCTTCTACCGAGGGGCATTTATTTTTTGTAATGATGGTAATTTGTCAAAATGAATGGTTGTGGTCAAAGGCGGCATGTGGACATTGTCATCAAATCGTGACAGTTGCAACACCTTGGAACAAATATCAATAAAAATGTTGTCATATTACACACAATATATGATAACTTACACACTTACGAACAATAATAATATTACATAACGTTAACGCATAGCTCTTTGATTCATCAGTATAATATAATTTTAAACATAAAAAATAATATCCTATATGGTTATTAATCAGAGGTGTGCATGTCTTAAATAATAAGTCTGTTAAAACTACAACGTTGTATTGGGTATATATTGTGCAAGTCTTTATTAAATGTAGACGTATATTATTGTTTCCACGTAATGTGCAATTTTTTACTAAAAAAGAATACTTCTGGTAATTGATATGCTGTAATGTCTTCAAAAACGTATAGCTTACTACGAATAATTTAAAACACCATTTTAAGTGGAACCATAAAAAAGACTGTAAGCGTGCTTTATACGGGTTTTTGTTCATCCTTTGCTGACATTTCAGCGAATTATTTAGTTTATTTACTTTCTATTTATATTTTCTTATCAACACAAGCATTTTATCTACTTGACTTATATAATTTGTTCATTGGTAAATAAAAATCTCGAGAAATTTAGTACAAATGAAAGCTTTTGAAAAAATGCACCGTATGTTATAGTTAAATATGAGGCATGTCACATTAGCGAGGATAACAATTTGTTCGCCTGAAGCATTCATATTTTTTATCCGCATATGTTCAAAGTAGACACCTTATGGTAATGTAGAAAATATGATTGCACTATTAAAAAGATATATAAAACAACTCAAAATGTCAATATTACCTGAACAGGGTCTGTATCAGTATTAATCTTGAAAATTGGTGAAATAATGAAAATATAACGAATGCACTTATGTAAAGAGTTAAAGATTTCAGACAACTAGGACCAAAGAAAAAAGATTGCTTAGCTACTAGTACTATACAAGGATAAGTATTGGTAAAGAGAGATACACTAAACCTCTTAAGCCATTAGGTAAACGAAGCCTTAGTTTTACACAGTGTATACCATATTATGAAGAGAATTTTAAAAAAATTAAGACTAGTAAGTTGCCATATCTATATTGGACAGTATACTGTATTTTAAGTCTTCATTCCGACCAGTTGATAGTTATAGATTGCAATTTGTTCTGCACTAATGACAAACAAAACATATTTGATTTAAAAAAATATATATTACCTGACAACATATTGCTGACAATTCTAGAGTAATTCGTTGTTAAAGAAATAAATAAATTCACTGCAGTAATGATAAACTTATTAAATGAAAACCAATAAAATAACAATACACAATCATGATGTAAAACGATTTAAATAAATCTGGTGCATTCCTCGGATTTTAGGTGATATTAATCAACATTCATTTTGCATATTTTAGTTCTCAAAAAGTAGTAGTAACTACTTATTGTTATTTTTCGCCAAAAACGTCAACAATATGTAAAACGTTACATAAATAACGAAATCTGGAACGGTCGAGTTGCGAGCAAGTGCCCTAAAACACGTCACGCCGTAACAATTGGGTAATGTTTTAAAAAGTAGTTGGTACTACGTCTAAGGTTTGTGTCGAAAGTTGTGAAAAAATTCGCGTCCTCATCATGTATTGTACTTGCTGATAATTGGGGGGAAATGTTTTAAAGTTCTTCTAACTATTCCTTAACAGCAAATGCACAACTTCAAATGTGCAATCTTTATACAAAGCTACAGAGATCGGATTAGAGGAATTGATAGCACAAAATAGTTACTGTCTCCTGTAAAATTTGCTGTCAGATGACTGTTTCCAAGTCTGGAAAAAAGGTCAAACAATTCCATAATAATAGGTGCAAAAACTTCAGTTTGCGTGCAATCTTTCTGTAAAGTGTCAGAGATCTGGTTTGAAAGCTGTAGGAGGAGTTGATTACACCAAAAACGTTTGCTAAGAAAGACTAAGTTGCCAAGTCTGAACAAATGGGAGAAAAATTCTTGAACAATTCCATAATTGCACAACATCAATATGTGTGCAATCGTTCTGCGGAGTTTATTAGATGTGGAATGAGAGCTGTAGCAGTAGTTTGTTATAAAAAGTGGTACCTTCTCTTAAACGCCCTGGTTTGCTGACAATATGCAAAAATCAAGGTTAGAATCAAGAAGTAGGAAGAATATCAATCATGGCAAAACACTAAATCTGAACGGCGGACAGCATAAACGTTACTGAAAACTTGTTTTAGTTCTTAATAAAATTCCGTCTTGTTATTTTTAGTTCTGTTTTGGTTTATGCTTACCTGATAATGGTTTATACATGTAATTTATTTCAAACAAACTCAGTAAACAATTGTAATTGTTGTTTATTGAATTATAATGCATATTTATTTTAAGAACGTTCTGTACAGATGTACAGAAATTAAAACAACACTCGAGTATGACTTAAGAAATCAGAAACCGGTAAACTCTACACATAATGTACATTTATCCAAGATAACAGAGACTCCTTACCTTTTTCGAGGTTTCATAAGGATTGCATTTTAGTCAGTTTCCAAAATCTTTCAGATGTATTTTTGTGGAATATTTTTTGTATTTTGTGAAGCATGCTTATGGCAGTTATTGTAAGATTACTTTAGATTACAATTGTATAGCCGGCAAGTATAAAACATAACAAAGAAGAGAATGTGTAGTGTACGAGTCGCAATGAATGTTTTTCTGATTTAAGCATGCTTAGTGAACGTTGACAGGTATAAACCTTACGTTTCCATCTTGTGGAGGAAAACTCTTCAAACCTAACTTTTGGGTAGGTTAAGCTCGACCTAATTGAAAAGGATTGCAAAGTATTCTTGTCGTAGGTATCCAGTTTTCATCTGGTGTCCTCACACCCCCCACTCTCCCCCCCCCCCCCCCCCCCCAAAAAAAAAACAAAACGAAAAACACGATATAGCCGAAATCTTGGGAATGTTACGTAAAACATCATACAACAAACAATATTTTGAATTATTAATGATATCAGTTGTGTACAGTCTTTTGATAAGTATTGTTAGTATAATAAAGGCTTTTTGCATGATGCCAGGGCTTTGTTGGAGTAGAACTAACAATATGTCGTGGCCTTAAGTGTCTAAACAAATCAAATAGTTCTTTATACATTTTCGTTATAAGCTATTTTAACAGTACGTGCATTTTAAAATTGATAGAATGTTTGTTTTTAACTGGGACTAAATAACTGATATATATGTTCCTTTTATATCGAATATAATATTGTATGCTCTATAATATATTCCTGAAATAATTGATAATTGGTTTTCTTAGTTTTTTAAATATTTCACATTTTATATTTATATATGGATTATCATGTGTTTTCGTAATTTTTCAATTAAAAAGAATAATACACAATTGAAGACAATAGCTCCTTGTGACTTGCGGCATTTGTAAAAAAAACCGGTCTGAATCATCATATCACAACACGTCATCATTAAAGAAATCATATACACTTATTAGTGATGTTTTTATGTACGGAATTGTTGTTTCTCCTTTTGTTGTAGTAGTGATGCATAGCTTATTGATATTTCATAGTTAATCTTCTGACACACTGGAATGTATAATTCGGCATATGACTGTTAAACTGTCACATTTGAATCTTATATTGCCAAACAAATTTGCTTTATCAATAGAATAAAATGTGTAAGTCCGAAGTTAATGGCTTGTTTATATATACAAATTAATATCTTATTTTAAGCTAATATAAAATAAATATGAATAACAAAGAGCAAAAAAATGATTGTAAAACACTTCTATGTCGGTATGTGTTAGAATATAATATAGTAGTTAAGAGTGAAACGCAAATAAACAAAAGTGTAGATAAATATTATCTAAGGTAATAAAGTAATATGGCGATGATAACTTGCGAAAAGCTTCCAGTTTTCCTTAATAACCCGAAATATTACTGTTTGAATAGTACATGTAAATCAGATGATACCGATACGTAATCAAAAGTTTAAACTTCAAATACACAACTATAAAGCTATAGCTTAAAAAAGGAAACTAGCAAGAAAACCGACCTAAAAATAAAAGCAGAATGTATTACGACAATTACAAATCTGGTCCCAAAACACTAACCAAACCCGATAAACACCATTAGTGCACTGTTGTGAACGAGTAAGCAGTACTGCATCTAATAAACCCCCATTCCGGTACAAATTTCCGGAAAAATAACAAGAAATAGAAAAAACTACCTATGACTCAGCAAAAATATTTGATCGTTTTTGAGGGATTGATTTTCCACAACAATTTGTTAGGTAAAAGTGACAATCGTAGAAATTCTGAAGGAATTACATCAACCTGCGTACTATAAATTTTTATATTAGTAGCTTAGAGGTAAACAGCAATGAACAGTCTTGAATATTGGAATATCGATAGCAAGATCTAGTATAATGTATAAGTTGTTAAATATACACACAATACGCTGAAGCTGCTGGAATGTTTCTTTGATGAAACAGAAGTTAACAATCGAAAAAATAAGTCCTCCCGTTTGTATAGGTTGCAGTTTTTTTGTCTATGCAATCAGAACATTAATTCGCTATGGATTCGATGTTTATATCATGATGTGGAGCACAAACAACTTCTTACATACTACGAGTATTATTATATTAAATGTTTTTCAATTTATTGGTTGTCAGTGTTGTTTTCTCGTTAAAAACATTAACATTATATGGCACCAATAATGCATTCGAAATCATGTAAAATCGAATTTGTTCTAAGTGTTCTTTAAATCGATGTTCAAACTAATAATATTTATTTAACATTTATTCCAAAAACTGAAAATATGTACAATGTAAAGTTTCCTGTTTATATTAAGATTTACGTCTACTGTTTCTTTACAAGGTACATGTTAATTTACCAGTTGTTTTAAATCAGCTGTTTAGTATCAAACAATATATCTACTACTATATATAGATCTTTTTCCAATTGTCTCGTAAAAAACATACGTGTTAAAGTAATCTACTGCTCTCCTATTTTTTGCAGTTATTTAGCCCAGAATGGTGTACAATTGATATTGTCCGAAAATGACTTTGTTAACAGGTAACAAAATCACGTACATCCATAAAAACAATGAATCCATTTGGTTGGTTCTGTTATATGAAAGATAAGTACCCCGGTATTTCCTTCCATATTTGACTAAAGAATATACCATAAGCACGTCTAAAATTAAAAAAAATATATTTGTTTCAAAATGTGATTAACTTTTTATAAATACACAATTCAGTTCTATTATCAATCGAATGAATGAATCAATCCGTTGTTACTCGTAGACATCAATGAGTTATGACATTATATATTCTATTTGCAAGGTAAGGAAATGGAAGAAATATTAAAATAATTATGTATCTATTTTATTGATTATTAATAATTTTCTTAAATTACTTAAAATTATTTGATTTATGGGCTTATAATTATTTAAATTTTACTTATCTTACATATGTCACATATATTCTATGAGGAAGCACTTTTTACCTTCTAACGTCTTAATAGATAGTATGACGACAGTTCGACATTTGTATTCTGTTAGTAAATTTGCAATGAATTTTGATATTAATATTCCTGTAATTATCTTTGATCTGACAACACATCAATTAATTATGTCAACAGTTCTTAAAACAAATTGAATATCTCTAAGCACTTTATGGTAATTTTTACATTCTGGTCATAGGAATAGACTAATCTTTAATACTGAAACTCAATTATCGATCAAATTATTTTTGTTCCTTGGCGTCAAATTATGATGCCCCAGGCTATAAGCAGTATACAGTGATTGTACAATTTTAACTTGTAGCATCTACATATATCTCCATGATGCATTGATGCATACATCCTGTCAAACTTGTGCACTCTTGAAAGTACAATTTTCATTGTTTTATTAATATGATGTATCATTTACAGGATAAACGCCTTTAATATCAAAGGTTTTCAATTTTCCAACTAGTTATAAAAATTGTGATGAAATCAATCTTCCATACAATTGATTCTTTATTCAGTGTTGGTAAAGAAAAAATCCGTGTTCCAGCTGCCATTTCGTACCATCAACGGGTTCAAATAAGTTATTGTATTAAAAAACTTATGATGACTTTCAAATAACAAACAGAAAACATATAGCGACAAACAGGAAGGGTTAATTATTGTACAGACTACAGAAAAAATATATTGACAGTTATAAGTTTATGCAAAGTAATTTTCCATTTTATCATATTGTTTTTTTGGCAAAGAATAAAATTATCTCATATTTAAAAGTGTTTTAATTAGTAAACACTTAACTTATTTATATAGTTTTATATGATGTTGTGGAATAAAATGCTGCTAAAAGTAATATTTTGTGCAAACATAATATCACCATTTGTCAAGAATCTTAAACTTTAGACTAATTTTCGATTCCTTTTTTACTTACGAATATTGGTTAACTTTATAAAATACTTTCTAACAACTGTAGCATCATAAGCTTATTCTAATTGTGTGAAACATAACGTCTAGCAGTTATAACTAGTTCCTATTAAGCATTTCTAGATATATAACTATATTAGGGCGAATTATGATTTGACCTATAACGAACTTATTATTTTCAATATTTGTAAGTGTGGTTTTGAGGTACTTTCACGGTGTTTTGATCATATAAATTTTACTACCACAAATCTAATAGTGTAAACTTTTTATCATCAGATCGGCAGACACATCAGTACATATTCAATACTATCATTTAATAATTATAACTTTTACATAAATTTCTTTTTTGTCAAACAATCCCACTGATTCACATGAACGCTTTCTGTGACAAATAAAAATGATCTACGATCAAATAGAAAATGAAATTTTATCATTTCATCCATGTTGAACAACTTTATCAAAAGTAATGAAAACGTACACAGTCATTACCGAATTTAAATTATCATAAAATAATTTTTTCACTTTAGTTGTACCTTTTAACGTATTTAGAATATTGATGCAACGATTAAGTAGATTAATAGGTACCCAAATAAGTTTAACACCTGCATTCAAAATAAAGATACATCGTAAATTCACAATTTTCAAAAGATGTAGATCAATACAGATAAAGAAATTACAGGGATTTGGTTGTTAAATATTCCACTTTCATTTTTGTCGGAAAGTTCGTTTATTTATGAGAACTTTTACTTTCTGATTTCTTAAATATTAAATTTATTACCTATTTAATCAAGAGCCAATTTACAGTTCTTTCAAAATAACCGGTTCTTTCAGATATTATAGCAAAACATTGATGAAAGCGGATATATGTATCATAAAAACATAGAAACCCGAGGACAGCTGATATCGCGTTTTGACATGCCGTCTTACATATATCTAAAGCGCTTCATCTATTAGGAAAAAAACTTCTATTTGCAATATCATAAATCAAACATTTTAAAATCGATGATTTAAAATAACTTAAATCTTGACTGTTATAGGTCTTACAAAATGGATTTTTACTGTCCTAAGTTTAGTAAAATTAAAGTATAAACAATTACATGTACTGATAAAATGCTTAAGAAATTGTATTATAAAATGCATATTTAAAACTTTATTATAGACACAAGATATGCTCACCTTGTCGGCGCTCTTCTCGTTGAAGCGATGGGTCGATAAAAGACCTAAAAACTTAGCATTTTCTAAAATAAAGAACTAATCAACTGTGAATTAAATAATAGAAATACATAACTAACATGCATGAGAGATAACAAAACACGAGTTCCCCATGAAAAAACTAAAAATCGTCATACATAAATGTGATTTGCTTTTCTTAAGCTTTTGCGATTATATATTAAAATATTAATAATAATAACAATCTTATTAAACTCTTTTCTTTTAAAGACGTTAATGAATTTTTGTTAAATAGTTTCTGTAAAACGCAACTAAAAATACAAGCTTTTCCAATAATAAATTGTTTCTTTTAAGTTACATTGCGAGTTTTACATGATACCTTGATAAACGTCACAGCCGTTCTTTCGTAAAAAGCCTTGTAAATAAAAATACAAATTGTCTATTCTAACTTGCTGATGACAACTATCCCTACAGACGCATTCATTATTTGGGCGAACGTTCATGTCAAGACCAACCTCCGTCGGACGCTTACTTCCAAGACATAGTCTTAATTTGTTCTCTTTAAATTCAATATCCCATGCAACAAAACGCTTAATAACTAGTTAGCTGTTGGCTTGTTGCAAGGGGAAATTGTCTGACCTGATCTACATGCCCTCCAAGTCCTCTCACTATGACATCCCATTTAAAATGTTGATTGAAAGAATTAGTTTGTTCTCTGTCAACATATACGACTGTATATAACTATTGTTTAATTAAACACCTATCAATAATTTAGATAATAGACGAAATCTCTGATATTTTGTATTTATTTTCTATTTTATTTACACCGATTTCGACTTTATATTTAAGCCAGAGTCCCGTTTTGCTTTATTTTGAAGCAAAAATGCATGCGTTTGTTAAACAAAAATTTAAGACGATATTTTAAAAAGTCCACAGTAAGTATGTTTTATTTGGAACATGCATTGTAACTTCTTAGGAACATTTTCATTGTTCAAGTTCATGTGTACATCATGTCACAAGTGGGACATAAAAATATTTAACTATACGTTCTGATTTTTTAGTCTGATATGATTTATACGGAAACAACAACTTACGTGCAATGAAGAGATATTCAGACTGATGTGACGCCACAAAAGAGTTCGTGGACATGTTTAGGATGTTTGTGTTATATTCCTTTATCAAAGTAAGATGAAATAAGTTTAAATATATATTAATGAAAATTTGAAAAATGGCAACAAACATTTAAGGCTATGAAGCGTTATTAAATCTGGAGTGTTTGTCATTCCAGCGTTTGCAAATGTTGGAGTTATGTTAAAAACTAGCATTGCAAAAAGATATATGACAAAATGTGGTAGGTAAATTTGAGATATTGAGCAATAATTCTTCTGAATGCCCTATAAATGTTTTGCACTGAGTTTTTTCCGTTTGATCTGTTTTCCAAATACATAAATAACCAAAAATAAGAAAACCCTTATCATGAGTCAAATTAAAATTGGTTTTTAATGAAAAGTATTAGGCATTTTTACATCGTGTGTTCCCTGTCTATACAACATTAATATTAATTTATTTCAAAATTCACTAATTGATTTCTGACCTTGTCAAAACACTTATTTTAAAGAATTAACATGCAGCATTTATCGTTATGTGGTAATAATGACAGTGACATTAATTGTATGGGCAACCACGGGGGCCACAACACCAAATTGTTATCAATATAAATGTTTGATGGCCAATATAGTTTATATTACTACACTTAAAAATTTACTGACATAAATTTGATTTAATTACATCTAATTGATGAACAAGAAATTATTTATTGTATTGAACAACCCTGAAAGTAATTTTATAAAATTTTTAATGATATTTTAAATGTCTTGTCCTTTCATAGCAAGTGCATTTTTGACAACTGTTTCACATATTTTTGTCTGGAGGATTAAACTTCATTATAAAAAATATAACATACTGTCCATTAAAACTATTAACGTCTTCATATTATTGAACTGTTTTGATATGAAAATAGTAACACACGTTCATATGAAACCTGTCGCTCAAAAATTACATGAAACAACTAAAGCATTTACCATTATTATTCCGTTTATTGCAGTTTGTATGATTTAATATGAGATATTTTATAAAACATTTATTTGTGAACTCGTTAAACACTCAACAAACTTTAAACACACTTAATTGAAGTTGACTGACCCTACAGAAATGATCTTTTGTGAAAACAACTTGAAAAAAAATCCTGCTACTGTAGAAAGCACGTGAATAAAATAATTTATGTTATTTTATGACTGAAATAAACAAAAAAGGGTTTATGCAAGGGGCACACGACCGTTATGCACAGGATTATTACCGTCAAACGTTTATTATTTGCAACTTTTTGTAACATGGAGATAACAAGATAAGAATATCTAAGCTTCCATAGCGTTTTAAATTTAATGATTGAATATGTAAATTAAATAATGTCAAGTTGTTGTTGGTTTCTTGTATGCACGTTTCAGTGGTATTAATAAATAGATCACAATTGTTGATATAGAAAATCAAAAGGAAAAGTTCACCTTGCCACGTGTATTGGGTCAATTTTGTCAAATATGCAAATGTGAAAATTATTTGTTCTAAGTGCAGTACCAAGCCGATAATACAATCAATGACTGTTATTACGTATTAATTTACTGATAGTGAAAACCAAAGCGACAACTGGGAAGTTTTGTAATTCTGCTTCTAGTCGACTTTTGGCCCCGTGCGGGATCCGGGTGGCTAAAAGAATAGACCGCAGTCGCGCTAGCTTGTCGTAAAAGGCGACTAAATAGCGCCCAGTACCCTGACCGGCGTGTCAGGTCGGTTTACCTAAAGACCGACTGGGATGTGTGCCCCAGGTGGTTGAATGGGGTACCACTGGCAAGATGGGGTTGTCAGGCCATAATACGGAAAACCTGACCGCAAAACATATTAGTGCACCGTGTTGGGAAAAATGCCATGTTCCTCGCACGTTAAAGAACGCTGCTGTAGTATTCGCTATGAGTAGGGATTTCGATCCCGCTACAGGAGGCTAAATTGCCCGACCCTATCCATCCTCCCATTTGCCAGTGGCAATCTAAAATCCGTTACCCCTATTTTTCCTTGTGTCCCATCCCATTTTCATTTATCATCATTTCATGTTCATTTTATCATTCATTTCATGTTCATCGCCTGAATATAGCTGAAATATTGCTGCTCGGGCGTTAAACACCATTAATCAATCAATCTAGTCGACTTTGCGTTCTCCTTGCTCTCGCCTACTGTCGTGTGTTCACTACTGTCTAAGTGATAAGATCTAGGATAAAAATAGTTAAAGTAAAGAGGAAAAAATTATTAAGCGTCACTATATTTCGCATTTAATCATTAATAAATTAATTTATCGTCACCAGGAACACTACGGTTGTGCCAGGTATACGAATATTCACCATTAAAGCAGCGCTCTGGTCTCGGTTGACATTCACTACAGTTGCTTTATTAGATTTTACGTAAGTTTCTTCGGCAAATCTATTATTATAGTTTGTGTTACAAATTAAAAGCAAGAAAAATACAGTTTGGACAATGATACCCGAATCATAAATTTAGACACTATATGGACTAAAAACTAAAAAAAAATGAACCGATTTAAAGGATTCTCCGATGACCATTACCATGTTAAAGGATGCAATGCCTTTAACTATCCAGTAAAGTAAAATGACCAATTAAAGTTTATATGTTGTTACGTTTGACTTATACTTGCATGGTTTTTCATTATTGTGATACGATATCAATAATGTATGCCATAGGTAGTGAGCTTGATTTAATATAACATCTGTATGAAATGCAGTTGCAGATATAACGTACCAAGACAAAAAAGGACAGAGGGAAGCTCTAAAATAGACTTCTGTAGAGCAATTTCTGACGAAAACCAACTCTTCCCTTCATCCATTCCTGACCAAAGTACTTCAACCCATAATAACTTAAAGTAGCCATACCTTATTTGAGACCAATTTATCTATTTGTATTGGCTGACATTGTTCCAGGATTTTATCATTTCTTAAATATTTTCAGGTCATGTGTGGGTGCTTCTTTTTAACAGAGAAGTCACGTGTCTTTATATCCTCTACAGCGGTACCACAGAAGCATTTACCAAAATTAGTCTACTTAAGAACAAATTATGAGCTGCTAAATTACCGTTAAAACAGCCGCTCCTTTACCCTTCTTAGGGGGTTAGAACTGGTCGTAACTGTATTCACTGCTCAGTAACTGTTCCAAAAATTTAATAAATTATATGTCTAAATTATGATGATTCTTAACTAATTTTGTTATTTTGCTGTCCTATAAGAAAACGTAAAACCACATGTTCAAAAGATGATGATTCTATAACAATATGTTATAATCCATGTTATCTATTAAGATTGCAACTTTTGTTCCCAAGTATTGTAATTATCCAAAACGTTTTTTTTTCAATCTGACAATCCATTTCTGCAACAAAGTGTTCTTGTGTTCACCGCTTAAAAGGAGCGAAACGGTAAGTGTTTAAAAACGTGGTTAATAATATGGAGGTCAAAAAACTTTATTGATCTAAAATTTTGGTCTATGTCATTTCTATTATGAATTACAAAATAATAACAGCCCAAATATGATATAAACCTCATGACCTAATGAGTTATTAAAAGTAAGAACTCTGTTGATGAACGTTTATTGTCAACACAATCGTTTTAGCTGACCGATTAATTGAATGGCTGTCAGCAATATTTTATATATACTGGACAAGAAAAACATTAAGAAATAGTAAACGACGAGGATGACCATTTTTTCCGAAGCTGGAAAATTGATAAAAGTGGTGTTAAACCCTTTCAAAATAAACAAAGTAATGGGATAGACTTCAATACAGTCAATTATAACTGCTCGAAACGGCATAGAGGCATAGAGATTTGCGTAGAGACAGAGACGGTTGCCGTTTGTATCGTCTAAAATAAGTTTCAAAATCTACGAAAGGGTCGTTGACGTGAAGTTAGTGTGGCATTCTTCAAGAACGTAACATACACCCTTATACACACTGATGTTATCCTTTTCGTACTACAACTTGACATCGAAAAGGAATTCTGTTTTCTCCACCTCTTAAAAAATGCAAACGTCTATAGTAAAACTTTATATCGGATACTATAATATCATAAAACAACGATGTATCATCCGTTTCAAAAATCACAGTATAATACAATGCGATAACATCAGAGCCTCGATACTGAGGACAACGATGCAAATGCATACAAGTGTGAACGTCGAGTAATATCATTTCATACATCGTCTATGATGGTATGGTGTCCGAATATTTTGTACTTCGTTTCTTTTTATTAGAAACAAAACTTACAACAAAAAGTTAACTTCGTATTTGATCGTGCTGACATACGAAAGCGTAAACAATTGAAATGACAATCCACCAATAAAAGCCTTGGAAACCGGCAAACTCGAGAACCAACAACCAAACATGAAGCAAATACAACAATGTTCCTAAGTTTATCAAGTGTAAAAAGTGCGATAAAACATAAATGAAAACAATTATGAAATGCATCATATGTTTTGTACTTGTAGTTATCGGCATATGTAGGCATTGCCCAGTGGTTTTTTTTTTTCAGCCCCGTTTAATTGTAAGGGAATCGCCTGTGTATTTTTCGTAAAAAATATTGACATCCTGACAAAGACTTATTAGTTTAATATATAATAGAATTATCGGCGGAACGCAGGGGAATATTTTAGCATGTTCATTGCCTATTTTCAGCAATCGGTCATGTTACCTGAACAAGAAAAAGTGTGAATATGACATTCTTTTATTTACGTGTCTACCTGTGCCTGGAGACACAAATTGGTTATGGCTGACTGCTTCTGTAATAAACATTTGTAAATAATTATATGACAATTGTGGTATTAACGATTCATTAATGGAGTATTAACACCATAACATATTTATAGATATGTTATATGTCTTGTTCGACATTCAAGGCATCCAGGCTTTACTGCTATACATGATGGACATAACTGACACATACAATTCTTCACAAATGAAAAAGGCTAAATATTTAATAACGGATAATATGACATTGTCAATACATTTGTTTTCGTTGACATAAGTAATCAGAAATTGTCTTTTATAAATGACGACATTTTACAGAAGTGGCCTCGAACAACATAATTTTAGATCATTTTGCCTGCTTCCTGTAATTGCCGTTATTAACTTTTCAAGGTAATATAACGATACGCAATGATACTGAAATATATCATTAGCAAAAAATATAAATACAATTTTTGCCAATTCTGAAAAAGCGTACACAAATTATTCAGAAACTATATCTAATATTTACACAATGTAAATACAGCAAATGAGCAACGCTTTCAATTCCACGCCACTATGTCCTCCTCTCGCTAAAAAACGCAGTTTATAGCCACGATTTTACTTAAATACTATCACCAAATTTGCTATCCGTCCGTGGAAGATCTGATAAAACAAACCGCGTTGCAAACAAGATCTTACACGAAGCGTCAATAAATAAGTGTGTGTGGAATGAAGTCAAAGACCTTTGCTGATAGTTTGAGTACCACGCCTTAGTTTCATAAAACTTCTCAAATTGAGATTTTCCTCATGAAACCGGGCCCTGTTCTACATAAACGATATTGTTCCTTTTCCTGTTGTCATTGCTTTGTATTTATAATTAAAAAACGTTAAAATTTAGAAGCGCTTTGATTTAGATTTGCTTTATAATTAGTTGTTTTGTAATCTGTGTTGTTGGAATAATGTTATTGTCAAAGTGCGTAGGATTTTGCGTAGACTTTGTCATTTTTTATCACCTTATTACATATAAGACAAGCAGTAGTGCATTTACCATGACCATAAAATAGGTATTACACATTCCGGACCTCTTCGACAGGTATTGGGGTATTATTATATGAGTTATATTGACCTTTTGTTGTCTGCTGATTGGGTAATTATAATGTCATCATGATCTGACAGAAGTTTAAGTGTTAAATATGGACAGGTGTAATCGTTTACTACAAGGACAATATGCAAGCTGTCAATATCTCCAATGCACAAAATCTATCAATGTCGTCATTAAGGCATAAGAATTTAGGTAAGTGACTTTCGATATTCTATTACACATAATGTATGTTTTTCTGCCACAGACATAATTAAGCATTATTACCATATGAAAAAACAAACGATAAGAATTCCAGGTTTTGACAGATTCCACCAAAAACACATTTTAGGTTATAATAAATTTTTGACAAACATAATGGATAGTAAGTTATACCAACTTATTAAATCCTATTTCAAGTTCCATAAGAAATAGGTTTTTCACCGGATAATCACGTGTAACCCCCCCCCCCCTCTTTCCACCTACTCTACGTTTTGACCACTCAAATTATTTTCTGGGAAGCTTAACAAAACACTTATTATAGATTAATGCGTATCAATCTGATTGGGGTTTTGAAAACCGCGAATAACAATTTTCATTTAAGGCCAATACGATGACACTAAATTATAACTTATCTTAACCTAACTAACGGACTTGTAACACCTGCATAGTAAGTACAAAAAGTGCAAAAACCTACACGTATTGATGTGACTAGATTTAGGACACGCGACAAACATAACAGTTGTTTGTCGTTAATCAAGCAACCATACATCTCTAAAAATATTTTGTGCATTTACTTGTTTTAAGGTAAATGATGAAATAATTACTGCAAACACGATTTTTTTGCGAATATGTTTTTGTTTAATTTAACGACCGCAGACAATGCAAAAATTTAGTCTATTGAATGTGATTTGGGGTGTCTCTGTAAATAAAATGAATGATTAGGATCATTAAATTATATTTCAAAGATAAATTATTACGCGAAAACAATTTGAAATTTTACAGATTTGTCTTATGGGCAAAAACTATCGGTAATAAAATTATTACACAGTTATATCAAACACAATTTGCAATGCGTCTGTTACTAAAGGTCTGGGACCATACCGGAAGGGTTCCCAGTACTCGACCCACAGAGCAGCCTAGCACGTCCCCAGGTGGCGGATAGGGGAGACCCCCTTGTTGATTATAATACGGAAAGCCTGACCGCTAACCTTAGTGGGTTTCGTGTTTGGAGAGTGCCACGTTCCTTGCACGATAAAGATCCCCTTTGTTGATTCGGAAAAGAGTAAGCTCATTGTAGCCGATACAAGAGGCTTAATTCTCCGCCCCTACCCAAAACTCCCTATTTTTCCAGTGGCAGTCCAAATTGTTCTCCCTGTGTCAAATCCCAACCCCCTTTTCCGTTGATTGATTGTTTGTTCATTTGTGCTCGTCCTGAATATAGCTGAAATACTGCTCACTGCACGTAAAGTAGTAGTACAATCAAGCAACAATGTTACTAAGGGTTAAAAATTAGGTCGTTAAAATGGAATATATATGAATGATAGTTGCAATTTATAAATATTTTTATATGTTACGTGGAATTTTATTACAATCTGATTAATGTTTCTTTTTTAGTTAAATTTATGCTAAGTACCAGTGTTTCGTATATTTTTTGACAATGTTACTCCATGTTTGTCGCGTTCTTTAATACAGCAAACCATTGATAGAACCACAACCTACAATAATACTGATGTTTTCTAGTTACAGCCCCTTTATCATTTTTCGCGTTTGTTCGTATTATAAAAATATCAAAGCATCTGTTAGATAGGAATTATATGTCGAATCATGAGAAATGTCAAGCTACATGTACCTAATCAAAAGCAATCGCTCTTAACGAGTTGTCGATAATGACGTGTACAAGTCCAGCTTCCCATATCCGTTTAACAACTTGATACGTGACAGTCAAAATTCAGTCAGACCAGTAAAATGTTCTTTTCTTGTGTAAATAATGTCGATTGAGATGACAGAATCTCTACTCGTTTCTGCATCCAATCAAAACGTATGTTATGTATTACTTATATTTAGTTCTGAATATAGCGTAATACAGGAAAAAAACAAAACAAAAACAATACGTAGAAATTACGTGTACATATATTAAAATAAGCGAACAGTTGATAATATTTCACACACATTGATGATTAAAAAGCTTCTTGTTATTTATGTTGTACTGTCTAGATTTAATAGATGGTAGTGCGCATGTCTTGAATTTAGATATTGTTTACATTTCATATATAGCTGAAGTCTTTCCCTTTTGTATATTTTGCCCAACTTTCGCGTCAAAATTGTGACAAATTAGAAGTTTTGATTTAACAACCAGTATCAGACATTGGGCGAACACTGAATAAAAAATATATAAAAACAAATGCAGACAGACCTAACATGCAAATTAGTATTATATGACCGATAACAATATACTTTCATTGAAGTTTAAAAGTAAAAACAAATAAATAAGGTTTTGTTCATACAACTAGGCTTTAGAAAGAATTATCGCTCACGTGGTAAAAAAATGTTCATAAAAGAAAAAAATGCTCATCAGGCAATCTTGAAGGTTAAATTAGCAAGAAATTATGAACTTTTTAGAAAAGGACACCCCATGCATTTCTCCTTAAAATTACACTTTATTGACTGTATGTTACTCTTTATTTGATTGGATGTTCAGGGCATTGTTTTTTGATAATTTAACCCAATAAGATCGGGGGTCATAATTGAAGACAAACAAACATTTATTAAGGTAACTTACAACGTAATTGTCTATGTGGCTTTGTAGTTTGAGATATTATACATTCAGAAATAAGGTTTTCTAGTGGAAACCTGGATCTTAGTGCAATCAGCACAAAATACGTCACAATCTGTTAAGTCCTTGTAGATTTAGAGGAGAAGACAATAAGCTTTCCGGTCATGGTACCAAGATACAAAACATTTAGACTTTTTACTTTCCGGGGAGGAGATTTGTCCATTGCATTCAATCATAATTACTACGAATAACTGTTATTTGTAATAGATTTTATATGATCGATTTCACCGGCACACCATTTCCAAACCCTTCCGACGACCAAAAGCACCGGTACAAAAGCAAAAGATCGTGCCACTCATACTGTATACGGCTGTAATTTCCTAGCCTTTTAACAGCAAAGAGTGTGTGCATTTAACCTACTACAAATTCTTTCTATTAAAAAGGCTATGCTGTTATGATTCCTTAACAATCAAGTATTTTCTCATATACATGTAATGGAAATGTGTTCTCATCACTTAAAAATAATGTTTCTTTGGTTTGTTTTGCTTACTCATGTTCTTCGGATCTTACGTCTGGTTTAAGATGAAATGCATTCTGTTATTTACGCAATTTATTACCAAATATATCTTTAAATTTTACTAATTCATTTTTAAAATTAATAACTTTTCATATTTAGTCGTACAGTTAGTTATTCAAGGAAAAGTGTGACTGATATAAATGTGTTTGAAAAACAATGAAAACTATTGACAACACCAGTAGCCTTCATAAAGTAATTAAGTGCACGGTTTTACAATTGTTCTAACTGGCGTCAATAGTTGTTGATAATGTATTGGTTCCTTATTCACTACGTCACAGCGATAATGTCGGTTTATAATCCGTTCTTGCCTGTGTCTGTGAAATCACTCGGTTTGCACCCACAAAATTTCCCATCAAACTACCTAAAAATGTCTAGTAAAGAAATACTTTTGGCTTTCTCGTCGCCAGAATTATAGGATTGGGTTTTTGTGTAATGTAGTAAACGTATAACAGTATTACATAATGACATGCATATTATAATTTTGTACTTTAGTAGAAACCGAAACCGGAACATTTCTTATTTCATAAAGACTTTGATTTAATTTGATATATCAATCCATCAATTAATACATCATGTATTGAATACAATATGTCATATTATAAGTAAATTAAACAGAAATCAATTAACTTCCTCACATAAAATTAAATCCTAATAGTATATCGAAAATCCCCAAAATTAATATACATAGCAAAAACTGCAGTTGTTTATATGTAGTTCATCTGTCCTGTTACTAACGAACATTTAAGAGTCCGACAATGGTTAAACAATTATCATAGAAGAACACAAAATAAAATTTTGTTTTTCAGCCATCACTACGGGTTTTCGGTAACACAAAGCATGCCGAAGTAATCTTTAGGGTTATCCAGAAACAAAATTAAGAAGATTAAAAACATAAGAGATAAAACGTAATAGTGCTTAACCTATCGAAACCAAAGACAAGCGAAAGAGCGTTTACTTTATTGTTTGACAAGGTCCATAGTTTATATCGAGTTTACCACATTTGGTTAAGAAACTGCTCTCCCTGTCAATTCATAAGGGTATCCATTGCTCGATCCGCATAGCTGTCCAGCGTGTCCTCAAGTGTTAGATAAAAGGTGGCCATCTGGCTAGGGGTTGTCAGGTTATACAATATGGAAACCATGACCGCGGACTTTTTTAAGTTCGTAACGTGTTTGGAAATTGATATTGCTATTTGCACGATATTAACCCCTTTTGTATATTTCGAAAAACGAGTTAGCTCATCTTAGGCACTACAAAAGGTTAATTTTCCAGTGTCTACGCAAATTAACATACATTTCTAAAGTCAGTCGAAATCGTATTCGTTTAGCATCTGTCGATTGAGTGCCGCTAGAACATAACGGACAGATAACTATGCCCACTGTAGCGGCTTCAATGCTTCCCTTTGTTTTAAGGGAGACAACTTGAATTAAAGTGCTATATTTTAATCGGATTAGTTGAAACTGTATACATTACACATTATCTTATTATTTATAAAATATTAAAACAAATATGTTTAATAGTTATATATTTTTTTTCGTTTGTTTCCGTAATATTCACGAAAAAAACCCAAAACGCAATATGAATAATTATTTTTCAACTTGTGTTAATTTGTTACCATAAATCAACGATACATTAGTTTATTATAAATTATAACATCTATAATTATGATAAATGCTGTCATTCATCAACGATTTTGTTTTGCAGCACGAAATATACATTGAAAATGAAAAAAATATGTTATTAAAGAAAATAATATTAATTTATAGAGTCTATCAATTTTTTTTTTAAAGACTGACCTATATGTTTTTAAAAATTCTAACACTACAAATGTTGCCTTGTAGTAAATTTCTGTATAAATATCCAAATTTAAAACACAACCAATCCAATAATATTGACTTATCTCCCTTTGGCATATTTTCAATCAAAGGTATATATTTGCATTTCAAAATATTCATGCAGGCCAAACTTATTTTATGTGTAAAAGGATTCTAAAAATAGTTATAAAAAGACGAACCCGACATTCTAAATATGGATAAATGTTTGAATTTGTTTTTATATTCAACATACATATATAAGTTTTTTTTTTCAAAATGTGCTCTTCTGTTTATGAACGGTTTACACATTCCACGAAATGTAAAATTATGGATTAACTTTTTATCATCTTTACATTTCACTACTTATACATTAAGCCTGGAACTGTTATAACTTTATTTATAGGTTCATGGTTATGCTAGATATTGCGATTCGGTATTTTGATTTTCCATACCTTTATTTATAGGTTCATGGTTATGCTAGATATTGCGATTCGGTATTTTGATTTTCCATACCTTTATTTATAGGGTCATGGTTATGCTAGATATTGAGATCTGTACTTTGATTTTCCATACCTTTATTTATAGGTTCATGGTTATGCTAGATATAGAGATCTGTACTCTGATTTTCCATACCTTTATTTATAGGTTCATGGTTATGCTAGATATAGAGATCTGTACTCTGATTTTCCATACAGTTATTTATAGGTTCATGGTTATGCTAGATATAGAGATCTGTACTCTGATTTTCCATACAGTTATTTATAGGTTCCTGGTTATGCTAGATATTGAGATCTGTACTCTGATTTTCCATACAGTTATTTATAGGTTCCTGGTTATGCTAGATATAGAGATCTGTACTCTGATTTTCCATACAGTTATTTATAGGTTCCTGGTTATGCTAGATATAGAGATCTGTACTCTGATTTTCCATACCTTTATTTATAGGTTCATGGTTATGCTAGATATAGAGATCTGTACTCTGATTTTCCATACAGTTATTTATAGGTTCCTGGTTATGCTAGATATTGAGATCTGTACTCTGATTTTCCATACAGTTATTTATAGGTTCGTGGTTATGCTAGATATTGAGATCTGTATTCTGATTTTCCATACAGTTATTTATAGGTTCATGGTTATGCTAGATATTGAGATCTGTATTCTGATTTCCAGACAGGCCACTGCTGTTGACTTCTAAGCTAAAAGGGGTTTGATACCTGTTTTGTTATCTCTTCAGAAATTCTATGGCAGTCAAAATCACTTAATTGATCGTTTTTGCTGCATTATGGGAAATTTTTCGTCATTTTTCGTTGACATAACTGTAACGCGACAGGTTATTAAAGTCAGGTACTGATTATTCGTCAGGGGCACCTAACTACAGCTATAATGTTTAATGGGTTTGGGTTACTCACTTTCAGTTTTAGTTTTGGTTTGGGTTACTCACTTTTAGTTTTAGTTTTTTATTTCTATTTTGTATTTGCCTTTGTGTTTATCTTAATCCTGATCTGTAATTGTTCAGCCTGGATTTTCGGCTCTTGTCAGTTGCTCGGTTTCTAAACTCTATTGCATATTCTTCTGCGAATTCTCTGTTATTTTGACGATAGTTTTACCCTTACTTACCTATTATGTTTTAAAAACTAACATTGTTTTTTCTGGTTTTTTTTTGTTGTTGATATCCTCGACCGATCATACATTTTAAACATGCTTTTGTAATCTTTTTTTCCACCTATGAATATAAAATAATAGTTTTTAAATAGCGAAGATTGTTTTCTTCTAAATTTAAACTTATATTTGGTCTTTTTTCATTTCATTGATGTGTATATTTTTATCTTGTCACGTGCTGAGCGATGAGCTAATTTAAGTGTGTATTTTTGTCTTTCTTCAGTAATTTCAAAGACACATCATTAGGAGTTCAATGTATTTTTAAAATTAAATAAACTATTTTGATCTTTTTTTGTTCTACCTACCAATCAATCTATTTAAGGGAGTTTTTGTGAGCTATGATATAAAAAGTCAAACTTGGTTGATATATCATACTTATCCAAGCATTTCTTCCTTATACAAATAGTACTCGCGTACTAATTCAACATCAAAGAACACGAATTAGGCGCGTGTTTCCATATTGTATGTCTCATCTGCATATCGACCACCGCCTTATATCATTTTGGTGAAAATTGTATGATACGATGAAAAAGATCTGAACAAACTAATCCTATAAGGAAACCGGTTACTTTTTGCGGAATTGTTATGTTAAAAATTCACTGTAGCAAATACAGTTTAGTAAAAACGATTAAGCATATATCTGTCAATTAACATAATCAATTAATTTAACTATCTTTTTTATTTTAATCGAAAAATCTGACATTTTACAAATAGTGTCATACTGTGCAGACATTAAAAGTATAAAAAGGAACAATACAAACATAAACATCTACTACAGATCAATACATTAATGTAAACTTTCATTAAAAAAGTATAAGGTATGAATACAAACTAACATTCATTTGATATATCAGATTTAAGTGAATTATCAGAAAAGCAAATAGTTCAAATGAAAAATAAATCCTCAATGGAATCCTTTTATGAAGATATGTATGATAAAAAAAATTGATGGTATTGATAAAAATAGTACATTAATTGTTTCTATATAAGTCCTTGAAACTATCTTTAGATTGTAAATTCTTTAAATTTAGAAAACTTATTGCAAAACTCAGAATAAGCAATCACTGCGTTCTAATAGAAAAAGGTAGATATTTGAAAATCCCAAGGGAAAACCCTTAATGCCCGATATGTAATGTGGTGGAGGATGAAAAACATTTTTCACTTGAATGTAAAAGAAATTTAGAATTACGAAAAACATATATAGAAAAAGCAAAAACAGAAAATAAATCTTTAAATTTAGACATATTGAATGAAATAAGTAAAATGTAATACCTTCTTTCTCCATCAACCTTTCGTCAAGAAGAAAACGCTGGTTCCTTTTTAAAACAGTCGTTAGCACTGAGGACAGGGAACCTATGTTTAATTTTGTTACTTCATATATGTTTATTGTACCGGGTATATACTTGATACATGTTAAAATTTTGTGTATGTTTGTCACAAATTCTAATGATGTGATTTCTATAACAATAAAAGTTGTTGTTGTTGTTGTTTGTTTGTTTTTTTTTATATTCTAGGTACGCCTTTTTAAATGAGTCTGTAATCATTAGCTTTGTTTACACTATATTTTGTCTTCACTATACGTCTTGTTTACAGCGCATGCGTATCAACAATTTCCGTCAACGATTTCTCGGCTTTCGTTAGTCTGAATGGTTTGATATTTGACATGGTGATTAGTACTAATATATTGCAACATGTAAACTATCTTTAGTCGTTTTGGACCACTTGCGCATATAAGCTCCAAAAAAACAGGGGTGGAACTGAAAAAGTGTGCGTTTGCACCCTTCAGAAAATTGTTGACAATTATGGACGACTCCTTAGTCGGATTTGATATTTGGTATGTAGATTTGTACAAATAAATTGTACATTATAACCGACTTTCATACCTTTCGGCACGAACTTCTGGTTAACGTCAAGAAAATTTACATAAATATTCTCGGCTTTTGTTAGTCGGTGTTTATTTTTTCGAATTTGTACTAATAATTATACAATATTTGTCAGACCATTACTTTCTGTTTGTGGCAAAAGTTTCTGTGAAACATTTCTTGGCTTTTGTTAGTCAAAATATTTGAGTATGTTCAGATGAGTAAATAGGCCGAGCAATGTACATTGACATTTTCAGCATTTTGTTGACCTTTTATTTTGTATAAACGTATGACATTATACTACTTTTGACCATTTCTGATTGTTGTGACAATCGATAATTCTTCGGTTTTCACTCTTTTTTGTACCAAGAGACTAAATTTAGCTTATTATGGAAACTAAAGATAGCCAACAGAGAATTTAATCCCTTAAACGAAACGAATCATTTATAGAGCTTTTACCCTAGAAATAAGACCCCATTCAAAACGGATGGACCGACAGATTAATAACAATATGGCTACCTCATTTTACCCCTTTTAATAAAGCGCATTATAAAACCCTTGACAAAATGCAAGTGGATTGTACCACTAGATATGCCGATCTAACATATCATAAAAATGCATTAGTTCCAAAAAAGAAATCATTCTACAGTTTATGGCGACCCAGTTCCTCATAGACTAATGGCTAGGTGTGTTTTATTTATCTCAAAGTAATCTGTTGAAAAATTCTTTTTTGTTTGCTCCGTTAATCTGATATTTCATTTTACACGTTATACATATTTATTATTATATTAAAAAAAGAAACCAGCAGAGCATGTTTGTAATACATTAAACCTAACTTCATTGATTAACACCAGTATTGTAAAATTCAATTCGTTCTGTGGTAACTATATTTATTTAGAAACATTGTCTACTTTAATTATTCTTAGCACAGAAATAAATGAAATCAGCATCGCGTCTCTCTTGGGCGGCGATAATAAATGTATTTAGTTATTATTTGTGGAACTTTCAAGGACAATTGTTCGTTTAATTTATGCTTTATTAATCTGATGCATGATGGCAATAAATATTTGAATGAATTGTTTTCTACGCGTATACCATGCTTTCAAATTTATCATTGTTATGCGTTATAATCAATTACTGCAAAAAGTCCTAATTATGATAAATTTATAAGTCAAACATCCTTTTGAAATATACAATTTTTCATAAAGTATATTATTTTTACTTTCAAAGTGAAGACAAATTGGTAACATATGAATATTAAACCACCAACGAAATATGACGTCATCAACTTCCCAAAGTACGATTCAGACATATCGAAATTAGTACATGACCCATACAAGAAAATTTTGATGCAGAGCATCAGTTCGCCGCCGAATTATTCTACATGTTTGTCTGTATTATAATAATTTACGGACGCATTTATAACATTGAATCTATGTTACAGAGGTTGTTTTATGTTTGTTTGTTTAAATGTTGTTTAACGTTACTTTCAGCAATTGTTCAGCTACAACATGTATGACATGGCGTCCAGTTTTTATTAGGAGAGGAAGCCGGAGTACCCAGAGAAAACCCCGACCTTCGATAGGAAAAGTTGCAAGCCTTGTCAATTAAGTTATTTTATGTTCTGTGCAGGTAATCTGATATAAAAATCCATGCAAATTTTCTTGTCAATTTTAGATTGGGTTAAAAAATGTATGTTTAGAGGTCCAGATAAGCATATATAATCGCAATAGGCTTTTAGATAACATAACATAAAGGCTTTCGTAGCAAGTAACTAGGATTTTAGATCGAAATAAAAACATACTGTTTGTAAGGACTATCTAATAAGCATTCGCTTAGAATCAGAATTGCAATTTCTAAAAGAAAGGCATTTGAACTTTTCCCCATAAGGTCTTATGTGAAGCTTAGTACTGCAGTTTGGACTAGTTTGAATTACCAATTAAATCCGCGCACATGTAATCTTTTGTCATATATTAAATCATAAATATACTTGAATTGAAACTGATGTTCACGAGGTTCAATAAAATCAATTATTTATATAACATTTATTTATTGTATCTTACAAAAGACCACATGCTCCGGAATTGTATACATAAAATAGCTTTTTTCTTGTTTTCGATTTTTCAAAGTTACGCTCCTCGATATCTCTATAACCAAAAGACAAAGTACCAGGACAAATATTTCTCCCTCTATTATTAACTTCGTAAATAGAATATCAAAAATATTTATCATTGCATAAAAAGTTTGATATCACCCAAGCATTTTACCGTGTCCAGCACCGTATTTAGGCTGAAATTTTCACTCTGCTTGAATGATTGACATTCTTTCCAGAAAATCTGTTCATTCATGGTAACTAAGTATACTTCGAAATGTTTTCTCCTTGATCCATCCTGAGCAACGAAATTGAATACAAATATACCTACTGGGCGGCGATAATTAAAAGCACTAATACTGTGAACATGAGATAAAAATTTAAAAGGTTGCATGAAAGTTTATTCTGTCAATAACATATATATTTATTTATTTATATTATTGTACAGAACAAACCTTTTGCAAACAAAATTTCTGCGGTTCTAGCAAGACATATCATGTATAAAAGTCACGTGATATTATTTTGAGCCGATCGGTAATTGTTTTTTATGTGAAGTTTATTAATTTGAGTTGTTACCTTACTTTAGAAATTACAAACTGCCAAAATAATGAAAAACTAAAAGAATTCGTTTGGGCCAACATTCCCGTTAAAGAGGTTTTAAGATAACACATTTTAATATACGTTAGTGCTATTTTATAAAAATCTGTTATGTCTGTAATTTGGCCACTCTCCGGCACAGAGAACATAACTGGTTCCCAAATATAACCTCTGCCACACGTCATCCTCCATTTATTGCGGGACTACATTTGTCATCTGCCCGTGACGTTTGTAAACAACGAACGATGTTTGTTAAATAATAAACGATATCTTATTTATTTTTATATAGTCTATTTATACACTTTTGATACAGTGTTACATTGAAATTACTGCGTTTGTACGCGAAGCTTATGCGCCATGAGAGACGTCTCTCACAATGTCAACCAATGGTATGGCAGAGGTGATTGTGTTGACGTAGGATACCCAGTATCATTTGCGTGGAGATCGTAATTTGGCATGCAACCACTTTATGCTCGGGGATCAGTATACGCAAGGCAAAGCAGCGTCATTCTCATATTACACTGATTACACTAGGGGTGGTGTTACCCTAATTATCTAAAAAGGTCGTACGACATGCCTTAGGGCATAAATTATGATCGACTTAGGACAGTCTAAAGACGTGTCTTAGACCTCATACCGAAGGTATTCTAAGACCATCATATGAAAAATGTCACAACTCTGTATTAAGTATTCACCGAAAATAACGTGTGATTAATTAAAAAATTATGAAGTCAACAAAAAAAATTCCCGAAATAAAATGACAGCCTTTCCAATTTCATCTCTTCTTTGGTATCCACAAATAACGACCTTCAGTCGTACATTAAAATTCTTATCAGAATGGTAATGTAAAGTTGTACTAACATAAATTATAAAAAGGTCACGTTTTGACAATGTTTATATTATATTCCTTCTATTGTATTATAACCTAATGAATGGATAAACGTATTGATATCAGTTACTTTTCATTACTAAAAAGATTTTATATACTCGTATTTCTAATCAAAATTAGACACAAGTGTTCCCCTTACGTTTTTTGCTTAAGCTTCAAAAATCGAAATTATTTCTAATTTTTGGTGTTTAAAAAAAATTAATTCTAGGGAACGCCCCACAGAAGTGTCAATAAGGAATAATTCAAGCAGTTGCAACAAAATCTATAATAAATTTTGAAAAAAAAATAGTTTGCATAATAACCAGAGATTTTACACAAATAAATGAATGTAATAAATAAATAAATAAGTCTATCTCTCTATTGCCAACAGAAGCTTACACAAAAGTGCGTTAGGAAAGTATAGAAACAAGTTTAGTATTTTAAAGGAAAAAAACATTCAACATATAGACAATAGTCGCATAACATATAGCTATTTATCTTTTACAAGCAAACATTTGATTCTGTATCTTTTGCTCTCCTTCTATATCAAAACATTACTTTAGGTTACTCACTTTCTGTTTGTGTGTGTGTGTGCTTGGTTTTTGCTCTTGTTGTTTCATTGCTGCTGTTCTTAACAAGACTATACATTTAAGATTTGTATATAAAGATTAAAAAATGCTTTTAGCATTGACGCTCTTTATAAATAATAACTATTTTCATTGAAAGAAAATGATTTAATGAGTTACAAAATAATCTAGAATTCTCGCATTTAGTCTTATTAATGGAAGATAATGTTTGATGCATTGATCATACGACTAAGTCTTACTTAAAAAGTACAGAGCAACCTATCTACCCCCGTCTGGTATAGCCTTCTATCTCCTTCTTGCCCGGTTATGTGGCATTGCAGGCATTACAAACGCAATAACGACGAAACAACAAAATTTTGTAGATTTGTAATATGCCACGATTGTTGCAAGTTTAAATATATGTTGCAGCAAATCCGATGCAAGCGAACGGAACATGTCGGTTTTCCGGCTAAATTGTATTACCCTTTCTAATGTGTTTTTGTGTAAATTTCAAGTCCCAATAATCCACTCAATTCTACCGTTTAAGAATACTTTAGGTTTAATTTTGTATTTGCTGTCGTATTCTCGTCTTGATAACTTGTCCAGTTGGAAAGATCACAGGTGCAGAGATGGAGGTGGATCGGAATACTCAGATGAAGCCACATGACGATAACTATAGCACTATCTTGGACACCAGAAGGAAGAAGAAAAAAAATGTGGATGGGGAAAGATGCTGTCAAGCCTTATGAGCCGACCTTGGATTGAAGATGATAAGTAAGTAAGTATTCTCTAGTTGAATGGTGGTAAAATACTAATAGTAGATGCCTAACAACCTTAACCACTCGGCCAATGAGGCTTCCTTTTGTTATCTCTGACATAAATCATGTTGGTAACTTTATTTAAATATACAATACATGATGCTGCATACCCATGAAAAGATGTGTTGGAGTGTTTAATTTACATAGGGAAATGCCTAAATCCTATTTATTGGATTAGGCACGTACATTTTGTTTTTAGAACGTTAATTGATTGATTGATTGATTAATGGTGTTTAACGCCCGAGCAGCAATATTTCAGCTATATTCAGGCGATGAACATGAAATGGATGATAAAATGAACATGAAATGATGATGAATGAAAATGGGATGGGACACAAGGAAAAATAGGGGTATCGGATTTTAGATTGCCACTGGCAAATTGGAGGATGGATAGGGTCGGGCAATTTAGCCTCCTGTAAAGGGATCGAAATCCCTACTCATAGCGAATACTACAGCAGCGTTCTTTAACGTTCGAGGAACGTGGCATTTTTCCCAACACGGTGCACTAATATGGTTTGCGGTCAGGTTTTCCGTATTATGGCCTGACAACCCCAGCTTGCCAGGGGTACCCCATTCAACCACCTGGGGCACACATCCCAGTCGGTCTTTAGGCAAACCGACCTGACACGCCGGTCAGGGTACTGAGCGCTATTTAGTCGCCTTTTACGACAAGCTAGCGCGACTGCGGTCTATTCTTTTAGCCACCCGGATCCCGCACGGGGCTTTAGAACGTTAATGGAATATATATAATAAATTCGTATGAGATTAATTTTGCACCGTCATAGACATTTTTCATTTCACTGTATTCGTGTGGATGCATTCTTCTATTTTACGTGAACATAAGTCATTGCAGGTTGTTATAACACATTTCAACTTTGCATGTTTCATCATAAGATCTGAAACAAAATCAGCCAGTTAAAATGGAGACAGATTTTAATGTAATACTATGCTTAGCGTGCTGAGCAACAAACAGAAAATTAAATATCATATTTTTCATTGTTAAACCACAAAAATCACCATTTTCGTGATTTAATTATGCTAAGTAATAGTTGCACGATAAGTGCAATTTAAAACTTGTATTGAGTCAAGTTTTATTTACACAAGCCGTTACTATAATGTAATATAGACGCTACGTATTAATTAGGACAATTCCGCTGTTTAGATGTGTAACTAAATATCATTGTGAAAGGGGAATAACTCTGTTTGGTGAAATAGATACAGGAAGTTGTCTCTGTCAACTACAGAGCAGATGCGACAATGTGAAAACAATAACATACACATAACAAAGCACTGCATGATATATTTTTTGCGCTGTATTAAAACTTGATATTTCAATTTAGATTAATAATATTATGTTACGTTTCTGTTAATTTCTTAATTTCAGTACGTCTACTTTTTGGAAGGTAGTTTTTGCTGGTATATTTCCTAAACAGTGTGATGAACTATTACTTAATCCTATTGTGTGTAACTTGTTAATCTTGCACAACAAAATTCTACAATAAATATCTACGATGATTTAAGATAAAGCGAACCTTGAAGTTTAAGTTTTTCTTAATTTTATTACCATGTTTTGGTCGTGTACAAGACGACTTTTACGAAAATGTATCTGACAAAAACATCTATAAAAATGTATTTATACATTACCGTGACCGTAAATATTATACATATAAAAAGACGCATATGGCGAGCAATTAAAAATAACACTAAAAATAGAAAAAAGGGGAAATGTGATGTATTTGTTTAAACTACTCCATTTTTCTTTCAAATTTAGACAACAAAGAATATATTGCTGGGATGCCTTATATTTGATGATCCCCTAAGTGACGTCTGCTCATCGTGGTGTGACCTGACACAAAAAGCGACTTTTCAATCACCACTTTAACATAAAGCCAACATTATCTTTGATAATTAATCGATTAATCTTTACCATACAGCGAGCAACAATTCAGCTATAAACATGACGTAAACAAGTAGCATAGAAAAAATGTTACCGTGCTGATAGCCGCACAAGTTGGTTTCATGTATGCACAGAGCCTGTCAATCACCTAACTCCTAATGTCGTAATTACCTCTACTTGTACTCTTTAATTTGCCGCCTTCAAAAAATGGAAGATTCTGTCAGTGCTTGCACAGCGCACAACAGGAAGAATAAAAAATTAATTTTAAAAATTTATTTTTTATCAAGATTTTTTATTAAGATCAAAGATACTCAAGTGAATCATTCATGACAATGTCCAGTGGCAGAATGTTCCAGTTTCTTTTTGTTCCAGGGAAAAAAATGTTGTCGGAGTTGAGGTCATGATTGAGTAATCAGGAAAGAGAGGGAGTGCATGTTGCGTGTAAGTCTGGTAGGTGTTATTGGCCTTTCTGCTTTGTCTACTACAACTTTTGGTTTGTTATTTTATACATCGTAGTTAACCGAGCGTCTGTTATTCGGTTAAATAAAAAGCGCTATTTTAGGTGTTCAATCATGCTGCTTACACTTGATGCATTGTGGTAGCGGTTGATTACATACCTAGCAGCTCTGTCCTTTTTCTATTTTCTGGATGTCTACCTGGGTGTATGGGTCTCATACGCAGCTGTATACTCCACTAAGGTTTAATAGGTTCTTTCATACGTTTTTGGGAAAGACCGGTTGATCTTTCACGAGTGATAGAAATTTTATGTCTTTTCGCGAGTGGAGCGCAGCGAAACGAGCCAAAAGACATAAAAATTTCTATCACGAGTGAAAGTTCACACGGACTTTCCCAAAAACGTATAAAAGTACCTATTTCTTACGTAAACAAACAACTTTCACATCGCTATAACATATAGACTCTCCATTGTTGTAGACTCCATTGTCTCTGACGTCCAATCAGAACGCCGGAAACAAGAACGTCATAGAAGAACGTTGTTATGCTTCCATAACAACGTTCTTGTTTCTGGCATTGTGATTGGATGACGCAGCAAGTACAGATGTGTGCGCGTGAGCTCATCTGTACTGGGTCATCTGTACCAGAAATCGGCCATTTACGGAATAATGCTTTAACTTTGATGGAACTAATATTGATCTTTCTACGTAGGAACCCAAGGGTATTGTTTGCTTTTGATGTAATGTTGTTACTGTGACATTCCCATTTTAAGTTGGATTGAATTGTGACACCCAGGTATTTTGCGGAGACATGTATGAGTTCGTGACAATGCAATGTGTATTTATGGTTTACTGTTTTTTTAGAACGATAAAGTTGTTCCCATCTACCGACTGCATTCAAATCATTTTGTAATGTTTCGCTGTCTTTAATGGATTTAATGCTAAGTATGCAATGGGATGCTCCAGACTCTACAGGGACATAGTATGATGTCTTCCCTCTAGAATTACTGCCTGAATGCGATTGTGAAGAAAGTTTTGTATCCATGTGTTAGTTTTACCTTGGATTCCATAATGTTTCAGTTGGTGAGTGAAAAGGTTATGGCTGACTTTGTCAAAAGCCTTAGAAAAATCCATTATAAGTACATGTACATCAGTTTGAACATAGCTTTATAGATTTTTTGTAGCGTCTTCAATAAACTCCAGGAGCTGTGTTAACAATATCTGTTTTTCCTAAAACCCATTTATTGGATACAGAATATTGAAAATTTGTCGATTTGGTTTGGAGCTATTTAACATCTTAAGTATAAGGTGTTGCTTATTTTTCGTTGATTGGAATTTTCATGAATTATGCGTATTTTAGTTGGCTGGTTTTGCCCAGTTAGGTGGCTGGTATGATGGTTTTGCCCAGTTAGTTGCTGATGTTACGTTATCATCATAGTGTAAGAAACTTTCATATGAATTTGATATGCAAATTGAGTGCAGGTTGAATGTACATCTGCTGTAGTTTGGATTGCTGCATATCAAGCAGTGCCAACTTATCATGCTGTCATTCTAGAGTTCTGAGTGGCTATGAATGTTCTGGCAGTTTATATGATACCACTGATCACAGGTTTCACACACTATACCATTGTGATCCCAAAGTGACTGTATTATAACATGTACCAAACAAACACTTAGAGCTGTCGTTACTTGGACCAGGGTTACTCTCAACATCATTTGATCTTACTATTATTAATAGAAGTCTAACTTACTTGTTTCATATCTCCCTGCCTTTTGTAGATTTCAGTGTTATCAGAATAGCATAATTTTGTGTCTTCAGATGACGATTTGTCTTTGTATCTTTACATCGTTGAACATTTTTGTTATTATACAATAGATCTGAAATCATCATTGCATACAGAAGCACATACATAGTGCTAACAATACATTTCTCTTTTACAAAATGCCTATTTTTTAGTTGTTTTTGTATCTGCAAACAACCCTGTACTTTTGATAAATTATGGGACGTTATGTTACACAAGCATCAATCAGACAGATTGATTATGAAATTATGATTGATTGTTATAATTTTAATGACATTTTGAATCAATTAGTAATCCCTTATTGTCTCCATATTAAAAATTCAGCTGGCCTGTTATACAATTAAGGACGATACGCCCAATTAACATTTATAGTCTAAAAATTCATTATCTTTGATCGATGGTTTTTCATTGTTTTAATTTCCTAAAGCGGTAAAGACATATTACCATAAAGTAAAATTTTATTATGATATCTAAAATAATCAATGTCACATATTTCATCTATTGATTTTATACGACAATAGAGAGTTTTGACCATAATTACTCTATTGTCACCAGATGTAGGAAAATTATTTTCTGTACTTAGACCAGACAGCCACAAATCCAATCTTTGTAAACAAGTTGGGACGTTGAAATAGGACACGGTATAAGGCTTGTTGAGTAGTAATTCAGGATGTGCATATACACAGTTAACGTTTATTAATTGATCGATTGATCGAGTGAGTGATGTCAAGTGAGCAGTATATCTTATATATTAAGAACGAGAACGCATTTACAAACAAAAATACTTTTTTTTTGGGGGGGGGGGGGAATGGAAAGAATCAATTGACACGAAACTTTTAAATACTTGGTCCCGGTTTGATGACAATCTCTCTTTATACAATCTCTATAACAGAGGCTTCTTATCTTTGTACGTCAACAATCACCTATGCCACATAATGAATTTAACGCTCTCAAAAATTATTGAATTTTTAGCCTCTATAAGAAATAATTAAACAAAAAACAAACTAATCTGTCTATTGATTGCGCATTTATTTCCTTCTAAATGAATCAGTGATATAGGTTAACTAAACTATAAGTGTAGATAACCGTTTAATGCTTATTTCGAGACTATTTATGTTGTGTATCGTCTCCAATTTCCGGAATAAACAATCTTTCAACCTAATTTTCTTTTCAAATTCAAAGTTTAATGTCGCTAAACTAGGGATACAAGTATGTTTGCGAGTGCAGAGTAAATATTATGGTATTTCTATGATTTGGACGGATAAGTGGGCAGAGCTGATTGTGAATGATCGAGGAGATATCCTTAGCGTAGTGCTGGAACTACTTTAACTAACGGGATTTATAGGTTCCTGGCGTAGTGTTACGGAGTATGGAAAGGAGCGGATATGACGTCGGCTCTGGAGATGGAATTCACATCTGCCACACAAGAAATTTAAGTTCCTCGCATATTATTTATTTGTTAAAATCTATAAAATAATTTATTTAAAAAACCCCATCAATCAATCTATTGCATATTTTAAATTGTATTAAAATATAGCTAACTCTGGTAAAAAAATAAGTGTGAAGCGTAAATATTCTTGGTATTTTAATAATGTGGACCGATATGACTGGCTTTGAAAAAGATTTCAAAAATTAATAATGTCTTTGGAAATTAATACGGAGAAAAAATTATTTCAGACTATTCCTAAAATAAAAACAAATGTTTATCAATAATGATTGAAATAAAACTAGTAGCGCCTTGTGTCTAAATATTAAAGTTTTCTCTTTCGTTTAAACAAGCTTATCCGTTAAATTTTCCGTTCACATAAGGGTGGAATGGCATTACCAAAATATAAAGGACTGCAAGTTAAGCTACATAAATGGCATAGAATTGCTTCAATCTATCATTTATAAATAGCAGACAGAGCTCAAATAGAGCATTGTAAATACTTAATTGATTGTGATTCCTTTCAGCGACATATTTCGTATATTTAAACAGAACACAATGTCATCAACCGAATCTTCGAAACTTAAACTGCTAAATCCGTATTTCAATTTCCTTACACGCCCGCCCAGTTCAAAATTATAATCATCATTTCAACCAAAAGTCCCAAAATCAGTCATTTTTCTTATGACATCTAACATAAATATTATTTTAATTTTTATCTTCTCTTATTGTGTTTTTAAAATCTTGCTTATACACTTACACAAGCAGAAGTCATACTAGTAATTGACTTAGTTTGCAAAATCCGTATATCGATGATGCACATATCCCGCCTTCCCCGCGCTGTTATTTAGTCCTATTGGTCATCCAGTCGATAATCTTACGTGTTATATCATAAAAAAACAACAAACGTACATTGGATTTGCTAATGCAAACACTGAAATAGTTACTCCACTTTTGTTTGGGGATTTTCAAAGTGTACTCTGGCATCATCCCTCAACAAAAATAGACTCCACGAAAATAGCTGGAAAATGGCTGGTAGTGCCGTTAAACTTTATTCAAACAAACAAAAACACGCGTTAAATGATGAAGGCAACAATGGCACGCCGTTCTCGTCAAAAGTATAATTTAAAATATCATCACAAATTACACACTCAAAATTTTAAATTAAGCTCTCAAAATTAAAACATACACTCAAAATTTTACGAAAACAAACTCAAAAGGTAGATGAAATTACACACTCAAAATTTTAATTCATTCACTCAAAACTGAAAATTTCGCACTTTTTGTGCGCAAAACTCATAAATATTCATAAAGATATAAATCAATTAAATTTGATCTGGGTGGTTTTTGAGTTTTAAAGCGAACCGGAAGTGCTGAAATCCAAATGTCAATCCACGAGACAGAAGATTTGTTGAGTTTTTTCAATCCTTGTTACAAGTGTATGAAAATACAACTCAACTTTTACACCCATTAACACGAGACAATAACGCTTTAGAACATGCTGTTCGAAAGCTATTTAAGCATTTTGATAAACTCGTAGATAAAACTATTTGTTTTACCATAAAACAATCCAATAATGGAATAAATCACACTGTATAGTTAATATGAGTCTGAGATACAGGTCGAGGGTAGGAGGTAAAAAATTCTAAATTGTTTAGCTGTTTCGTTCGTTGTTTTACAGGGACCCGTATCAAGCTTTAATGAATATTTATAAGTCCTACGTAAAAAGGTGCGCATAATATAAGAGTGTATAGGTTTTCTGTTTTGAGTGCATAAAAGTTTTCAGTTCATGAATTAAAATTTTGAGTGTGTAATTTCTATCTACCTTTTGAGTTTGTTTTCGTAAAATCCTGAGTGCATATTTTAATTTTGAGTGCATATTTTAATTTTTAGTGCTTAATAAAACATTTTGAGTGTGTAATTTGTGATGATATTTTAAATCATACTTTTGACGAGAGCGGCATTCCATAGGCAATACTTGTGTTCGTCATTCACACTTATAAAATCCGTTTATAACCTTACTTATCAAGCTAAAAATAAATGCTGACAATGTTAACCAGAATATATAGAATGCATGTTGACTTGTCCAAGATTATCAACTATGAGGTCGACGCCAATGATCGTGATCTTTCTAATATAACAATTTTACATGGACACCAATAGTTCATTTTTTATAACATTATTGCATAATTATTACGTTATAAGTAACGAATTTAATAAGCAATTGTATTTAATACAAACTGGGTCTTTGATTATTGGGATAGTAAATATAGATGTATCGACCATTGAAATAAGACAACAATAAAAATGATCCTTTTTATGTCTAAAAACGGTTCATTGCATGTAGCTAAATGTAACTTTGATTTTCAATGTTTTAAAACAAAACTTTAAAGTAACATTGGAAAAATTCTTAACATTTATCTTCGTAATTTATCCAAGTGGACTAAATTGGCGACGATAGAATGCAATTGAAAGATCGATTGGTCTATCTTTTTATCATTTTTATTATTTTAAGTCTGAGGTATGTCATTTTGTATGTCAAGGGTAAGTAGTAAATAACCAAATTTTATTGTTACCAATTTAGGTCCAAGGTTCCAAACAACAGAACATTCTTGAGAACAGAAGATTATTGATGAGCTGCATACAAAAACAATACAACAACATGTGAAGACTCACATGCATGTGATTAAATTGATTATTCTGTAGTCTTTAAGGTCCCAGACAAAAATGTATTATACTGTTTTTACTAGTTCAAGATGTCTTTACTCACCGTAATATTTTGTATTGGTACAAATGTATAGTTAGCTTATAGTAATGCAAGTGTGTTATTTCTCCCAAATTACAAAATTGAATCGTACAATAACTTAAAAAAATAATTTCTAGTATCACCAAATTCCAATGTATTAAAGGAACTGGTCGGTGCTCAAGTGTGAATTAATACAGTCTGCACAATGATGGATTCCCATTAGGAGAAGGTGTAATATCGCTGCTGATGAGGCTCTGAAGTGAGGGTGGGGTGTTTTGATCCAGGAAATAACTCTCAGCATACTAGAGATCTAGCCGAGTACACACATACCTTGTAACGATCATTTTCTTTAAGTTAAATAGGAGTCATTTTCTAATCTCTGTCAAATATACCTGACTGGAATTTCGGCATCACAAGTAAAATTCTGCTCGTCTTATAATCCTACATGGCTTTCTAAGCTTATTGCGGGCTTTTTTCAGCTTTAAAAAAATAGCATGCGAATATAAAACATGATTTCAGATTTAGGCCTGGTCGGCAACAAGGACATCAACTTGGTCTGTTTGTCTGTCTGACTTTTTAAGATGTATTGCAAATCTTTTGAATAGTTTTTATTTAATTTGTAGCATGATTAAGTCTTCGTACATCATACAGCAAGGATTGGCAGCCTAGACATGTAATCAAGGTATGTCTTACACTATATAAAAAAGCATCCAAACATTTATAGTACAACACAAACAAAACTTAGCAGTTACGTTTAGATAAAAGATGAAGCACATTGTTTTGTTCTAGAACTAGAAATGTTTATCTTTATAACTATGCAATAATTCATATAGTCGTATGTATATGGAACGTCATTACTGCCTTACGATGTATATTTTTATTTATATATTACCTGCAGTGATATTGTCTCTTATACAGTTGTTGTGATATTATAAGAAGTGATTTACGAAGTATATGCACTGTTATTACATCTTTAGTGATAACTTCGTTACTTTCAATGGTGTTGTATCTTTATTTTATGATATATTTATTTCTGACCTTTTAGTTCTAATTTCTGTACATGATGTGCTTTTGTCTTAATTTATGCTGAGCCTTCTTTACTTGTATTGAGTCTTCCTTTATCTGATAACATATATCTTCAGTGATTTTACCTTTATGTGTACAAGTAAATGCATATTATGGTGACGCTGATGTTCTAAATCACCGACTGTACAAATTCGGCAGTTTAGTTGGAGAAGTAAAAGCTTTTCTGCTTGCGCTAAAAATTGTCTCTTCGTCTTAGTGCAAATTAATTATTTGTTCAGACATTACCATGTCTTCCTGCTATTTTTAAACCATAAACTCCTTTTTAAGGAAAAATTATTTAAATTTATAAATGCCTCATTATTGTGAGAAAAAAGGTTGTGTTATTCTGGATTCATAACAGATATGCATTTTAAGGCATTTCAAAACGGACTTTTCGTTGAGTCTTTCCTCTGTCTTCAATGTAACACATACAGCATGGAGATTCCAAAATGTTAAAAATTTCGGTTTATGTTGTCATTATAATATACATTTATACATTAAATATTAGCATTAAAACAACTAAACATTAAATAATCTCATATACATATTATCTTACAAATCAGAATAAAGTCTCGTTAATAAGATTGACTGCATATGGCAACAATGCAAGTTCTAATTACGACCAAAACTGTATATATGGTATATAGTGCGAACATAATTGTCTTGTACATATGCTTCTGTGTCGGAATCAAGATATTTTTCTGTAACACCATCCGGAACGGTTATCATAGTACATTCATCATATTGATAAAAGAAGTAAACTGATTCTGCAGTTCATCAACGATTAAATAAAAGAGTTTATTTTTCAACTCAAGAAGACTCGAACACTGAAGTATAAATTCACCACTCTTAATGGCTAGCGATTCCAGATAAACAAGTAATATTAGTCCTTTTCTTAAATTTAGGGCATTCACAGACAACCTCAAAAGTCTATGTTTAGTGAGCGTCGAGTACCTAAGCATTTCTGATCGACTATGTAATGATTATTTTTCCATTTAACATCATAAATAGTAATTGACTGAGTAACAATCTTGGACTAGAGGACCTTGTTTAGAATAAACGGCATTATTGTTTCTAGAAATAAATCCACGTCATATTTATCAGTTGTCAATACCAGATCTGATGCCAGAGAAGAATGATCTATTATTCCATTGATCATGTTACCAATTTGAATGTTGAACATTTGCTTATGCATAGTAGACACATCCGCTTTGCTTAACCATTAAAAACTAATTTGAATTTATGCAGATGAAAGAATCATTCGGTGATCGTTTATCAAAACAAAGTTTATATCGTGTAAAGTATCGCATGCATGCAATTCGTTGGAAGAATTCCTCTTTTCCACACAATAGAATTGGATAAGAGTGAAATGTCCGACGTACACAGTAAATACTGTATCGGCGTTTCTTACTTTGCTGCTCTTCGATAGCACAAGTATCACCCAAAGTGGTATATGGATCTTCTGGATCATTCTTTTGGAGAAAACATAGGAAAACTTCTTTGTTGTTTCATTAACACTATAGCCCATTCCTGGAACTGCTAAGTTATGTTACAATTAGAAAGTTTCTCTATCAAATCATTTATGAAAAGAGAAAATAACTTATCCGACATTATTCATCCTTTTTGATCTTGAAAATGCAACTTGACAATGACCAGGAAAAACTTGAGCGGTCGCAGTATTGTACCAAAAACAAATTTTCCAACTACTAGTATTCCAACTTTATACACTTGTACGGGGTGTATAAGTCGAAGAATACACTATTGAATTTCGTTCAACATAAATATTGATTGCCTTTTTGATACTGTAGATGCGGGTATTGATCCATGTTCTTTTACGAATCCAAATTCTTCGACCATGAGACTTAGGATATTGTTGTATACGGTTGTTTTTTTTCAAGTTACTATCCAATTACAGATGTATGAGCCACCTTTTGGATACGTTTTGTATTTGTTGATTACTTTCTAAAGTTTTATTATAGAGCCACGTAGTAAAAATAATGGAATGTACTACCTTGTCAAAGACATGCTATATAACAGAGATGCGTAGGTAAAGTGTTTCCACCATATTTTAAACGTTCATTACAAATATAATCTGGACCCGGAGCTTTTCCGAACTTCAGTGTTCCTAACTGAATTTAAACCTCGGCTTGATCAATGGGCCGTTCATGTTCAGGAATAGTTTGTTTTACATCATTGAAAGTTCAAACATTCTGTTCAATATTACTATAAAAGTCACTATCAAATAAATTGTCACCACGATTCAGATTAGGATTCATTAAAATGAGTCTTGAAAATAATTATCCCATAATATCAAATGTCGCTGTCACACCATTATACGTTAATTTATTTACAGTTAATGAAGGATCTTCAATGTTTAAAAATCTTGAAAACATCAGTCACTTTTGTCTCTCGGTCTTCTCTTTGCATTCGTTTATTATAATGTTAATCAAAAAAGTACATCTAATGTTTTAGCACTAGCAGAAGTGCAACAAATATGTGAGATATCAATATTAAAATCACCACCTTTGAAAGTTACACTATCATCACTTAGAATATCGTAATATTTTTACAAGTAATATTTATGTTTGTATCATACGAATTTAGATGCTTCTAAAATCTGTTCAAAGTAGGAGGCACCATACATTGCACCTCGCAAATTCCAAGTACACAGTCTTAACATAGAAATAAAACGCAAGATATTAATTTTTTTTTAAAGATCTGCCATTGAGATTTGTCTTTGTGTTGTTATATGGTACATAATCACTCCAGTAAATGGCTTCCGGGAAAAATGTTCATTTGTCTCAACGCTTTGAAATCATTAACGTCGATCCTCATTTAATATATAACTTCCTCTATTTTTCTTACGTTTAAACGTTTTCTAAATGTTTTCCGCACACCTAAAAAGCGCTATTAACAAGTTCGTATAACCTGTCCTCAACCCTGTTATATTAAACTACTACTCGACGTACTACTCATCGAAATTGAAGGATCATTGTCCATAATTGTACTTTCTATACGGTGTTCTGTGAGTTCATTGTGATTATGGTTTGAGTTAACGTCTTTCATAAATGTAAATTCAAGATAGTTTCCAGAACTCGGATTATCTGCTTTCGATATTAGCTATGTTCGCTAGGATTTTCTTTACTTTGGGAGGAATGAGATTCTGAAATGTCATTGTTCGGAAAATCTTTGTGAGCAGTAGTGGTAATTTCTTCTTTTCAGAATCGGCAACATTTCGGATATTGGAATTCCGGTTTGTCAAATGCGTTGTCTGTATTCAACCGCGTCTTATTATTTTATATTTTTCGTGTAATGTCTAGCTCCGAGGACTCGCGTTTTAACAGTTCATTTAGATCTTTTATTTGCAGAGCTATCACTTCGGCTTCATATAGCGATTTCGGCATTCGGTTTCTTATGCTTGCAAGTAAAGAATTTCGGTGTCTGTTGCGAATGTCTGCATTCTTGGTCGGGGGGGGGGAAGGACTTACTATATATAGGGTAATACGGATGTGCGCCCCGAATGGGTCACTTTGTTACCTCTGCAAAATATATGAATAGGTAGCTTTATTTCATTGAGGAATATATCATTGGGTAGTTGTAAATTATCTAAAGTATATCCATGCCTCAATTCTTATCTTAAGCCTATGTAAAACACTGTGATCAGTTTGGTAGTGAAGCAGTTATAAGTATCAGCCTTGTGTGAAATTTTTCGTTTTATATGGTTCTTAAGTTTTTATATGATTTGCATCGGTCGTTATACATGGTGCTTTCTAAATTACTTGAGGTGCTTCTGTCTTTCTATGTTGTGCATTTGTCTTTACAGTGCTTAAGACTACATATCATGCTTTCTACAGTCAATGCTGTGAAATTGCCTTTTTTATAAATGCATGGTGCTTATCAGTTTATATATGGTGCTTATAACTTTGTATGTCGTGCTTATTACTCTATATGTGGCGGTTTAAAATTAATTTGTATATGGTGTTTTTGCTTTACACGTGTTTTTAAATTGCTATATATTTCGTTTTGTTTTTGATGACTATGAACTTTATTCGCGATATAAAAATGTCATCGTGTACCAAAATAACTTTATAAGCGGTGTTCATATCATAAAGCACACCAAAAGAATGACTGGGCCGGATTACGAACTCTTTTTGAAATATCGCGTTTCAATCGAGAAAACAACAAACTGTCTTTTGATTAACATTTATCTATCATGATATTTATTTCTGTCGATTTATTTTGGTCTACGATAGTTTTTGTTTTTCATTTTTAATTTTATACAAAGGCCTTCATGACTGAGTAGATTGTTGGGCATAAACAACTATGGAATAGAACAGCTGACTCAGTTATAGAATTAGCTCATTTAATGAATTACTTTTACCTCCGCAAAAATTATACTAACTGCGTTTTTCCTGATCACAATAAAACCTTACACGTTACAAGCCATTACGGCCAAACACAATATATAAATATGTAAACACTTAACATGAAGCAGAAAGCACAATATAAAAAGACACAATATACATAGTCGTTGGCACCATTTGTACATACAAAAACACCACATATATAAGCATCAAATATACAGAACTTGTCACGTGTAGGCAGTCCTTGCATATTATATCATAGTACAAAAATCGATGCATAAGAAAATAGCACAGAAAACCGACCGAAAAACATTAGCCAAAGGACAAGAGACAGTTAAAAATCCGGATATAGACAAACACAACACAAAAACCAAAAACATAAAACACAGAAAAAAAGAGTAACCCGAACCCAATAAAAAACATGGGTGCACTCAGGTGCTCCGGACGAGTAAGCAGTGCCTGCATCTAATTAGACACCTGTCGAGTTTCTCATTGTCATGTATAGGAAAAAGTCACATCCAGGAATAGGATAACATCTGAAATCCACTCTTCATAAAGACAATATGACCTAAGGTAACTGACACATTCAGAATATATGAATAATAATTCATTTATATTCTTGTTACGAGTGTCAATATGATTACATCTGTACATGCAGTTTTTGTGTATTCAAACCTAACAGGTTTTATTTAAAATAATAAATTTACAGATTGCCGGTCTTTAAACACACGAATAACCAAAATACAGCATAAATAATATTCATTAATATAGATGAGTAACTATGTCATTCTACTTTTGTCCTCATTCGTCTCAATTTACCTATTTATTTTAGTCGTTTCACATAAAAAGTGCATAGAAAACATCGACAATTAAATAAATTACTTTTAAATTGATAACATTAAACTTTAAAACGTTTGATCTGTTTTATGTATGGCTGATCTAGAATGATTGCTAATTGAATTATAAGATAGATAAGTTTGTCTCTCATGGAATCATTACGCGTACAATGACACGTTGCTTCACGTGGTTTTCAGTGTTCGGAGTTTATATTGATTCGACGAAAAAATTTCAGCTCTGATAATTGTGGTGTAAGTTAATATTTCAAGAACATTTAAGATTGTTGATTAAAAATTTGTATAACCAACTACTTCTTTTTACCTTTTAAATTCTTATTTGTTTTGCTTGTATGAAAGTCTCAGCTTTGATATTTTATTTTGGGCACACCGCTAGATGCAATACCAAAGCTGACAATTCCATTCTCGCATAACATATTAATATTTATATATACGTAATCTAAACCTGTTCAAGGCTATTTTTGTTAATAATAATAACAATAACACACAATGGCGGTGGATAATTCAAGGACCATGCAAAATGAGCAAAAACAATATGTTGTTTTAAGTACAATTAACCACTCCAAAATCTTTTGAACCTTTCTATTTAAATGAGGTAACCAAGAATGGGATCAAGTACACATACCATGTTCTCCCATTAGTTTTCCTAGTCGTTATTTAAATCGTATGTACAGTTTTGTAACAGTTACTAAACTGTATTCAATGTGCGTGCTTAATTTGTAGTTATGCTCTTTTTTTAATCCCAGTGCTTCCCAGTGCTTCATCATTAGTTAACAAGTATTGAAATTTATAAACAAATGTTCAAATCAGCAAGATTGTCTTATATTTTAACTAAATAGTTTTCGTATCGTCGATGAAACGAAACTATTCAAAAGTATGACGTGATTACGTACAGTTCTTTTGATTACTAGTCATCAAATAAACAAACTTATTTGAAGCATTTGTCTCGTTTAGTGTCGTAAGTGAACAAATGACTATAACAATGTATGGTATGGTCTGTGGAAATTCTACCATCAATGTGACAGTAATCACATAATCCTGCAATTAAACGTCCTCTTAAACCAATTAGAAATATATATATTTAATATCTTAAGAACCACTTTGATACAAATGCAACCAATCTTGACCTGCTAGGTCCACAATCATTTAAACGGCAGCTGCATGAAAACAAGTTAAGATATGCTTGCAAAAAGACATGTCTAAAGTGTAAGCAAAATTATGTTTCGAAATTCAAACTAATCAACTCTCGACAATCTACTATCAACAGTATGGTTAATATCAAACTTCCATTGAGCTTATAACAAATGAACTTGCACTCTGTTACCGTAAGTAAAGTATCACACAAAATCATGAATAGATTCTGAAATGATTGAAAGCTTACTTAATAAAACTATGTCTCAAATTAAGACAACAATATTGTGTTAAAATGTGAACATTTATAAATCTTCTTAACTACAATGTGTTATTTTAGGGTTCCAATATGGACTGAATTAGAAACCTATAAATCAGTTTGGACCAAGGGGTCTTTGAAGAGGATTTATCTTTCATATCTTCGAAAGGTACAAAATTGATCTATAATTCACGACAAATGTAAGACTAATCAGTCAAACCGTTTCATTAAGGAACATTTAACACGGTGGCCTAAACTTAATCTCAATTAACCTAAATTTGCATACTGGTTTTTGTTAGTCTTAGTAACAAAGGCTGCGTCTAGATGTATCTCATGTGCATAGAGGCACGACTAGTTTATTTAATTTACAATCCGTAACGTAATTCAAAACTAAAATAGGTTTCAGGAAGTAGTTTCAAAAGTTCAACAAACTTATTGTAACATGGTCATTCAAAAAAAAGACAAATATATTGATTTTGAGTTAAAGCGGTCGAACTATTAGGTCGTTAAAAATGCTGCTGAAATGAAAACTTGGTTTATGGCATATGTATATTTTTGCCATTCAAGCAGTAAAACATACGAGTACGTATGGGCATATAAGGCACATATTACGCTCAAAACTGTAACCTTTAGAAAACAGCTTGTAGATTTCATCTTAAAATGTGTTATGGAATCATTGAATATAAATTTACATAGACCTAAAAATAGGAGCGTAAACTTTAACTGTCATACAAAATAATTCATTAAGCTTGCATTTTCCTAATCTCTTTATACAAGATAATTTTATCATTCCGTATACAGTGGTACCTGGAACAATAAATCTTGAAATAAATATTTGGAGTATAGTTTTACTGTAGTCTCTAATAGTTAATTTGTGCATAGTTTTCGAAAATTAGTGCTTTGTAGTAAGATCGGTCTAGTTAAAGGATGTATCCTGGTTTGTTACCTGTACGTGCTGAATCTTGTACGACCAATGATCGTCATAACTTCCCGTTTTTTAGTTTTGTAAACATTGTAATCATATGAACCAAAACACTTTTAACAGTCACTTGTTATTTTTAACATATGCAAGACAAGATAAACATCACAATTGTGGCCAACAAGATCATTCAGATCTTTGAAAAAATCAAGTCCGAGTGCTTTTAAAAGTAATGCTTTTAACAAGTTTTGCAATACTTATCATAGGTAAGCCGATATAAATCTGGTTATAGTGACATGAACGGACAGAGAGATTACCAAGCTCTCTACATATATGAAGCTGGATACCAATGGTCGGATATAAGGCCTAATTTTCTTACTCATCATACTGTAATTATCAAGTGACAATAACAAATTCATATTCATTGAAATCTTATTTCCGCTTTATTATTAACATGGTTTTGTACTACTGTTGGTTGGAAATGAGTTATCAACCTACCAATTAAACTGAACATGTCTAACTCCAATGTTGCACTTTAAGTTGTCTACCATAAAGAAATAGTGCCTTTAAAATGGATTTTACTTGTATAAAGCTGAGCACCCGAGAAGCACTAGGAATACGTGGTTTACCAAGCTTTTCCGTTGTTTCTGCAAATTATACTGCAAATTTATTGTGTTATTACTGTGAAAACATGAAATATTTTATATACAATAAATCGTTTGGTAGTAAACAGCTTTTGCATACCATTGCAATTGTTGAACAAGTCATCAACAACAATACTAGCCAAAAACAAACTTGCAAAGTTTGATTAATGCATATTTGTAAACAGTAAACTGAATCCCGATGTCACATTTTGTTACGGTAGCATTTGAAAAAGTCTGACCGTTCGGAATTTTAATTGATGTTTATATCCTATGAGTACTCCGTTATGCATAAAGTACTCTATACTATGTATAATTATTTATCTATGAGTATGACACAGATGACATTCTTTCTTGGTGTTACCATGTATACAAGTAGCCAAGGTACACCGTAATGGGAGTTCGAAATGAAAAATGAAAAGAGCAACGGCGGATATTGCAAGGACTAGTCGTACTTCAGTCGAAAAGTAGGAATCAGCATTAACAGATAAGTCTGAGCTAGAAGAGTTGGATGCTCAGGAGGTGCTAAGATAAAATTCCAAATAGAGTACGCAGCTGCTCAAAGGCAAGCGAAGGTTAACAAAAGTCGCACATACATTGAACATTAAAATACTGAAATGGGGGTTTCATTGAGACTACTGTTAATAAGCTCCGTTAATTAGCTAATTATCTGCCCAATAACGGAGAGAATATTAAAATTTATTATAATGTTAAACTGTCTACATATTAGTTGAACGAGTTGAAAGTGCTGCTTGGTCGGAAGAGATCTGGTGAAAAAACACACCATGGGGTACAGTCAACTTATGGCTTTCAATGCACAACAACATAAAGCAGGATATATGATTACGAAAGAACATCTTCAGGATTAAAAAAGAACTTGAGCTGAGATTGCAACTGTAATAATTTATTATGTCTGAATAGAACGTGTAGCAGAAAGCAGAAACAGCCAACTATTTGATGAGGCCAATTCGTTTTTTAATTTAAACTTACATTTAAACTTTATTGGTACTGAATATTATTGGCAATTGAATATTATAAATTTCTATTTTAAATTATAATTTAGAAAATAAAATTAAATATAAATTTTTAAAAACTTGAGTAAACAATCATATGAATGACCTTAATTGTAATAGATCTGAAAATTATAATGTATCTATGACGTGTGATAATCACAAAACACCACATATCTACCGGTAAGCATTATACATGAAACAGAAAGCATAATATAAATACTTACATAGGTTGTTTTATTTTAGGGTTCGAAACGTTCCAATATAGACTGAATAAGAAAACTATAAATCAGTTGGTCCAAGAGGTCTTTGAAAAAGGTGTGGCTTTCATATCTTCGAAAGGTACGAAATTGATGACAAGTGTAAGACTAACATTTAAAGGGAAACCCTACAAAAAAATGAAAATTTGATATTTTATTCTTCAAATAAAAAGAAATATAATTGCCTTTTTTTATGTTTTATTGTATTCTTTACCGCTACGCTTCTAGATTGAATTGAAGGTGGTAAAATTGTGTGTATGGAGGCTGCCATATTGACAGTATTTTATCACGTGACTGCGTTTGTGACGTGATAAATGTAATTATCCAGTAAATATGATAAATAATCCAGTTTAAAAATATGTTTTCTGCCTTTGCTCTTTGAAGAATATTAAAACTATGGCGAGGACTAATAACCAGCTGACAAAATAAGATTACCAAATACGTCTTAATGTTTTAATGATCTTTTTATTCTTAAAATTTTAGACACAAATTTTAACCTGTCTTTATTGAACTCAGATAATTACCTAAATAATAATTGCAATAAAAGATATATTTGTATATTAATTTTTTTAACATAAAATAAAATTCCGCAGAAAATTTTGCACGTCTTGAAACGGCAGTTGTACCTGGACGTGAAACCATTACTCGTTTTTGAAGGAGAATTAACAGAATTAGCAGGTAAACAAACAGGATGTTTATTGCAATTACTAGATCATTGACGCCGACTTTGAAGTATGAATATTCGATCATTTCAAAATCTAATCAGATTGAAGGTTATTTCGAAATTAGAAGAGCACGTCCCCTCCTGCCAAGGACAGGTATGATTTGAATACACCGAAGTGTCAGAACACAGGATGTATATAAGATTTCGAATACCTTTAGATGCCATGTCAGAGGAAACGTAAACTGACACGTTGACTCAAAATATACACATGTAAAATTTTGGAAACTGTGTTACGCACACCCACATTAAATGCTACCAGTATTAAAATAATGATAATAATAAATGTACTTAACGTGAAGTGAAAGTTTGATGCGAGAAAACAGGGTATTTAAAAAAAATTTTCATTTATAACCGTTATTTCTTAAATATTCAACTTCGCAAAGATTTTGTATAAAAAAAGTTTCGTTAAATAAGTTGCATAATCTGATTAAGAATTTTCAATTTAATTAATATTGTAACGGTTAAGTGAGGGGGTCACGTGTTTCTGTATCTTATGTATCTTGCCTTCTTGTCCACAGGCTGTATATAACGAAGATCCTTGTAATGGCTTATTAACCTTCACTGACTGTGACACCAATCACAGTAAAAGTTGACTAAGGCTAGATATCTAACCTTGAGCAATGTTGGAGAGGGTTTATTGGATTATATTTCTTTATTGTTTTAAAACGTTAAGCTTGAACTCAAGGGGACCTAACTTGGGCCAAGGGGCAGTAACCAATGAAATGTTTCTATCATTCCAAACCAGTACACTAAATATTAGGGACGAATGGGTTGAAATCTGTTCTTCTACAATCAAGTCTGCGAATATAGTATGTTCAGTCTCTATCGTGTATTTACTGGAACATAAAACTACCAATGGAGGACCAAACACTCCATATGAGTTTGTCAATGCTATAACTTATAAAGACCACTCTAGAGATGATATGAAGGAATTTGTCGTCACAATAACTATCTGGCAATAAACTAGTCTCTTGTTTGGACAAGACAAGAGGGTCTAATTTGTCACGAGACAGTCAAAGGAACCAATAATGTGGATGACCAAGACTGACGTATCTGGATAACTATTAATAAAGAAGAAGACTATTATGTGAGCAAATGTTATATTATTTCATAATTATCAGTTCATTCAATTAACAAACAATTTATTTATCAACAACATATGACAGTAATTTGACTAGTATGATGTAATTTATTTATTTACTTCAGTGTTCAACCAGTGTGTTATGTTGGCATACATGTATGTTGACTATCAAACATTTGAGTATACATGTAACTATAGAAGTGTTATTTTATTAATTTACTGAAAATCTGGAAAACTCAGAGATTCAGACAACTGCCCTATCATTTGTTGAATGACTGATTTATTACAATCCTACTCTGAACCATGTAAAACAAGAAAATAAATTGTATTCTCTGTAAGACATGAAATAATTGCTCTGTCTATGCAAGAGCCCTATACACTGATTTCCATGATATCACAGAAAATCAGGATTCCTTAAAATGTCCAATTCCTAACACCTACAAAACTTATTAAAAGGTGGGTGTTGGCAAAATGCATCTCTTTATTCAGAAAAACAAACACTCATGATAAAATAAAAAGAAGAAAATCTGATTAAGTAGAAAACTACTTAAAAGTTACAGATTTTAAGTAACATAAAATAAAACTGAAGTTTCAAAATTTTTGCACTGACTTTTAAGACCTGAAAACATGGCTTAAATTATCAGGATTCTAAATGCCAAAAATGTTCGATAAACTTAGCTACACGACTCAGAAAACATCAGTCTTGTAGAATGAACTATCCAAACTGGAAAATAAAATCATTTGGAAATAAACATGATGACTGACCGGCAAACTTAACCAGGAGCAGTTTCAGGAAGCAACAGTAGCAGAGGAACCCGAAATGATGAAAAAATTCCCTTTAATACCCTAAGTCAGTGAACGGGGCAACGGTCGGGTTTAACCTAACAACTATCGGGTCTATCGGGGATACACCCAAGTTCATCGGGGTGAATGTCGGAAATCTAGAAACGAGACTTGAGTTGACAGAAAAGAAATCCCCGACGAAGGAAATAAACATTAAAAACAGTAAAAATTACATGTCTACGCAATGTAAAAATTATCTAACTACATGTTACAATAATATATTGTTACACTTTAATTCTATAAATCGCTAAAGTCCTATTAATAAATACATCGTCCAGATTACTACTCGCTCGTTTCACTCATTTACTTCCACTTCCGTATACAATACACAATTGCACCAAGGTCGTACACAATGTAAATAATTTGCATATTCATGACTACACAACAATGGCGAAATATCGAAGCATCGTCGACAAGCAGTTGGAAAACAATATTTCACCTTTCAAATACTGTTAAACACTGAAAACCTTTACAAACAATAAAATGCCGAAAGTATAAATATAGCATGACATGACCGAAAAAGCCAAGAAAATATAATGTGGAAGTAAACCAAATTAAACACGTGGTTACTAATTGACAAAATTCTGATTTACTACATTATTTATGGACGAAATTCGAACGAATATTCGATTGAAAAATGAGGTCACCATACCATTAAACTATCCTCCATTTAATTCTGGAAAATGATATTTGCATGAAGTTGTTGCTGCTGTGGACATAGACCGGGTTTTTTTTTGCTTAGATCACGAATACGAAACGTAATCTTGCCACAACCTTGTCTTATAGTACAACCTTCTGTTATTGAAAGTTTCACGTTATTATCATACGGCGACTTTAAGGTACTTGGATGTCCAGGGATCTCTAGTATCGCCATCTAGTTACGAGATAGTGACAAGATGGCGGACCTCCATAAGTGCATTTTTACACCTAAATTCAATGTAATACATTAACCATTGAAAATATAATAATACATCAAGAGGCTAGAGTGTTTCTTTTTATTTGAAGAATAATATATCAAATGTTCATTTTTTCGCGAAGTTTCCCTTTAACACGGTGGCCTTAACTTTATCTTAATTAACCTAAATTTACATACTAGTTTTTGTCTGTCTAAGTAACAAAGGCTGGGTTCAGATGTATCCACATATGCATAGAACCACAACTACTTTATTTAACTTACAATCAGTAAAGTAATTCAAACCTGAAATTCCATAAGAGAAAAACTATTGGTTTTGCGTGAAAGCGGTTAAATCATTTTGTTGTTATTGCTGCTGATATGAAGACTTGGTTATGGCATATGTATTGCCGTGGCTATGCATTGTATATTGTTTAGCATTTATGCAGTAAACCATATGAGTTTGTCAATGCTATAACTTATAAGTCACATATTAAGCTCAATAGTAAAAACTTTTATCTTTAGAATCGCTAGTAGATTTTACCTTGCAATGTGTTATGATATCACTGCATATAAATTTGAACTGAGAAATACGGTGTTACATATAAAATGATTAGCTACATAATGTAGCTCCTTTTTTATGGACGGATCTACAAAGAGGTCCCATTACTCGTAATGGAGCAAAAACACTCTTGGCATTTATACATATTTTCCGCTATTAAACTGCTATTTTTTTTTATTTTATATTTTTTTCTTTCTCCGCCGTTCAGCTGACATTTCTACAATGTCTTATTAAATAATTTTAACACTTTTTCGTAATCATGCATTGTTGACAAATGAATTGTGAGTGT